>CM040243.1:98198134-98775620 GCA_022545495.1 Chrysanthemum lavandulifolium | reverse complement strand
ATGATCCGTGTTAACATTGCCGTTGTTATCGTCTTTTCGGGTTGTTGAGCGTCATACAATTAAACATTTGCTTCACTTCTTCTTCTTGGAAAATGGTCTTTTCGACGAGTTTTGGTTTGGAAGGCGCGAATTCACTTTTGAAGGCTCAAGTTCTTGACGATTCAAAAGCCTCGAATGCTTTGGTGGTGAAAGTTTAGAGATGATGACCTCTATCTTCTACAAAGTCTTTGACGATTTCCTTATCTCGGTACTCGTATCATCATCTTTTAAACTATTTCTCTATCTATGTAAATAATTTTCAAAAACCAAAATAGAAAAATATAAAACCTACAAAATCCATAAAAATCGGAAAATTTGAAAAGTCAAAAATATTGTTTTCTCATGACATGTCTTGGTATCAATAACATCTACGGTATTAGAAATGTCATTCAATAATGGCACGGGACTTTAGATGAAGTTAAGGAAGGTGTAAATATTTTTTCAAAACATGTCTCAAAATATATTCTGATTACTTGTTGTAACACATGTAATAAACAAGGTTACAGCCATAACTTGGCTTAAACCATGGTTTGCTATTATTTAGATAGCAACCGCTTTTCAAAGAAGGAAAGTCTGCGCTAAACCAATTTTAAAAATTTGTGCACTTATCCTAAAAACAATATGAGAAAAGTATGTCAAAGGACATTGTTCCTACACAAATGTTTTCTTTCTATAAATTCTTTAGAAAAATATTTGGTGTTTTCAAAATAATTGGAAAATGAGTTGCTAAAAATCTATCAGTTCATTGTTTTCGTAAAAATTTGAAAACTCAATCAATGACTTGCACTTTTAAACTTTTCGGAAAATTAGTCATTGATTGAGGGGAGAATGTTTTCAAATCTATATCATCTAACGAGCTTATCGAATTATCCTACATACTTAAATGTAAATCATGTTAACCTCGTTGAAGGACTAGGTGCCTAGGATATGATTGTTAGGATTTGATGATTAGAGTTTGATAAACACATTATTCCATGTACCTTACATGATCGATTGATATGTTGAATTGACTTTTATTAGTCGATTGCTGTCTGGGTGTTGTCGACCACCATATATTTGTTTGTATGTCCACTAACAAATGCAGATAAGATGGTTTAAAAGAATGTTCTCGATCCGGATCCCACATATGAAGATGATTGGATGCCGAAAGGAATGGGTAACTATATCTTGGGTCGACAAATGAAGAAACAGAGCTTAATTTGATTTCTATGGAGAGTTGGCATGAAAAAAATGCAACGTAAGAGGTCTCACTGCATCGTGATGATTTTCTTCGACCTACAACAACAACAAAAACAACAAAAGCTTCTCAACCACCTAGCGTATCTTTATGCGGGACAAGTAGTGAATAATACCATTTTCAACAAATTTGACAAAATTGTTTTGAAAATGGGAAAAATATTATTTTGAAAAGAAATTGAACTAAACTTTGAAATCAACGGACTTCATTTTAAACATAAGTCACTCAATCATGCCTACGGTCATTGATTGAGGGAGAAAGTGATTTCAAAATTAAGTATTTTCAAATGATATTTCTTCATAAAAGTCCGTTTATGCGTAATAAAGTAGTGATCTAAAGATTTAATGTTATGTCATGGTATGATTTTCTTTAAAACTCTAAGATCTTTCAAAATGAAATTTTTACATTCTTGTTTGATTGTGAAATTGTTTTATTTTACTTAAAGATCTTTTAAAAGCGATCATACGACACTAACAATTTTAATGTCGAAAAATTGATCCTTATCGATCATTTTCTAAATTAAATTTTGCCGTCTTTCCCAAAACTTTATAAATGATTTAAATCAATTGGGATCCAAAATCTCAATTGGTTTGAAATTACAATCGGGGAGAGATCGTGATTTAAATCTCAAATCAGTTTTAAAGGGTGATTGTTTCTAAAGCACTCCTTCCTTTATGTGCTAAGCGATTTTGAAATACATAATGCACATGATTGTGGAGGAGCATTTAACCAAAAACCAGAAGAGTATTTAAACAAGGCCACATTTTCTCCCATGTTTTCTAAACCTTATTAAATCACTTGGGATCCAAAATCTCAAAGGGTTTGATATTTTTGATCGGGGAGAATTTGTGATTTAATATAATCGATAAATGATGATCGTTTTGACTCAAAGTGCATTTGCTCTCCATATGTGCTAAATGTTTCGAATCTCGAAGCACATATTGAGAGGGAGCATTCAAAAGAAAACAAACTATCAAGGTACAAATGCTTTTATGTTTTATCATAAGTACCTTGATTGATTTTCTAAAGGTTTTCTCTATGGCAAATGTGATCGTGAAAGTACTTCAAAAAATCTCCTTCCTCTATGTGTTAAATGATTTCAAATAACCAGCGCACATTTTGAGGGAGAATTTACCAAGAAAATCAAATGGCTTTTCCTAAGGAAATTGTGATCAAGAAAGATTTCAAAGAACTCTTGCCTCCATGTGCTAAACAATTTCAAATCATGTGCACATGTTGAGGGGAGCATTTCTAAATGATCAAAACAATTAAGGTACAAAATGCTTTGATTTTATATCACAAGTACCTTGATTGATTTTCCAAATGATTTTTCAATTGGTTTGAGAAGGAAAGAACAATACCAAAAGACCGACCAATTTACTTTATGCATGGTGTTATAAGGATGGTTAGGTTAGGTATTCGTTCCCCGATCTCGCCGGTAGGAGGGATCTACCAGAGACAATCCACTAGATAGTGTAGAGTCCTTAGGTATGATGAAAAAAAGGAGAAAAGTGAGATATGGGAAGAGTGCGGATGAGATAGAGCTAGAAGCTGGAATAAACCCAACAAGGTTCTAGTTATGAAGTCTCATTAAACTCTGAAAGGGTTGAAGAATGAAAAAGAAATGAATGTGAAAAAGGGTGAAAAGAAATAGCCTCGATAATTCAACCTTAG
Source organism: Chrysanthemum lavandulifolium (assembly GCA_022545495.1). NCBI lineage: Eukaryota > Viridiplantae > Streptophyta > Magnoliopsida > Asterales > Asteraceae > Chrysanthemum > Chrysanthemum lavandulifolium. The sequence continues at coordinate 98,772,670 of CM040243.1, read as the reverse complement.
GGCGGAAACCGAGTTCAATTCATATACTCTTGGTTGTTACTAAGGTAACTGCGGTATTGAAGACAAGGCGTCATGGACCCGATGTCGCCTTTTGCACAACTTCCCAAGCTACTCAAGTTCCTCTTAAAAGGCTTGTTTCATTCTCATGGTGAACCTACATAATCTATTGACTTTCTCTTAAGATTGTTGATATTGAAGAAGGAGACCCTCTCCACTGAGTCTCCACATAGGAACCAAATGTGCACTTTTGAGTCTAGAGCCAAGAGATCATCCACAATATCTCATTAGGATACAAAATTAATGAAGACTTCTTGTTTCACACAATGTGGAAAGTAAGAATATATTAAGAGTCCTACGCATTATCCTTGTGGTATTGCCAAAACATCAAGAGTGATGTAAAATATTCACAATGAAGATGGAAATCCTTCTAGAGCCATCATCAAACAAGCTCTTGGTGGGTGACATGTGAGATCTTTTCTAAAGATCAAGCTTGTGACAAGCTGGATAGAAACAATGGGCGATTCATTCTTGAATCAACCTTGGTTCGAGTAATGAATTAGCGAATACTTTTGGAAAAACCGTTCGATGTGCAAATCTTCTTTTCTCTAGCACATCGAATGTGTATTCATGTTTTCAAACACAAAAAGTATCTCTGATTGAAAAAATACTTTTGGAAAAACCGTTCGATGTGTAAATCTCTTCTTTTCTCTAGCACATCGAATGTGTATTCTCTTTCAAATACAAAAAGTACTTTAAATTGAAAATTCATCTTTCTCATAAAACCTTCGTCTTATTGCAAAACTCTTTCTTCTAAGCAATACGCGATTGTTTTTCAAATCAATTTTTCATCAATCAGTGAATCTCGATTATTTGGTTCTTTCACTCCGTGTTGTCTTCTTTGAGACGTTCCGGTTTGAGCACGACTAGAACATTGCGAAACCACATTGAGATTCTTGAATTATACTTGATCACAGGCGGTACTTGTATTGATCAGCGGGGAACCGTGGGCGTATACCTCAATTCAAAGAAAGTGATCAAAGACACTTTCGTGTGTTTATTGCTAGCATTATTTCGCGGTACTTTTGGATGATTGCGGTGATCATAATTGAGAAGTCAATCCAAAGCCGCTTTGCTCACGGCATCCACATAATTGAAGAAATCATGACTAGTGCATATTTACATAACACGGCTCGATATTTTATACTATGCTTACGCTTCTGACTTCGCAAATATCATGAACCGGTGAAAGCTTCCGTACTACGATGGAAAGATGTCATGATCCACGAAAGTGTGAGCATGTCGGTCTAAAAGTCACAACATCACATGATGGCAACACAACAAAGGGTGATCCAGAGATTTCTTGTGGGCGATGATCTCTAAAAGCTCGAAGATCATCAAAGATGTGGATCGGTTCAAAGACCTCCACCGAAAGTACAAAATAATTGGACAATGAAGAGTCACTACTCAAGCACAAAGATTGTGGCGAAGAATTGAAGTCTGAGCTCAAGGCGAAGATTAAATAGAATGCTAGGATTCAAAATGTAAAACATGGGGAACCCCTTAGAGGAGATTGTTAGGAATTGGAAATTTCATTATGAAGTGTTGGTCACCCCAACTATTATCTAGCATAAGTTAGCTCGTAGACATATCATTATTTACATGTTTTTAGTTAGTTATTAGCTTAGTTTAGCTTAGAGTAACACCGGAGGAAGGATGGTCTTTACCCACCTGTATGCCCGATCCACAATCAAGGAGGATGTTTAGTATGTAACTATAAATACCTCTACCTCCCAAGGTAGAAGGGTGGACCTCTTTCAGCCTAACCTTCTATGTTTTCTTTCATTTTCTCTCTCTAGAAAGGCTCCTATCCTACTTTCTCTCTCTAAACTATCTATCTCATTCGATCCATACTAGTGTTTGTTATTTGTTTATGAAATCCAAAAGATTACATACTCAAGTAATAATTTTTCTAACCCAAGGGACGTAAAATTTTGTTGCATTTGGAACTAAACAAAATTCAAACTGGTTTAGTTGCCCCCAAAATGAAACTAGTTGCCCAAAATGGTTATCTTGTGGCCAGGAATCGGTTGAGTACAGCAGAAGCTTCATTAATTAAACTTGGCCTAATGTGCAACAATAATTACTTGACATGACTCAACTATTCACCACTTGACTATCCACATTAATTTAGATAGACTTTAATTCAAAATAAACTCCATGCCCCTTCACCCACTCTTTCCCCCACCCCATTTGGGTTATATAAAGCGGACAACATATATCCCATTTTCATACAACTTTTGTCGGGGAACACACACTAGTGACAACACAATATACTACAAAAGAAATGGATAACTTACTAAAGACATGGTTAACAAGCGTGTTTGTGCGTGACAATGAACGTGACTTCAAGTTCTTAAGTGACATGCATGCAAGGTGATCGACCTAACTCGTCTGTTAACTTTGGCAGGGCGGAGCGATCAAGCGTTGGAGTGCGTGGTTGGGTCCAGCTTGCTGCTGTTTTGGAAATCTGCGTGAAATTCGGGATGAGGAGCTTGAAAAAAGGCAGGTATGAGGCTAATAAGTGAGACTCAGCTCAAGTTCTCAAAAATCACTTTTCCGCAAAGCTGCAAAATTATTAATCCTCTACTCTACCTTGTTATGTGGTCTCTCACGCTCGCGTTGATTGTCATATTTTGTGTTTTGGTATCTTCATGAATGTCGTTGCTTCGTTGATGTATTTTGTTATCTGTGGAAAACTAGAAGGGGGTTGAATAGTTTTCCAATTAAAACTTCCTTTTATCTATTTAGATCGACTTATGTCAATCTATTTGGATGTGTGTTGGATGTTGATAAACAAGCATATAAAGGTAAGTAATGAAAAGATAAGAGTAAGAAGCACAAAATCACAACGCAAGTATTTATAGTGGTTCGCTACAAGGACACCTTCCTTGCCCTACTCCACCCCCCGAGTTACCTACTCGAGAGTTCGTAACACTACACCAATCTCCTTATGGCGTAGAAGCCTTCACAACGTCCGCCACCCTTTTTCCGGTGCTAGGCTAACCACCGGGTTCTTTCACTCCAAGGTGAACCACACCTACACAACGTCGCTTACCCTTTATAAGGTACTAGGCTAAGTACCTAGTTCTTTCACTCCAAGGTGAACTACACCTTCACAACGTCCCTTCCCTTTATTAGGTAATGGGCTAAGCACCTAGTTCCATTGCAATGGAGGAACTACTACCACACTACACCAACGACTAATCCCAAAGGAGATCTACTCCTTTACAACATCATCAAGGATATCAATATCCTTGGATCTAATACTAGTCTATTTTGTACATCGAAACACACCATATCGAATGTACATCTAAGGCACCTTTCACTAATGCCTTTGACTAGATCTACAAGACACCCTTCACTAATGTCTTGTGTCTTGACTTCTAAGCACCTTTCACTAATGCTTCTAGTCTTGACTTCTAAGCACCTACCACAAGTGCTTATGATATAGATGATAGATACCTTCACTAATATCTTCGCCTTGACACTCGAGACATCTTTCACTAATGTCTTCAACACTACACTTCTTAGAAGAAAGAAAAGAATCATCAACAAGAAGACTTCAAGAGCCTTGATGATGAGGAAGCATGGCAACTCATGGACTTGAGCTTGCTCGACTTCAAAGGTGGTGATCTTGCCTTTAAGAGGAACCTAGAAGATCACACAAAACAAAACTACAAACATAGATCTCTTGGATCCGAGGTTAGTGAGTTTTAACTCGTGGAGAAAGTATGTTAGAAAAGGGTGAGAAACAATGAAGAAATGGCTCACTATTTATAGAAGAAAAATCTATTGTTCCTCGATCCCACGGATCCCTTCCAAGGGATCCGTCTGGCGTTGCTAGGGATCCGTGGGACGCTCCTTTACCCATGAGTATTTTGGTTATGGGTCATGGGTCATGGGTTGAACCATGGATCTTTAGCTAGATACAATGTATTTTTTGAGTGCAATGCACTTGGTCACTTGGGTATGAGTTGATCCATGGGTTATGGATATTATCCATGTATCATATAAGCATGATGACATGCAATGGGTTATGGGTCAAGCTCCATGGGTCATGGGCTTTGGGTTGTACCCAACTACATTCAATGTATTTGCCCAATGGGTTGTGATACTTAAGTTTCTACCCATTTAAATTACCCAATATACTACATACTAGTTATGTGTATATTTTACCCAAATATGTAAATACTAGTTGTTGTACAAATGTAATATTAAATCATAAAGTCACTTATACTTGTTTTAGTGTTTTATGTGAAAATGTGAATGTGTTAGAAACTATTAGTTCAAACCATTTACGTATTTTATTTGTTTCGTTAACATGATTTTACGTTTGTTATCGACAAAACATTAGAAGATCGTAAAATATAAATAAATGTTTTTACGGCTTATTTGTATTAACATTATCCTTTAATGTATTGAAATGAAATCTATTATGAATAAAAATATTTCGAAGCACATGTCAAATGTTCGAACGTTGTTTATGAATCACGAATAAAAAACATATAATACTTTTGAACACATATATAATTTACAACATGACACTAATTTGGTGACAAACTTGGTTATTTCGATTATATAATACTAACATTTTTCTTACAAGCCTCTAACAAGATCATCCCGTCTATTTATTTTAACAGTCATATTCTACGAGTCAAACTACCGGTTGTTCTAGAGCAAGCAAACGCTTTTGTTAAGACGGAATACATCCGAATGACTATAAGATTTCATTTAGGTTAGCCGAAAACGCCCTAAGCAAGGGGATTTTGGTGATTGTGGTGTGTGGGTTTGTATATTTTTTATCGATTGGCACATGGTCTATCGTTGCAAGTTGATGATCTCACGACGTCGCGCGCTAGCATATCGCGAGAAGATGATTCGCTTTTTTATAAACATAGATTTTATCGTTTGTACTAACGAGCTTTAAACTTATCTCCAACAACACTTTCATTGTTTTATCACGCACCATCTATTGATATATTCATTCACACATAAGCCATTAATGACTAGACAATGGATTCATAACAACTATTTACTACACTAAAGACACTTATAACATGCATACATAAACCAATAATGATACAATACCTTGCATGCAAAGAACCTTGGGTACGTGTAATATTCATTCAAAAACACGAGAGACACGATGTAAAAGTATGTACACATTTTACATCTAAATTTGTTGTACAAGATGATAATCTTTCTTTCTTAAAACTCCACAACTCAGTTCATTTATTCTTCATTCGACGTCCATTTAATCATGACATTTGGCCGTCCATTCCAAGAAAAAATTAAAAAGGGCCACGATAGGTTTGTCAATTAATTTATTCCCATATCATTACACAAACACACTACACATAAAAACTTATAACAAATTAACCAAAAATTTCCTATTACTATTTCCATATTAAAATAAACGGATAATAGTTTTCATACTATTAATAAGTACATTATTAATAGTAAAATAATAATACAACCTTTCCTAATATATTTAAAATCTTCATATAGATCACATTTGTACACAAGTCATAATGCCAATCTCCCAACCCTCTCTTTCCTCATTAGTTAACTTTTCACTACCAGTCCAATAGATAAAATGACCTACAACTGCCTGACTTTGACGTTTCATTGGTAGGGGAGCTTGAGAAGGTTGTTGATAACTTTGCTGATTTGGAGCTTGATATGGTTGGTTGAAATTGTTCCGGTTTTGATTGAAATTTTGAGAGTTATTGAAGTTTTGTCCTTGATTCGAACAAAGCGATTTTGATTGCCATGGTTTTGCAGGAGGAGGAAACCGGTGGTGTCATACCGCTAGGTGCACGGTAGTGAGGATCAGCTTGTGGTCGGTATTGATTGTGGTTTATGAGCTACGGAGCTTGGTAAAAGAAGCATCGGTTGCTTGACAATCATAATACGCGTGTGGACCACTACAAGTTTCACACACCTTGTTTATGGCTTTGATTGGTTCGGCTTATGAATTTCGCTTTTGATTTCCTTTACATCTTTCATCATACAACGGATGACGTCCGTTAGAGCGGTTATCGGAGCTGCTAACTCGTAAGAGTTATCGGATGAAGAAGGAGTGTTCGGAATATTGACTTTGTTGCGAGAAATAGGAACTTTGATTTTGCTCGCAAATCTCAATCACATCTTTAGGCTTACGATTCAAGATATTGCCACCGTGCATCATGCGTTCAAAGAATCTTGATCACATCGCTCAACCCATTGTAAAAGATATTAACTTGTTGAAGCTCGTGAATTCATGATGGGGCATTTCGAGAGAGATCTTTGAATCTCTCCCATGCCTCCAAAGTTTTCATCGAAATTTTGACGAAATCCGTAAATTTCATTTTTAAGATTAGTCGCCTTTGATGGAGGAAAGAAATAATTGACAAACTTTGAACAAGATCCTCCCAAGTTTCGATGGATCGAGGGGTTCTTTTCCACCAAACCGGCCGCCCCTCAGTGAGAATGGAAATAGCATCAACTTGATCACTTTTTGTGGCACATCCTTGAAATTGATAGTTGAAGTCAACTTGTTAAACCAACGGATGTGTCCATACGGTCTTCTCGGTCAAACCCGTGGAATTGATTTGTAGACACAAGTGTGATCAAATGTGTCTTTAATTCAAAGTGATCGAATTGATTACCGGTAAACGATGGCATCTCCATAACCCCGGTGGGTGCCGGAGCATTTCCGCCATAGTTCGCTCGTTCGCCATATTGTTGCTTGCAATAGTACGAATCTCGGGTTCGACTATTCACGCACGCTCACGAGAACGCCTTCTAGGAATTTCGCTAGATCACGAAAAGGATTCAATGATCTAGAAGAACGAAAAGATGCACTCAGAGTTAACTCTAAGGGATCTCGAGTTAAGGAAAGGAATTATGAATTATGAAAATGGTGAAAATAGGGTGTAAGAATCTTTTGGGTTTTATGGTTTTGAAAAGTAGATATAACAACAAATCCAATTAAAACAAATTCGAGGCAAAACAACAAAGGAACTTAAACCAATAATCACAAGATGAATGGCTTTTTGAAAAGGTACACCACCACGAGGACACAAAGGCAAGTTTTAATCTTTGATTCGTGCTAAACCGCAAGTTATCTCACACAAGCTAGCCACTTGTGAATGGCTAACCGTAAGAAACTTAAAACAGTTCGCATACACCAATGCAATGAAGTCCAGAGAGAGTATAGTGTTTCCCAGTCGTTATGTCCCAACCAGTCGTAAGTGAGAATAGTCAAACGAATAGTGATCGGAGAATTTGAATCGGAAAAGAGTTTTGATTGATTAATACCTAAAGAAAGAGTATATAAACCACAGGGCTTAAATGCAAATTAAAGAAAATTAAAAAGATAAACTATATTAAATAAACGCTATCACTATTTTTAAAGCGATGTTTTGATTTTTCTTTTATAAATTTAAATTAAAACTACGTTACGCATAAAAAGAAAATGTGAATGAAACAATATTAATCCTAAAATATGAAAATGACATTTTACAAACCTAATGATAAGAGAAAATTTTAGAAAAGAAAATTATTTTAAAACTATTTATCTAATTATTATTAATTAAAAACTAATTTTAACTATTTAATAATAGCCTAAAATACAAGAAAATATGAAATAAAGCTTAAAAATGAAATTATGACTTAGAAAATCTAAAATAACTAAAAGAATTTTCAAAACTAATTTTGTATTTTTCTCGATTATTTTCTATTTTCTATGAATTAAAAACTATTTAAAACTAATTAAATTGCTAAAAATTACAAATTAAACTATGAAAAATCTGGAAAAATAATTTTTTGACTTTTTATATTTATCTTAACCTAGGAAAAATGAAAACTTATTTTTTTGAAACTTTTCTGAATTAATTGTATTAAAAGCTAATTAAAATTACCTAAAAACTGTTTTAAATGAAGAAAAATAGCAAACAGTGTTAGAAAAATATGAAAATTTCAGGAAAAGTCTAAATTAATATTATGAATCTAAGAAAAATATAAAAACAGTAGCTTTGTGTGAGAAAATGGAATCATAGGCAAGTGCTTATGTAATAAGATCAAATAAGCAAATTGTACCAACAGAGCACCAATCTATCACAGAAGCTATGATATGTTAAAACTACTAGAAAGCAACTTATTACAACTAGCTTAGACCACTGAAATGCAAACTTAAACAGATTTGATGATTTGTCTTAAAAGCCAAAAACATATTTCAGTTATCACTTTGTAGCTTAAGAATAAGCTACCCAATAAGCTGGAAGTTGAAACCAGATATTGGAACCTAAACTAGACCTGGGTAGCTACCTATAAACCAAAAACCAGCACTGGACAAGCTCTTATGAGCTTGTGACAAGCTCAGAAGAAGTTCGCTGGCACTCGTGATTAATCGAGTCACAGACAGGCAAATAAGCCCTTTTGACAAGTCGTTTTGGGGCTTATAAAAATTACTAAAATATACAAAAATCATAATAAGAAACTAGACCATTGAAGTTTATAAACCCAAAGTTTTAATGAATTTGACCTGAAATGAATCAATTAAAATCCACTTATGTTGGGTCAAAACTGGTTTTTTCAAATTTGACTTTGGACACGAAATGAAACTTTGACTTTAATGAGATTTGCAACCAATTTAAGGACTGAGATTGATGTTTTATATTGAAATAAACTTAATGCAAGTTATATCTATGTATTACAAACACAAAACAAGCTTTTGATTTTCCAAATATCCAATGACATGAGATTAGAAACGTGTTCAAGGTAATTTTGACTTTGAGCTATTTCAGAGGGTACATATGAACTAGAATGAGTTTCAAATGACTCAATAAGTGTAGAACAACTGGTCCTAACTACTAAACACCCCTCTAACTCAGTTAATGCAGCAAATCCAAACACTATTTTAAGACACTAATTTGAACTTAACTACTGTTAATCCACACATCCAAGCTATAATTTAAACTAGAACAGATTTAAACTACTTATATGATAAAAATAACAATACTACAATTATCAAATAGTTGCTAAATTATCAAAGCTATAATGGCAGTACCAAATGATGTTCAAACACTTACACAAGTCCCAGCCACAATGGCTTGCCAAACAACACAGGGAACCACTGTCCTAAACCTATTTTCAACCCATATCCATCACTGCATCAACCAATAACCATTTCCAAACCGCTTGAACCAATATCTCTTCTCGCTTGAATTTTGTTGACCAAACACCAAACTTGCTTAAAAATGACTAGCAAGCTTACCAAAAGCTATAATAAGCTTAAATAAGCTTATTTGAGTTTAACATAAGCTATTAGAAGCTTGGACATAAGATTTTGAAACTGGATTTTGCAACAGTGAACATGAAAATATAAAACTTAAGTGAAGCCTTGAATTAACACTTGAAAACAGATTATATTGATCAAACAACTTGAGTTTAATACAAGAAAGCTTTAAGTTACAAAATTAGGAGACTAGCTAAGACAATTTAATAAAAACGACATACATAAATTTAAAAAACTAAGTATTGCCTTGTCTCTTGCTTTTTCTTCCTCTTTTATACACCAAAATGCTTCCCACGTGTCCTCTGAGCAAATCCCATCTTTTATCTTGGTCATTGGATCACTTAGGATGATATTGGCCGTTTGATCAAATTTGGCGGGAAAGTTATTTTTGCAAATGGGGCTCGATTTTTGCAACTAGGGGGTGGCATTAATTGTGGTGTGTAAAGTTGGTAGATATGATGATGAGGGAGGATAAGGTGAGGTGATGGGTAGTTGCAGGCAAGTTGGGAAGGAGATAAGCAATGGCGGGATAAGGGGTGTTTGATCGGATTGTTGATCGTAGGTCAAAAGGTTTTGGCGGGGGTCTAAAAGGTTAATGGCAGGGGTCAATGGCTTATGGCGTGGGTCAAACAAAGTTAAAGGGGTCAAGGCTTGTTTTAAATGACAAGGACCAAACCGCAATTATTCCAAACTTGAGGGACCATAGTCGCTAATTTATCAAAGTTGTCACAAGGACCAAACTGACAAGTTCCAATAGTACAAGGACCATTTTGACATTTTCAAACTTTCAAGGACCATTTGTGACAATTTTCAAAGTTTAGGGACCTAAGTTGTAATTTTGCAATTTTAAATCTCATGGACCAATTTTGACAACTCATGAATCCTAGGGACTTGAAATGATATTTTCTTTATTTTGTTTTACCAGGACCTGTTTTTGACAACTTTTGAAACTGGGGGACTAAAGCGCCAATTATGCAAACTTGATATGCTTTTCACCGATTTTGATATTTTGCATTTAAAACACATAAAACACTTATTTGTGATATATTTATCATTTTGATGCATTTCGAGTGTTTTCGGATGTTTTGCGCTTTAAATGGTACAAAAATGATGAGTATTTAGACACTCATCAATCCCCACACTAAGATATTGCTAGTCCCTAGCAATGTTTTGAGAAAAATTAATGGATTTCATCTCTTTACCAAAAGCCATTACTTCGGAGTAGCCAAATGTTTCAGTTCAAGTAAGAACCTTGGTACACCGATAACCAAATGATTTTGAGCAAACCATCGACTTTCAACGGTTTTGATTTGTCTTTACCGTAAGTCGCTTGCTTCGGACTAGCCAACTCTTAGATAAAATATCTTTGGTGAGCTGATTACCAATTATGGTTTTTCCACCGCCTTTACCACAAGCCATAAACTTGCGGGCTAGCCAACTCTTCACTTTTAAGGATATGGTGAGTGAATACCATACAATTTTGGCAAATTGCAAGTAAACGGATTTGAGATATCTTTACCAAGAGCCGTTTGCTCTGGATTAGCCAATCCTTTTGTTTATTAGACATGGCGGATCGATAATCAGTATGTTGAGTAAGTGCAAAACACTTACTCCAAAAACAATTTTGGCCAAAATGGGGAATCAAGGTATAATTACATGATAAAATTCGTGAGAATTCCCCCACACTAGAAATGAATATTGCCCTCAATATTCAAAGCACCGGTTATGCCGAAACATAGAACGAAAAGGGAAATACTACGGCCATTATTTTGAAAGATTTTTTTTTTTTTTAACCTTTATATACAATGGGCAACTCCCCACACTAGGTGGTAGAAAGTAGAAAGAAGTCGAAAAATGGGTGAAAACGATATAGTGTGCTATCGTTTTGATTCCCGAGTCGCTAGCTTGACTCGATCCCGCATTCATTAGTTCATGGGAAAGTAACGGAAAACCAATCTCGATCGGTCTTTCGCTCACAATGTTAATAAACATATGAACATCGAAAGTTCCACACCGACGAGATACAACCGCTGTATTGTTAATAGTAGAAACTATAAAGGATGATACCGGGTCAAAGATGGTGTCCTCATTCCCGAAAGAGAAAAGGGAAAGAGCAACCACACCATCTCGTGAAGAATGGAATAAAGATGTGCATGAGAATGCATGTCCATTCCTCATCGCAGAAGCAAATCACCATTTTGACATTTTATGCTTAAACTTGAAGCTTATATGGTGATTGTCAATAAGATGTCCGGAGGAGGGTTGAAAATGGTTCTTCAATCAATGATTTTCCGAAAAAGGATGTCCCCCGGATCAAAGTAAGTATTATCAATTCTGTTGGAATTGACTCATCACTAAGAAAGGCATCGACTTCATTCCAAAGTTGTCATCTTCCTCATCCAGAGAGAGAAGGGATGGAAGAGTCGGAATAATAAGACTAGGAGATGATGGATCATTTTGAGCAATTCATCAATGGGAAGAATGTCTCCCATTGGATCACAAACATCATCATCCAATTCAGATGAAATCAAGAGAGTTTGGTTTCATCCACGAGTTAACAAACTCGATACGATAAACCGATTCGGAGGTGGGACAAGTGGTGTGCTCTTAGAGCTAGCAATTTCCACCACTTCCGATAAAGTCTCCGATTCTAGATCATCATTATCAAGAACACTCTTGACTTCCCGGTACAACTTTCAAACCATTTGTTTGAACCAGGTTGATTTATAAAGCTTTTAGCTCAAGACGTTTTGGTGACTCCTCTTAACCGTGAAATTTGAGAGTGTTGCATTGATTCTTTCGATTTTGATCGATTGTGGCAACACTGTTTGGATAGAGGCTTGAGTTTTGGTTGATATTCAGCGAGTTCTTCGTTGTCAACCCGTATGGTCAACTCTTCAAAGAATACATCAATTAGAGCACGACTCGCTCTCAAGAAAGCTCTCCCAAGATGAGGGAACTCTAGGATCCGCATCAAAGTCTACTACAACAAAGTCAAGAGGAAAGTGAAACTTTCCTACTTTCATCACGACATCCCCGGCTATCCCAAGTGGACGAGTTATGGTACGGTCCGCTAGCTCGAGTGTCATACAAGTGGATGTAAGTTTAGGAAGAGATTCTTCCATAACGAGAGTGGCATGAGGTTAATGCTAGCGCCAAGATCGGCCAAGGCGAGCATTGAACCATCCCAAGAAATCACAGGATTAAAAATCGCTGTGGTCGCAAGCTTTTAGGAAGCTTCTTGAGAAGGACCGCGAGCATTGCTCATTGAGAGGGTTTTAGCCATCTCGGATAAATTATCTTTGTTGGTCAAGAAGCCTTTGCGTGGATGCAAATTTAGGCATTAGAACGAGAGCATCAACGAAGCTTATATCAAAGTGTAGTTCATTGAAGATTTGGAAAAAATTTTCCATTTGCTCTTTGTTTTGTCTTTGAGCTTCTCATCATTCATTCTTGATGGGTAAGGAAACCGACTAGACTTTTGAGCCGGATGGAAGTGTTTTCTAGCTCGAATTTGTCTTCGAACTTGGTTCCGGACTTAAAGCTTGACTACCGAAGGTGGGACGTGTCGGTACTGGGCTTGAGAAATGCACCTTGTCCGTTGTATCCTTGGTAACTTGACTCATTGCTCCGGTGGAGGAGGCATTGAGTCGAAGGTCCATTGCGCCTTACCACTACGAGTGGTGACGGCTTTCAACTCGGCATTTAGATTTGGAATCAGATTGTTGGGAGTCCTCCGTAAGATGACGAAGCTTTGTTCATATTCATGTTCATGAAACCGCCATCATATTCTTCAACTCATTTGTCTGCCGAGACATTGTGGTATCAATTTCCTTATTTAGCTCAACCTCATGTTATTGATCCGAGTTTGCATTGAACGATGTCGGAATCGGTAATTTTCATGAAGTCATTTGGTAGGGAGCTTGAGAAGGTTGTTGATAACTTTGCTGATTGGAGCTTGATATGGTTGGTTGAAATTGTTCCGGTTTTGATTGAAATTTTGAGAGTTATTGAAGTTTTGTCCTTGATTCGAACAAAGCGATTTTGATTGCCATGGTTTTGCACAGAGGAAAACAAGGTGGTGTCATACCGCTAGGTGCACGTGAGTGAGGATCACTTGTGGTCGGTATTGATTGTGGTTTACAGCTACGGGAGCTTGGTAAAAAGAAGCATCGGTTGCTTGACAATCATAATACGCGTGTGGACCACTACAAGTTTCACACACCTTGTTTATGGCTTTGATTGGTTCCGCTTATGAATTTCGCTTTTGATTTCCTTTACATCTTTCATCATACAACGGATGACGTCCGTTAGAGCGGTTATCGAGTCGCTAACTCGTAAGAGTTACCGGATGAAGAAGCAGGAGTGTTCGAATATTGACTTTGTTAGAAATAGGAACTTTTGATTTTGCTCGCAAATCTCAATCACATCTTTAGGCTTACGATTCAAGATATTGCCACCGCTGCGCTCAAAGAATCTTGATCGCTACTGCTCAACCCATTATAAAAGATATTAACTTGTTGAAGCTCTGTGAATTCATGATGGGGCATTTCACGAGGAGATCTTTGAATCTCTCCCATGCCTCTCCAAAGTTTTCATCGAATTTTGACCGAAATCCGTAAATTTCATTTTTAAGATTAGTCGCCTTTGATGGAGGAAAGAAATAATTGACAAACTTTTGAACAAGATCCTCCCAGTTTCGATGGATCGGGGGTTCTTTTCCACCCAACCGGCTATCCCTTAAGTGAGAATGGAAATAGCATCAACTTGATCACTTTTGTGGCACATCCTTGAAATTGATAGTTGAAGTCAAATTGTTAAACCAACGGATGTGTGCATACGGGTCTTCTCCAAACCCGTGGAATTGATTTAGACACAAGTGTGATCAAATGTGTCTTTAATTCAAAGTGATCGAATTGATTACCGGTAAAACGATGGCATCTCCATAACCCCGGTGGCTGCCGGAGCATTTCCGCCATAGTTCGTTCGTCTCGCCATATTGTTGCTTGCAATAGTACGAATCTCGGGTTCGACTATTTGGGCGCACGCCCACGAGAACGTCTTCTAGGAATTTCGCTAGATCACCGAAAAGGATTCAATGATCTAGAAGAACGAGTGCGCATGACTAGAGTTAACTCTAAGGGATCTCAGTTAAGGAAAGGAATTATGAATTATGAAAATGGTGAAAATAGGGTAAGAAGAATCTTTTGGGTTTTATGGTTTTGAAAAGTAGATATAACAACAAATCCAATTAAAACAAATTGAGGCAAAACAATGTTGAACTTAAACCAATAATCACAAGATGAATGGCTTTTTGAAAAGGTACACCACCACGAGGACACAAAGGCAAGTTTTAATCTTTGATTCTGCTAAACCGTCAAGTTCTCACACAAGCTAGCCACTTGTGAATGGCTAACCGTAAGAAACTTAAAACAGTTCGACACCAATGCAATGAAGTCCGAGAGTATAGTGTTTCCCGTGTCGTTATGTCCCAACGAAATGCGAGAATAGTCAAACGAATAGTGATCGAGAGAATTTGAAGCGGAAAAGAGTTTTGATTGATTAATACCTAAAGAAAGAGTATATAAACTATGGGGCTTAAATGCAAATTAAAGAAAATTAAAAGATAAACTATATTAAATAAACGCTATCACTATTTTTAAACCGATGTTTTGATTTTTCTTTATAAATTTAAATTAAAACTATGCGACGTAAAAAGAAAATGTGAATCAAACAATATTAATCCTACAAATATGAAAATGACATTTTACAAACCTAATGATAAGAGAAAATTTTAGAAAAAGAAAATTATTTTTAAAACTATTTATCTAATTATTATTAATTAAAACTAATTTTAACTATTTAATAATAGCCTAAAATACAAGAAAATATGAAATAAAGCTTAAAAATGAAATTATGACTTAGAAAAATCTAAAATAACTAAAAGAATTTTCAAAACTAATTTTGTATTTTTTCGATTATTTTTCTATTTTCTATGAATTAAAAACTATTTAAAACTAATTAAATTGCTAAAAATTACAAATTAAACTATGAAAAATCTGAAAAATAATTTTTGACTTTTATATTTATCTTAACCTAGGAAAAATGAAAACTTATTTTTTGAAACTTTTCTCAATTAATTGTATTAAAAGCTAATTAAAATTACCTAAAAACTGCTTTAAATGAAGAAAAATAGCAAACAAAGTGTTAGAAAAATATGAAAATTTCGGAAAAGTCTAAATTAATATTATGAATCTAAGAAAATATAAAAACAGTAGCTTGTGTGTGAGAAAATGGAATCAGAAGGCAAGTGCTTATGTAATAAGACTTGAAATAAGCAAATTGTACCAACAGAGCACCAATCTATCACGAAGCTATGATATGTTAAAACTACTAGAAAGCAACTTATTACAACTAGCTTAGACCAATGAAATGCAAACTTAAATGATTTGATGATTTGTCTTAAAAGCCAAAACAGATTTTAGCTATCACTTGTAGCTTAAGAATAAGCTACCCAATAAGTCGGAAGTTGAAACCAGATATTGGAACCTAAACTAGACCTAGGTAGCTACCTATAAACCAAAACCGACTGGACAAGCTCTTATGAGCTTGTGACAAGCTCAGAAGAAGTTCGCAGTGCACTCAAGATTAATCGAGTCAACACAGGCAAATAAGCCCTTTTGACAAGTCGCTTGGGGCTTATAAAAATTACTAAAATATACAAAAATCATAATAAGAAACTAGACCAGTTGAAGTTTATAAACCCAAAGTTTTAATGAATTTGACCGAAATGAATCAATTAAAATCCACTTATGTTGGGTCAAACCGGTTTTTCAAATTGACTTTGGACACGTAAATGAAACTTTGACTTTAATGAGATTTGCAACCAATTTAAGGACCGAGATTGATGTTTTATACTGAAATAAACTTAATGCAAGTTATATCTATGTATTACAAACACAAAACAAGCTTTTGATTTTCCAAATATCCAATGATATGAGATTAGAACAGTTCAAGGTAATTTTGACTTTGAGCTATTTCGGAGGGTACATATGAACTAGAATGAGTTTCAAATGACTCAATAAGTGTAGAACAACTGGTCCTAACTACTAAACACCCTCTAACTCGCTTAATGCAAAGAATCCAAACACTATTTTAAGACACTAATTTGAACTTAACTCATTAATCCACACATCCAAGCTATAATTTAAACTAGAACAGATTTAAACTACTTATATGATAAAAATAACAATACTACAATTATCAAATAGTTGCTAAATTATCAAAGCTATAATGGCAGTACCAAATGATGTTCAAACACTTACACAAGTCCCAGCCACAATGGCTTGCCAAACAACACAGGGAACCACTGTCCTAAACCTATTTTCAACCCATATCCATCACTGCATCAACCAATAACCATTTCCAAACTGCTTGAACCAATATCTCTTCTCAGTTGAATTTTGTTGACCAAACACCAAACTTGCTTAAAAATGACTAGCAAGCTTACCAAAAGCTATAATAAGCTTAAATAAGCTTATTTGAGTTTAACATAAGCTATTAGAAGCTTGGACATAAGATTTTGAAACCGATTTTGCAACAAAGGAACATGAAAATATAAAACTTAAGTGAAGCCTTGAATTAACACTTGAAAACAGATTATATTGATCAAACAACTTGAGTTTAATACAAGAAAGCTTTAAGTTACAAAATTAGGAGACTAGCTAAGACAATTTAATAAAAACGACATACATAAATTTAAAAAACTAAGTGTTGCCTTGTCTCTTGCTTTTTCTTCCTCTTTTATACACCAAAATGCTTCCCACGTGTCCTCTGAGCAAATCCCATCTTTTATCTTGGCCATTGGATCACTTAGGATGATATTGCCGCTTGATCAAATTTATGGAAAGTTATTTTTGCAAATGGGGCTCGATTTTTGCAACTAGGGGGTGGCATTAATTGTGGTGTGTAAAGTTGGTAGATATGATGATGAGGGGAGGATAAGGTGAGGTGATGGGTGAGAGTCAGGTGGCAAGTCAAAGGAGATAAGCGACATGGATAAGGGGTGTTTGACTGGGTGTCAACCTGTGGGTCAAAAGGTTTTGTGGGGTCTAAAAGGGTAATGGCAGGGGTCAATGGCTTATGGCGTGGGTCAAAACAGTTAAAGGGGTCAAGGCTTGTTTTAAATGACAAGGACCAAACCGCAATTATTCCAAACTTGAGGGACCATAGTCGCTAATTTATCAAAGTTGTCACAAGGACCAAACTGACAAGTTCCAATAGTACAAGGACCATTTTGACATTTTCAAACTTCCAAGGACCATTTGTGACAATTTTCAAAGTTTAGGGACCTAAGTTGTAATTTTGCAATTTTAAATCTCAAGGAACAATTTTGACAACTCATGAATCCTAGGGACTTGAAATGATATTTTCTTTATTTTGTTTTACCAGGACTATTTTGACAACTTTTGAAACTGGGGACTAAACCGCCAATTATGCAAACTTGATACGCTTTTCACCGATTTTGATATTTTGCATTTAAAACACATAAAACACTTATTTGTGATATTTTTATCATTTTGATGCATTTCGAGTGTTTTCGGATGTTTTGCGCTTTAAATGGTACAAAATGATGAGTATTTAGACACTCATCATCCACCTTAACGAGTTGAAAGAAAAGATGACACATACCGAAACCACTTTGGAAAACAGGATAGGAGACCTTCACGATCGTCGGGTCAAGAGTGCCCGGACGGACGGCAAAACCAAAACAAATCTTTTACATTCAATTTGATGCGTGTAACGACATGTATCGCTAGTGATTTTTGATCACGGGTTCCAAATAATGTACATTAGATTAGAGCCATAAACAAAACACGAAATACCATTAGAATTGCCAACCGCAATCACGGATGAAAGCATTAAACATGTATCGGCACCGTAGCGGTCATCTCGTTAATTAAAAGCTAACATAAAACCTTCATGACTCGATCAAATGTTAGCGTAACAAAACACTCATCGCTACGACGAACACCGTAATTAAAGATGAAAACCAAAATCTATACTAGCCTTCCATAACTTGCAAACACTACGTAGGGCGGAGTATAGACTTAGGAGGTAGCTCATGAATGATATCTAGTTGAACATCCAGCCGGGATATAGTCGACATTTTGTCAAACAAAAGCGGAAAGATTGGGATAAAGATATGAAGTGAATAGACCAAAAGAATAAAGAAAGATGCTGTTAAACAAATTAAGAAAGATTTGTATTGAAGAAAGAGATTGGCAAAAGAAGACATTTAAGGACATGTACCGTGATGTACTATAGGGCAACCAAATATTAAATTCTGCTATACACCAAAAAAAATTAATAAAGTATACATAACCCATAATATATAGAAGTGGTTTGCAAAGCATAGGCCTTTTTGTATATGTGCACGGGTATTAACTAAAGAAATGCCGTTGAGTTAAAAAATATTATAATAATCGACTAATATATAATAGAAGTAAAAATACCTACAGTATACGTTGAAAGAAAAATACTTCACATGTCAACATTAGACAATAACTATGGGTCAAACGGACATTAAGGATTGTACCTTGAAAGACCGCTATCAAATTATGTATTCAACCTTGTGCTTCCGTATATTCAAGCATCCGCTCACGGTAAGCTAAAGTTGTTTGAAGAGAGTCGCCTACTTCCGAGGTCAAGTTACGAGCAACTGCATAAAATAATGCACACCCGCATCTGCAAATCACCATATAACCCGAATGTTTTGGTACTTTTGGAAACTTGTATGTGATTTTATAATCCCCTATGATATGCCCTTACTATGCAGCACTTCAGCTTGTTAGGTACGATTTAAGTCTGTGTTTGTAACTTTCTTGGAACCTCGCAACCACCGCTCACCTCCCGAGGCTGACCCAAGAGAGTCATAAATGTAAACAACTCCAAAGGCGGATATGAAGCTCACAGAGTACCCAGTGTTTTGTATTTTCATTCATGGGAAAATACACCGATATATAAAACAAATGCAGGATATTATGTCGCTTATAACAAAGAGTGGTATATGTACGGTAAGAGTCGCCAAAATGACCTTGCAACATCTCGCCAAGCCACGTGGTATGTTGTGCCATCTCGAATAAGTGGTAGGCATGTTTCCACCTAGAATTTGATTGCGAAAGTACACCCCGCCAAAGCTCAATCGCATCACCGGTCTAAACAACCACATCAATTCAACCCATGCATCCAAGTGTTGCGGATGATAAAGCAAATCAAAAGCAGAAACATTCGGTTCATAAGTAACAAAACAAAATAATAAACAAGTGTAGTAGACCACTAGGCATCGTGTTTACTCACTAACTCATTAAGCCACTCACGGCAGCTTTCAACACATGCCAAGGCTACCCAAAATCCCTATAAGCAATAACCGCACCGGAGCCCCAAGGAAACCTATAAAGTAATGGTTCTTTAAGCTTCAAATACTTGCGAAGGTAATCGTGAACAAGAACCTTCTTCTTGTTGCATTTCGGGTGTCGAAAAGTTCCTAAAAATAAATATATTCAATAACATACACACAATGATAATGATGTTATTGGATTAACAAACGAACCTACCTCTACAAACGGTTCAATTGTGGGCGAATAGAAGCGACAAACCGGACACGCTGGGGTTTCAGATGTTTTTGAAAACAAAGTTGAAAGATAAGCGAAAAAAAAGATTCATTTCGCCATAATTTAATAAGGTGATGTACATCCGAAACGGCAATGGATAATAGCCTCGTTAATGACACCCTGCGATCTTGTAAGACGGCGGCAAGGAGTAGCTGATGTTTTTTATACCCCATTTTCCGAATTGACAGACCCAAACAACCTCGCGTAAGTTTGTACAATGCGCCTTCTTTTACTGAGGTTGTCGTTCAATTTTACTCTCTTTCTTTTGTTCGTATTCATATCGGAGAAAATATCTTCCAACAGAGGTTTGTCATTAGGACCTACCACATTTGCAAATGACACTTTGTTGGGTTTAACCTGAGATTCAGGGGCTTCAGCGTCTTTCTTTGTTGGTGTATCGGAGAAAACATCATTGTTACTGGATGCAAGGCCAACAAACGAATTATTGTCAACCACATCCCCTTGTTGATCATCACAATCCATTAAATCTAAAGACGGAAGACACAATTTTGTATCGACGCTTTTGTTGACATTATCTTGGGAGGAAACAGGTGTGTTATTTTGGCCAACCACATTTACATATGGCGTTGTTGTCTTTAAACCGACATTTGAGAATATAGTATGTTACAAAACAAAGACATTAAAATATTTTATTTATCGACGATGTTTTATCGAGAATGCGAGATACCTCATGAGCTTTGTTGGTGGGTGTTCTCGTCATGCGCACACAATCAATATTGCTAACGGTTCAGTTGGCAAGCCAATTGTTTCGAACCACATCTTGTCGCTCGTTATCACAATCCATTACATCTATAGAATTATCACTCAAACTTTTTCATCGCTTTTGTAAGACGACCAATCATTACCACAATCCGTTCTGCTGAATTTTAAATATATATACATAAGTAGGGACGATGCTATAGTTGATATTTAAACTCTGAATCGAAATATAACGTATAATAATGGGGTCACTGTATTTTATTTTCTCTTTAGGTGCAACTGTGGAAGTTGAGTACTACTTTCACCTCCATATTCCATAACAGACATTTTGGGTCATGGCACAAGCTTCAACAAGCATACCAAGGTTACATGGTTGCGCTTTTTAAGCCCATCATCATTGTCAATGTCCGCTGCATGGTCCGCATGGACAACCTTATCCCCTGTTAGGCCTAAAATATGAGACGACGTGGCTCAGATCGACCAATGTTTGATATAAGTGTGGACACGAACAATTATTTGAGTTTGGTATAAACATTGGAGGTAAACTGAAAAGTAAATACAAACCTTCGGATCATCGGGAGTAACTTCAAGGTCGTTTGTGGTGGCACAACTTTTAGATTGTTCAGGATCAACAGCAGCATCATTATTAAGACCCAATAGTTGTTGTACTTTTGAAAGTCTGCTTTTCACAGTCATAAACACATCAAGTACAAACGGTATGTTTCTGACCGAATGAATGCCATTTTCTATCATTAAAACTTTTTTTCCAAATCCAGAACTCACGAAATAGACCCTTGTCGAATGAGTAGTTCCTGCTTGTGCAACATTTAAATTGAAATCGCTCATGCACAAGTTTAAATTGAAATCGTCCTCGAATTCATTAGAATGCTCGCAGCCTTGTAACCATCGTCTGCCTCGAATGATAAACCATCTATAAATTGCAATCGCAATACACCACGGTTGCTTCATTTCGGTTTGGTTGCGTAAAGTTCAAGAATGGGAGTTGAATCCTAACAACAATGTAAAATTTAAATACAAATAAAAAATTTAAAATTACCGATATATCGTGAACAAATTCGGTACAAGTTAGTGGGTCAAGAATGTAAGATCGTGTGATGCATACCGTCCAAAAGGTTACAACCGTCCGGTTTCAAACTTTGAAAGTCCCGACCAAGCAAGACCACGTGGAATGACCTTATTGTCTTTCACCCACCAAAGTGAGCTTTTAGGATAAGTCTCCAAAATCCAAATTTGTAATAGCCACAACCTCATCTTTAAAATGTGTACTTATGCGCTATCGCTTTTGAAAATGTTTCAAGGTTTACCAAAGTAAAGGTCACTTGTTTAGGATGAAACAATACCTTTATGGTTACAATTTAAAAATAAATCACAAACTAAAATGTGTTATAACATTTTGTAATCTAAATTACGTAACTTTTATATTACTTGTATACGTAACAAAACACCATCATTTCATAACAATAAAACAACAACATTAATTTTAGGTACTTTTGAAATGAATAAGTAATAGCACAACAAAATAGAATCAAAAGCTTTTAATAACTTTGCTTTTGTAAAGAAATATGTTATCAAAGCTAGACATTCATACATTAGTACAAACCATCGAGAATTCTAACCTTGAAAGCCCAAGCGAACCCGTATAGATTGTATGTGGCAATCAACTTTGGGCTTTTTTTCAATTTTAACAATTGATCTTTTCTCGTGAATATGAACAATATTGATATCCTTTGATAAAATTTATGCCACATATATTCACCCCAAGGAAATACATTCCGTGCTTCAAAATCATCAACCAAGGACAATAAGTGATTATGGATGCAATTCTGCTCTTCTTTTCCCATAAACACCAAATTGCAGCCTACCAAAGCAGACACACCCTAACAAAGATCCTCATCGAAAGAGATAACCACCTTTACCATCCTTTTTCCGTCATTAACAAGTTCCAAAAGATCAATTGCATGTACATTTGTTATACCACTATTCTTTTTTCGTAAAATACACGATCAAAAATGCGCTAGACATTTAATAGGTTTTGAAACTTTGCCAAATCGAAACCCTCATTATCGACAAAATTCTTCCGCCAAACCTTAATGAATGATCCCCAATTTGGAATTTTAGTGGAGGGAATCGAGGAGATGTTAGAAACATATACCGGTGTTGCAAAACATAATGCATCGTAGCGCTCATTCTCGCATCGACTTTATATCCAACCATGGACCAAATATCGTTTGCTCGAACAACCTTCGCTTTTCATTCTTTGACAAATAGAGTTTAATATATGGCAAAGAACTTCAATGTAGAAACGAATCATGATTTTACAATTGTACAACTTTAATTTTGTCATATGGAAATATACAGTAAAATTAATTAGGTTTTAGAGGGTTTTGTGAATAAAATGTGGTTTGTGAGTGTGTGCGCGTGATGTAGAAGAAGACGTTTAATTGTAGAAGCGTGATGTAGAAGAAGATGTTTAATTGTAGAAGTTGTTAGAAATTGTACAAGAAGATGTTTGATTGTGTGTGTACGCGCGCGTGATGTTGTGTGCGTTATTATTATTAGTTTTATAATACAACCAGTGTAAAATGACCATATTATCCTCGTGTATAAATACAAGTTGCCCAATATTATATAGTTGCCCGAAAATACAATTTGGTTGCCCAAAAAACAATACCTTACAATACATGACATATACTCAAAATACGACTTAATCATACCTTTGTCGACACGTGGCACCCCATGGTTGGATACCGTAAAATCACGGGCAACCGGTCCATTTTCATACGGAAAAGAGCGTGGTCCGGAAAGTGATAAGCCTCAGGGCGCGTGGTCTATTTGACTAATTTTCCCTTTGTTAAATCAGCCAGACCATGTTGTTTATAGTATGTTTTATTTTTAACTTACCATTCTATTAATGTTTTATTTTTAACTTACACCATTATATTCATGTTCAACCGGTTTGTTTGGCAGAAGTTAGGGATCATGCTTAATGGGAATTAAGCTTTGTTGTTTTAGTACGATGTCTGTATGTGAAGGAAGCATGGAGAGTGGTTAGCTTTTTCTGTGTACTTGGTGAATTTTATAAATCAAGTGGTTATATATTATGTAACCATTAAACTCATAATTATGTAGTAATCGTAATATGTAGTAGGTTGTCTGTATGAAACGTTGTATGTCAACGTATTTACTATTTCCTATGTTCTTTAATCCCATTATACATCTTTGTTTAACTGGGAACTAGCGTTGTTTCCAATAAACAATGTGGCAACTAATCGTTGTAAGTAGGGCAACTTTTTCCTATTGACTACTTTTATAAACCAAGGAGTCCTTCTAGTTGTTACAATTGTATTCTACAATCAACTAATAACTACCAACTAGTGACTATGCACACTTAAAATTAACAGATTTAACATTCAACACTAGTACAATTTAACTAGCGCTTGTAAGTTTAATACTAGCAAGACTAAACCAAGATGTGCCTATTCAGCCCGAATAGTAAGAGCAACACCTACACAAGGGCACCGAATGGTATCAAGAAGACCTACACACGGGCAAAGACAAACACGGCCATACACAACAAAGATTAACGATCGTGGCATCATTTCGTTGATGTGTTCTATCACAAGCAATGGTTAAAATAGCTAGCAATAGTAACCAAATTATCGGCTTGTAAGTATACAACCAATTCGGTTTACTAGCGGTAGTAAAATAACTATAGCGGTAGTAAAATAGCTACCATTGTAAGTATACAACCAATTCATTTTATAATTTGAGATATTTAATTTAAGTAATCGTGCATAAAAGCAAGGTAGCATTTTTTTAAGCTTAGAAATGTCGATATACCTCAAAATAGTCAACTCAAATGAATGTAACTCTACACATCGATAACATGATGCCGTTATGTGCTTACGTCAAACTAAAGACGCCGTCATTTTTAGAATAAGTGATGCTCACAAAGACATTGATTGTGTAATAGGTCCGCCATATTACCATGGCTTACTAAAATATACCATTTCGTAATATTTTACGGACCAAATTTGAAAAGCTTGTATCTTGGGCGCGAATCAATGAACCAACCCAACAACCACATTTAATGATCATAATAACACACCCTCGCTCGACCATCAATTTCAAATCAACAACCCTCATCCAAAGCCTCCTGTCGAGAATTAAAAAAACCAACAAAATTTCCTTGAAAACCATGTCGTTTCGAGCTAATGTTATCACCGGTATGAGAGATTATATTAGCAACATGCCAGATACAGTGATCGGTAACATTTTGAATCGGTTGCCAATAAAAGAAGCAGTGAGCACCTCTATTTTATCTACAAACTAGAGGTTTAAGTGGACCTTGCTCACCGAAGTCATAATTGATGAGGATTTCTTTTATTATTTAACATATAAGTTTGATGGGAGGCATGTTACTAAACTTTCAAATCACTTACGGGTCCCATAAAAAGTTTGTCTTCTCAGAGATCCCAAACCGTTGTCCGGAATGGAAGACTTGAATTATGAAGAGATTCGTGATTGGCTTATGTTTTTGGCACCGCAAGGAATTGAGGACCGACAATTAGAAATCGGTATGGACAACCGCTACCTTGCCAACCCAACTTTACAGCGTATTGAATTGAAACATCTTGAAATTCATTGTTGTGATTTTCCTAGTTTGGTGTTTTTCACTACATTTCCAAATTTATTGAGCTTAGAATTATGTTTAGTTAAATTTCTAACCGTGCAGCTTTGGGATTTAATTGTTGGTTGTCCTTACTTGAGTCTCTTAGATTGGATGTTGAGAGTACAAACGGATGAAACTATGAAATCTTGCAAGTCTTAGGAATTCAAGAAGTTACATTTGTTATTCGGTATTTCAATGTCACACGACAATCATAGCATCCAATATCTTTCACCGACAAGACTTCCATCTCTTGAGACCCTTACATTGGATTTTGACTATTGCACGGTAAGACCGCTTTGAGATTTACACTACTAATTTTACAATGTTAAATATATGTGTAATCAGAACGACATTTAATCTTTGAAACTAACCCAAAAGTCGACTGTTGTAGTTGATGCGTGATGGTAATTCCGTGATGAATGTCCCTTTGCCGCTTGTATCCCTCGTTAATCAATCTAAAAGGAGTTGATTTTGGCGAGATCATATCATGTCACTCATCGTCCAAATGATTCGCGGATCTCCAAACTTGAAAATGCTGGAAACCAGAGTAAGTGTAATACTTTATTTCATACGTATCAAATAAACATCCGTAAACTGGCATGTTTTTGTATCTCAATACTATTTGATTTTCCAGGCTGCACACACGCTTAATGTTTTACCTTTGGAACAACGTTCATTAGATTTAGACACAACCACATTCAGCCATGGGTAGATTCAGACTGTGATTTTTCAATCCTTTCCTAGATCACATAATGAATTACACATAATAAAGTTTATACTTGCTTGTTCCACGTCGTTAAAGAAAATGTATATCAGGGCCAGCGATTTGATGGACGATGGTTATGATAATATCAAGAAGAATTGGGAGTTCGCTAAGCTATTGAAACTCCCCGATCTTCCGTCACGTACCGTTGTAAAATTTTTCTAGTGGTTGTAGTTTTATGTATGGTTTGAATACCGTGTCAATTAAATTTGTGTACGTAAAGTTTGGTGTGTCTGTTATCAAGGGTTATATAATATATAACCATTAAACTTATAATTATGTAGTAATCGTAATATGTAGTAGGTTGTCGTCAGATGAAACGTTGTATGTCAACATATTTAGTATTTCCTCTGTTGCCATTATCCATTTTTATTTCATCTCGCTAACTAGCGCTTGTTTCCAAATATCAATTTGGCAACTAATCTGTTGTATGTAGGGCAACTTCTATCACTAGCGCTGATATAATAACTAGCGCTTGTTATAATAACTAGCGCCAGTGCATATAATACTAGCAGTTGTAAGTATACAACCTATTCGGTTTACTAGCGTAGTCGAAATAACAAAGAGTAAAATTAACTAGCGCTTGTAAGTATACAACCAATTCATTTTATAATTACGTATATTTAATTTAAGTAATCAAGCATAAAAGCATTGCACCATTTTTGACGCTTAGAAATGTCGCATAAACCTCAAAATAATCAATTCACTCTACACATCTAATAACATGAAGCGTTATGTGCTTACGCCAAAGTGAGATATTGATGTTTTTACAATGGGTACTACTATGTACACCAAAAGGTAAATCTAAACCCGGTAGTTGCGCTACTTTTCTTTTCTCGGATTTTGCAATTGTAATTAAGTGGGACTTTAATTGGTCAAAGGCTAAAGTCGTTTGGCACCGCATGATAAATATTTTCGTCTTTCCTTTCATTACCTTTTATTTTTTTTATAAGTTCTATACATTAATATTATCAACAATTTATTTCTATTGCATGTTTAACGTTTTCATTTCTAATTTCACAAGAAGCTTATATTAAAATAATAATCAACCAATTGGGGGCATATACTCTTTAAATATGATCTCGTAACAAAAAAAATAATCATAATAACAAAATTAGATGAAATAAATAAATAAATAATTAAACAAGGTAATATTTGTTTTGTGTTACTCTTTATAACAATTTTGTGGTATTTTTAAAATCCGTGACCTAACAAAAATTATGTAACATTTTTTTAATCTAACTAGTTATAATAAGTCGACATTTCCGCTTCATCGTTGTTCACTTGAATAGTTTGTTTGAAAACAAATATTAATGTTAAAAATTAAATTCACATTAATTACTCCACTTCCCAGCTACCAATTTTATATTTAAGAAGAGATAAAGCTAATTAATAGCTATGGTCTATAAAACACCAATAAGTTATGGTCTATAAAAGACCTAGATATATTATTAATACACGAATACTCTGAATAGTATTAGCGATTACAACCTTGAAGTGTATCGACTCTAAATATGACGAAAAGTTATATCAAACTCTATCCTATGACCTCCTTTTATAGGCTAAGGAGTCCTTTACAATATACAGTATGTACTTGTAAGATATAGGATTTCACAAACACATCAAACCATAAACCATATGGGGCGTTCACAATGTTTAGAGAGAGAAAGTTAGAGAGAGAAACGGAAGAGAGTTGGGAACTATCTGAAACAAAGAAAAATAGTATTGAAAGCTTCAACCCTCTACCTTGGAAGGTAGAGGGTATTTATAGTGTCTTACAATAAACGCCTCCTACGGGTCATGGATCGTGCATACAAGGGTAAAGACTCGTCCGTCCTCCACGGTGACATTTAACTAACTTCTTACTAATATAAAATAACTACGACTACGAGCTTAATGATTACATATACTTGAGGTGACCGACACTTTAATGATGAATTTTCTAATTCCTAACAATCTCCCCAAGGAGGTCACCTCAATTTACATGTAATACAAACAGATATTACAATAAGATTGTTCTTGAATTCTTGTTTAGGTTCTTTGTTCAAGCTCGTAGTCTTTGATTCTTCATGTTTTCCATCTTTGGATAATTCAAGTGGAGGTCTTTAACCGATCCACGTGATGATGAGTTTTTTTTTTTTTTTTTAGCCGCTTTGAGATCATCGACTTGCATAAATCTCGACTCTTCCATTGTAGTGTTGAATTTGTATGATGTTGTGACAAAGGACCGACATGCTCACATTCGGATCATGAATTCTTTTTATCGAGTAGCGGAAGCTTTAGTTGATTCATGATATTTGCAGCAGAAAGCGTAAGCAAGGAGTGAAAATATCGAGTCATTGATGCACTAATCATGATTTCTTTTGAAATGAATGTGTTGTGTGAGCATGCGGCTATGGATTGACTTCTCCATTCGATCACCAGAACGCGGGTGTACCGCATACAACAAGTTAGCAATAAAGGGCACGAAAGTGTCTTTGATCACTTTCGTTGAATTGAGGTACACGCCCACGGTTCCCGCTGATCAAGACAAGCACCGCCGTGATCGTATAATTCAAGAATCTCCTTGATGTGGTTTCGCAATGCCTAGCTATTCTCAAACCGTAACGCCTCAAAGAAGACAACACGGAGTGAGTGAACCAATAATTTGAGATTCACCGATTGATGAAAAGAGATTTGAAAACAATCGTGTCATCGCTCAAAATAAAGTGTTTTTGCAATACAACGAAGGTTTTAAAGAAAAATCAATTATCAATCATAAACACCTTTTATTTTGAAATATTAATACACGATCGATGTGCTAGATAAAAGAGTTTTAAGCACAACGACCGCTTTTCAAAGGTATCCGCCAATCCTTTCTCGGACCAAGGTTGATTCAAGATTGAATCGCCCCATCGTTTCTATCCGCTTGTCACATGGTTGATCCATTGGATAGATCTCACATGCCACCTACCAAGAGCTTGTTTGATGTTGGCTCTAGAAGGCTTTCCATCTTTATTGTGAATATGTTTGCATATCACTCGGATGTTCCGCAATACCACAAGGATAATGCGTAGGACTCTTAAAATATATTCTCTTTCCACATGTGTGAAACAGAGAGTCTTCATTGATTGTGTCCTTAATGAGATTTATTGATGATCTCGAGGCTCTAGACTCAATTGTCCACATTTGGTTCCTATTCCGAGACTAGGAGAGGGTCTCTCTTCAATATCAACAATCTCTAAGAGAGAGTCGATAGATAATGTCGGTTCCCCGTGAGAATGAAACAAGCCCTTTTAAATGGAACTTGAGTAGCTTGGGAAGTTTAGTGCAGTACGTCATTGGGTCCATGACGTCTTTTCTTCAATACTAGTGTTACCTTGGTAACCACCATTAGCATATGTATTGAACCCGGTTACTGCCCTAAGGTTGAATTATTGGAGGGCTATTTCTTTTCACCCTTTTTCACATTCATTTCTTTTTCATTCTTCAACCCCTTCAGTGCTTACCGAGACTTCATTACTAGAACCTTGTTGGGTTTATTCCAATACTAGCTCAATCTCAGTCCGCACTCTTCCTATATCTCACTTTTCTCCTTTTTTTTTCATCGTACCTAAGGACTCTACACTATCTAGTGGATTATCCCTGGGTAGATCCCTCCGGTTCTGGCGGATCATGGGAACTAATACCTAACCTTACCATCCTTATATCACCATACATAAATTAAGTTTGGTCGGTCTATTTGGTATTGTTTATCTGCCATTGGAACCAATTGAAAACCATTTGAAAATCAATCCAGATACTTGTGATATATTATCAAGGCATTTTGTACCTGAATTGTTTTTGATATTTTAGAGAAACGGCTCCCCTCAACATGTGCAACATATGTTTAAAACCATTTTGGCACATGGAGGCAAGAGGAAGAATTCACTTTTGGTAAATATTTTCTAAAATATCGACATTACTTTCCGATCAAAAATCGATGATTCATATACGCTAAAGATATTTTCGGAAAGAATGTGGTTTTCAATAAAATTGCCCCTCAATATGTGCATCGAGTTTTGAAAGAGTTTTGCACATATTAGGAAAGCCCTGACTTTGGAATAAATTAATCACGCTTCAATCCCTTTTGGTTTAAAATAGATGCCCCCTTAACATGTGCATGGAAAATTTGAAATCGTTTGGCACATGAATGGAGGAGAGTTTGCTAAACAATTATAAAACCAATTATTGAGTTATCGCTTTAAATCCAATTTAAATCACAAATTCTCCCGATCACAATTTTTAAATCATGTGAAATTTGTGATTTTATATATTTAAATTGTTTTGAAAGCTTTTGAGAAGAATTGTGACTTGCTTATGAGAACATTTAACCGATAAGGATCAAATCTTCAGACTTTTAAACTCCATTGCTCAGACATGCATGAGTATCTTTTGAAAACATAACATTAGCAAAGGTTTTGAATCAATTGTATAAAACATTGTTCATTTTGATTTTCCAAAAGTAAACATTGCTCATTTACGTGCCAATTGTTTAAAAATACTGTTTTTAATTCGATTGAAATCATTCTCCCCCTCAATCAATGACACAAGTTGTTGATTGAGAGATAGAGATTTTGACAGATGATAAGCACAGTTGATTTACAAGAATAATAGAGTACGAGGTATTTTCAAAACAATTTTGTTTTCATTAGATGACAAATATTTTTCAGAAGAATCATTAGACGGAAAAATATTTGAAAAGAAAACATTTGTCTTTTTGGTGACAAATATTTGTTTTAAGAATCAGAGCATGAGATTTGAAAAAATAAGATTAAGCATGGCTCGTTTTTTCTTTTTAAACGGGTTATCTCAAATGACAATAAACCACTATTTTTCTTCGCCTCATTTTTTAACAAAATATGTACATTCAAGAACATCTAAAAACCCGTGACATTCTTTGAATGTCAACACAAAGTCCGTAGATGATATTGAATAAAAAAAACATGACACAATAACAATAATTTTTGGAATTTTTCAAGGTTTTCTAATTTTTATGGATTTTTTAAAATTTTATAATTTTCTATTTTCTTTTTGTGGGTTTTAAAATTTTGTATTTTGCTTTTTGAATAAGTATATACAAGAGATAGATGAAGAAAGACCTTTACTCCTCGTCTTCCTCTTGAAGATGTTTGAGTATTTCCGGTTATAGACTCTTTAGACCAAGTCGTGGAAGGATAAACTCAAAACGTTCTCTAGGAAGAGCTTTGGTGAAGATGTCTGCTAACTGGTATTCAGACCTCACAAAGTAGAGTTCTACTACACCTTTTTCCACATGTTCCCAAATGAAGTGATGTCGAATGTCGATGTGCTTTGCTCTTGAGTGTTGTACGTTGTTGCATGAGAGAGCAATGGCACTTTTGTTATCACAATACAGAGGATTTTGTTGAATTCAAAGCCATAGTCGATAACGGGATCTCATCCATAGGATTTGAGCACAACAAGATGACATGGCTATGTATTCACCTCAGAGAGGATATCAAGTACTCATTTGTTTCTTAGAAGACCACCACAAGCTTATCACCTAAAACCGAGCACCTCCGCACGCATTTCGACGTGTATCTTGACATCCTCGCATGATCGCGATCTCGTGATAGGTCGTTAGTGACATATCGGTGTCATTCGGTACCAAAGTCCCATATTGATGGTTCCTTGGAGATACCGGAAGACCCATTTAACCGCTTCAAGGTGTTTTTGGAAGGCTTAGCCCGGTATCTAGCACACATACAAACAAATGAATGTAATGTCTGGTCATCGGCCGTGAGGTACATCGTGATCCAATCATACTACGATATTTTGTTTGGTCTACCATGATCCCCGAGTGGTCCTCATCCGCTTAGTACGCCTATCATGGGAGTGTCAACAGGTCACAAGAATCAAATCCAAATTTCTTTAAAATCTCATTTGCATATTTAGATTGATTAATGAAAATGCCTCCGGACTTTGTGAAATTTATAATCCTAAGAAAATGACATTTGTCCCATCATTGACATTTGAAATTTGGAGCCCATCTCCTTAGAAAATGGTCACATTCATTGGGGTCACCGAGGCAAAGATAATATCATCAACATAGATTTGAACGTGAATTAAATGTTTGCTCGACTTTCGGTGAACAATGTCGGATCAACTCTCCTTTGTCAATCCAGAGATAGAAGAAACTTTGATAGCGTATCATACCATGCCCTTGGAGCTTGCTTCAAACCATAAAGAGCCTTCTTCAAGCGATAGACATGAGTAGGATGCTCGATTCAAAACCCTCGTGTTGGTCGACGATACGACTTTAAGATCTCCGTTAAGAAAAGCCGTCTTTACATCCATCCGATAGACTACCATGTTCTTACTTGCAACATTAGCCAAGAAGATTCGATTGCCTCGATACGAGCAACTGGAGCAAATTATTCTTCAAAGTCAATACCTCCTATTGACGGTATCCTTTGCAACCAATCGAGCCTTGTTCTTTAATACATCACCATGCTCATCAAGTTTTACTTTGAAGATCCACTTTAGAGCAATGATCATAGCACGTCAGAGCAGTACTAATTCCCATACATCTAGTCGATTAAACTCATGAATTTCTTCTTGCATGGAATTGAACCAATTGCCTTCATTCATGGCGCTTTAACATCTTTTGGTTCGACTTTGATAGTACGGAGTCAAGAAGCACCATAAGGCATCGCTTGCAAGTTGTTTGCAGTGGATACCGGACGAGAGGATTTCAATGATGTTTTCCAATGGATGATCATGTGTCCATTTTCAAAGGTGTTTGTGTGGTTGTTGTTGAGGAACCAAGTAGAAGAGTCGAGTTCTCCGATGAAGATGGTTCGATGATGATTCAGAGCAAATATGTTTTCAAAGGGGCATCTTCAGGAGTAGCAAAGGGATTCTTCCATCAAGGGTGCCAAAACAATTCCATGATGTACACTCGATGATTGATGATTTGTTGATGAGACAGAGTGATCGCAGCAGCGCTTCTTGACTTAAAGACATAAAACCAAGGGTTAACTTCATCGATGGGATAAGCAACCTCGCTGATGGAATTGATGATCATTAGCCATTGGCTCATAGTGTTCATCAAACATTGGATCAAACAGCTTTTCAAGTCATCTTCCTCAAGGAGGCACATAAGGAGTCATTGGCGAAGAATCGATACAAGAGTAGAACCGATGGGACTACTTGATGATGCGGGTCCGTAATGGGTTGTCCAGAGCCATTTGACCGGTCACTCATTAAACGTAACGTGAATTGTTTCCATGATATTTCGGGTTCTTTTGTTGTAGATTCGGTATCCTTTTCGCTTGGTGCATATCCTACAAATACTCCAATGTCCGCTTTAGCTTTAAGTTTGCCTAAGTCTTGGCCCTCATTACTTGGATAACACAATGCACCAAACACACGAAGGAATGAAAGATTAGGTTTTCGATTGTGGACAAGTTCATATGGAGTTTTCCATGAGAAGTGTGAATAAGGGATCGATTTTGAGTGTAGCATGCAGTGGCAATGGCTTCACCCGGAGAAACATTGGAACCTTTGAGTAATCAAGATTGTTCTTGCGGCTTCCACAAGAGTTCGATTGCCTTTCAATTACACCGCTCGCTGAGGAGTTCGTGGAACACTTCTTTCATGACCGATTCCAACACTTTCATAGAACTCACTAAGTTCTTTATTAACAAACTCGGCCCATTGTCTGCTCGGATGATTCGATAGCTTTGTTAAGTCGAACTCGCACTGCTTGATAAGTTTGATGATGATATTTGGAGTTTCATCCTTTGTCCTTAAGAATTTAACCCAAGTAAATCGAGAATAATCATCAACCACAACTAACACATATTTCTTCCCAAAATATTCTCAGACTCTCATGGGTCCACATAAATCCATGTGAATGGTATGAAGAACTTCCATAACCGAGTTTGTAGGTTTGGGTTTGTGGGCATACTTCTTGCTTTTTCCCAATTGGCATGCTGAACAAAGATGATACTTTTCATACTTTAGTCTAGGTAAGCCTATAACTAAGTCCTTTTTGGAGAGATCATTTATGGTGCGGAAGTTCAAGTGATTGAGACGACGATGCCATAACCATGACTTTGTTTTCGAAGCTTTTGACAATAAGCAAACTGGAGAAGACTTCATCATATCTTCGATAGAGATGGTGTATAGGTTTGAACCTCGTGTTCCTCTTAAAAGTTCCACACCATCAAGTTCTCTAACAAAACAAGTATGTTTTCAAGGCTACTTCAAGATCGTAATCACGTAATCGATCGACGTAAAATAAGTTATGACCAAGACCTTCACATAATATACCCCGGAGATTATACTTTCACCAACAACATAATCTCCATAACCCATAATTGCACCGAAATGATCATTCCCGAATCTAACGGTCCGATGAATTTACTCACGGTTCATGAGCCGCGACCGGTCTCCTCGTCATATGCTTGGAACAAATGAGTCCGTGTACCACGTAACGATTTGAACGATCCGTAGTTGAACATGCACAAGAATGGATAATCGGATAATTGGGATCCCCATGCAAGTATGGGTTCCATTTGGTTAGTAATGATGATTGGAACACCCACATCGAAGTAGAAATAATGGAATCATCGTGGATAGATGCAGTGCTAGTGTCCGTATTAGACCTATTCAAAGTATGTTCACTTCTTAAAGGAATAGTTCTACCAAGAGGCATCCATTTCTAATGGGCATTGATCTAGATAATTTAGGCACATCTCATTAAGATTGAATTTGTGGCCGAGGGTATCCATTGATAACCTATGTTACTAAATTTCCTTCCCGGGTTTCCAATGTTTTCTAACCTTCTTCCGCCATTGCTTTCTAGCCTTCTTAGCTTGATTTTTGCATTAACTATCTTATCGGGGCATTTAACAAAGATTAATCAAATCATTCACACCACATTCAAGATTAGTAATGTAAACCACGCAATCATCATTACATGTTTTGCCAAAGTAGCGAATTCGATTAATTACAAGACGCTTAGAGCTAACACTAGAATCAACACGATTCGTTTTATTCAAATTCTCACTAAGGTGATCTTCTACTCTCTTCCACTGAACATTCCTAGCAAGCAAGGTCCTATCATTCTTTGTGTTGCCTTGAGGCTTTGACCCGCTTGCTTTGATGTCACTTCTTACTCCTGTAGAGGGAATTGTAACATTAGTTGGTTTTGCTACTTTTTGCATTCCTGAACTAGAAGTGCAGGGATCTGAACTATTTGAAGGCACTCTAGAGTTTTCTTGCTTAGTACTGGGCATAGAATGAGTGATTCAATCCCAGACGGTCAAGTTTAGTCACACAAGCTGACCACTTGTGAATGGTCAACCGTAACAAACTTCAAACAGTCTGGAACCAAATGCAATGAAGTCCAGGAGAGTGTAGTGTTTCCCCAGGTCGTTAAATCCCAACGAGCTGTGCGATGAATAATCAAACGAATAGTGATCGAGAGAATTTGAATGGAAAAGGGTTGTGATTAAGAATAATTATACCTAAAGAGAAAGTTTATAAATTACAGGGCTTAAATGCAAATTAAAGAAAATTAAAAGATAAATTATATTAAATAAACGCTATCACTATTTTTAAAATTATATTTTGATTTTTCTTTAT
Source organism: Chrysanthemum lavandulifolium (assembly GCA_022545495.1). Taxonomy (NCBI): domain Eukaryota; kingdom Viridiplantae; phylum Streptophyta; class Magnoliopsida; order Asterales; family Asteraceae; genus Chrysanthemum; species Chrysanthemum lavandulifolium. Next base: position 98,736,848 of record CM040243.1, on the reverse strand, counting down.
AACTTTAAATTAAAAACTACGAACGCATAAAAGAAAATGTGAAACCTAAATCAAAACAATATTAATCCTAAAAATATAAAAATGACATTTTACAAACCTGATGATAAGAGAAAATTTTTAAAAAGAAAATTATTTTTAAAACTATTTATTTAATTATTATTAATTGAAAACTATTTTTACTTATTTAATAATAACCTAAAATACAAGAAAATATGAAATAAAACTAGAAAATGAAATTATGACTTAGAAAAATCTAAAATAACTAAAGAGAATTTTCAAAACTAATTTTGTATTTTTCTCGATTATTTTCTATTTTCTATGAATTAAAAACTATTTAAAACTAATTAAATTGCTAAAATTACAAATTTAACTAAGAAAATCTGAAAATTATTTTTTGCTTTTTATATTTATCTTAACCTAGGAAAATGAAAACTTATTTTTTTGAAGTTTTTCCGATTTAATTGTATTAAAATCTAATTAAAATTGCCTAAAACTGCTTAAAATAAAGAAAAATAGCAAACAAAGGCTAGAAAATATGAAAAATTCGAAAAAGTCTAAATTAATATTCGAATCTAAGAAAATATAAAACAATAGCTTGTGTGAGGGATTATGAAGCTGCAGTGCAAACTGCTTATAAATAAGCACTAAGATTAAGCTGATAAGCACTAAAAGCTACCAAAGTGCTACAGAAGCTAATTTATGCTGAGACTACTCTAAATGAACCTTAAACAGCTACTCTAATCCACTGAATTGCAAACTACAATGATTGAGCTAATAAAATCCAAACAGCTTACCCTCTACTTTTGAGCTTATGCACTAGCTTATCAAGAGAGCTAATCTGAAAACCAAAAGTGTAGACCTCAAAACACCACCAAAGAGTCTATAAGCCAAAATTTAGCCCTAGAAAAGCTCTTATGAGCTTGTTGAGAGTCTCAAAATCTCGTGCACACTCGCTAACATCGAGTATGCGCATGTGGCACTTTGACCCAATCGACAAGCTCATTTGGAGCTTATAAAAATTCCTAAAATCTTACAAAAATCGATATCAATAATAGACCAACCGAACTTGTTTATCCTGCATTTCACTTACTTTGACTTAATAATGAATCAATGAGAGGTCCCCAAAGTTTTCCAAAACCGACTTAAACACATTTTGACTATCGATGCTTATGAAACTTTGACTTTGGTGAACTTTGGGCTTAGTTTGTGAACCGAATATGTTGTTTAGTGCTAATATGGACCTACTACGGTGCTAGATTAACTAGTTTGACACCTATATGAGAGAAATTGTTAACCTAATTACAGATTTGGAAATGAGAACCGATTGACTAAGATTTTGACTTTATCGTGTTAGATTGCAAAAGAGTGATCAAATAGACTAAGTTATGCTAGTTCAGACTAATGCAGCCTAAACCTACACCTGCTTAATCCTCTATCTCAGATTTCTAAGTAAAACCAAACACCCTTTATACCACTAATGTGCACTATTAACTGCTCAAATCAACAATCTAAACTACTCTCATCCTGAATTCAGATTCTATAACCCAAAGTACACCTAATTGATGCAAGGAATACTACTATGACTATCAATCCTATGCTTTCCTAATTATGCAGAATTTCACTAATGAACAGCAAATAAGCTAAACTAACAAGCGATTAAAACAAGGTGAGGAAATATTCGAACAAGTATAAACTCACTAAATTAAACAAAAATAAGCAACTAATAATGCTACTACACCATCGAAGTTAGATTTTAGAAGTAATTTGAAACTTACAACTTCCCACCACTATGGCTTGCTAACACATGACCAATGAGCAACTATCCTACCGATATCAACACAAGCAACTCGGTTTCAACCCATTTCTATAACCAACATCAAGAATCTCATTGACCCTTCAAATGGGGGCGATTGACTTTTATTGACCAAGTATCAATATTGCTTGAATAAGTATAATAGGCTTACTAAAGCTATGGGCGCTTTTAGCAAGCTTATTTAAGTTATAAAGAAGCTTATTGAAGCTTGGCTTTTAGTTCATTTAAAATTGCATATATAAAAGAATCTTAAAAACATGAAACTTGGATAAACTTTTAATTAGAACTTGAACTTGATTACAAACGATTAATTAACTTAAATTCAATACATAGAAACTGAAAATTACACTCTAAGGCTTAAACTAAGACATTTATAAGAAAAACGATTTTACAATAAACTATAAAAATTAACTACCCTTCTTCTCAGCCTTCTCCTCTTATATTTATACATCAAAAAGTCTCCCACGTGTCCTCTGAGTAAATCCCACCACACTTTGGAGCCATTGGATGAGTTGAGGTCATATTGGCCATTGATTACATTTTGGCGGGAAAACATTTTTAGCCAGTTGGAGAGGTTGAGTGCAAAGAGGGGGGGGGGACATTTAATGATTTTTGTAGTTTGGTGAGGTGGAGTGATAAGGGAGGTGAAGTATGAGAGCTGGAGGGATGGTTGTGTCTGGGTTTGCAGAGGCAGTGGGTGGGGAAGAAGAAAAGGAGGGAAGGTGTGTTTGTTTGACTTGGGAGTTGACCGGTGGGTTTAATATTGAAAAGGGGGGGTCAAAATGAGGGGGTCAAGTGGCTTATGGCAGGGGCCAAAGGGTTTTGGCAGGGGCTAAAAAAGATCCAAAGGGGTCAAGGCTTGATATACAAGGACTTGTTTTGCAATTTCTGAAAAACAAGGGACCAAAGCTGCCAATTTTGCAAAGTTGTTTCAAGGGACCAAAATGACAAGTTTTAATAGTGCAAGGACCAAAATGGAAATTTTCAAACTTCCAAGGACTATTTTGCCAATTTTGAAACTCAAAGGACTAAACTTGTAATTTCTCAAAACTTTTGACATTTTTCACCAAAGGACTAATTTTGACAACTTATGATTTTAAAAGGACCTTTGGTGACTTTTCTTTGAAATAAGTGCTCAGGGACTATTTCTCGACAACTTTTGAAATTGGGGACCTGAAACGCGCCAATTATGCAAACTTAGCTCAATTTTCATCCGATTTTAAACATTTTGCATCCGAAACATATAAAATGCAATTTTGAGATATTTTCAAGATTTTGATGCATTTCGAGCATTTTAAACGTTTTGCGTCAGATTTAACCAAAATGATGAGTATTTACACACTCATCAATCCCCACACTAAACTATTGCTAGTCCCTAGCAATCTTTTGAGAAAACTTAATGGATTTGAATCTCTTTACCAAAAGCCATTACTCGAGTAGCCAAATGTTTCAGCTCAAGTAAGAACCTTGGTACATCGATAACCAAATGATTTTGAGCAAATCACCGACTTTCAACGGATTTGATTTGTCTTTACCGTAGCCGCTTGCTTCGGACTAGCCAACTCTTAGATAAATTATCAATATTATCTTTGGTGAGTCGATTACCAATTATGGTTTTTCCATCGCCTTTACCACAAGCCATAAACTTATGGGCTAGCCAACTCTTCACTTTTAAGGATATGGTGAGTGAATACCATACAATTTTGGGCAAATTGCAAGTCAACAACGGATTTGAGATATCTTTACCAAGAGCCGCTTGCTCTCGGATTAGCCAATCCTTTTGTTTATTAGACATGGCGGATCGATAACTATATGTTGAGTAAGTGCAAAACACTTACTCCAAAAAAAATTTGGCCAAAATGGGGAATTAGGCGGTATAATTACATGATAAAATTCGTGAGAATTCCCCACACTAGAAATGAATATTGCCCTCAATATTCAAAGTACCGCGTTATGCCGAAACATAGAACGAAAAGGGAAATACTACGCCATTATTTGAAAGATTTTTTTTTTTTGAACTTATATACAACAATGGGGCAACTCCCCACACTACGGTGGCACACACGGTGAAAACCCATGTTTAACTCATCGTTTTTGATTACCGAGTCGCTAGTTTGACTCGACCCCGAATTCATTGGTTCATGGGAAGTAAGTGGAAGAGACAATCTCCATCGGACTTTCATTCAAGATGTTTGAATAAACATTTGAAGCACGCGAAAGTTCCACACCGATGAGATATAGAGAGATGCACTCGCTCACAAATGGTACATGGAAATGCCGGGTCAAAGATGGTGTCTTCATTCTCAAGGAGTGAAGATGAAGAGAACACAAGATATTTGAGGAAAGGAAGAAAGATTTTGATAACAATCAAGATCCATTCTTCATCCTCAAATGTAGACATATCGGGAGGAAGGGTGAGGTAGTATCATCAATAAGCAAACTCGTATGATAGAGTACACCTTCCTCCGAGCCAATATCATCCTCAAGATCAAAATAGAAATGATCATGTTCCGAGGAGATATGTCATGAGAGAGTTCACCGAGAACTCTTCATGGAGAGAATCATTCACATGAAGTGAAATTGTGAACTCTTGTTCCATTGTGGGCTCATCACTATCCTCGATCCGAGTATCAAAGAGTGGATTCTCGAAATTAAAGTGAATTCGAGTCGAATTCAAATAGAGGATTAGTGAGAGTTGTTTTGAATGCTTCGTGAATAAAGTGATTAATATTCTCTATTGGACCGTTGGGATAAGAAGTGAGTGAACGATCATTATAAGTGGAGACTTTCAATCTCTCCCGGATCGGCTTCAAATCAAGGAGACCATCATCACTTCCGATGAAAGTGGATTGATGCGAGTGAGTTCATCGGTGAACTCCTCAAGAAAATGATCAAGATCGATTGTGGAAGAGATGCCTCAACATACTCGATGTCTCCATACGATGCACAATCTTCGCTACAATTGGAGAAAGTTTCAAAATGATCTTTAGAACACTCAAGAGGGAAGGGATATCACACATATGATCGAATTTCCCTGTGACTCTCTCGTGATTAGGACAAGGTTCTCAACACTAGACTTTATGAATTCGTCCGATTCATTTTCGTGAACAAGGTCAAGATGCTCGTCCCCCATGTTCGTAGAGAGCGAGTGGGAGCTTGGTGTGATAGCGCTTGTTTGAGATGGAATCTCAACTGCCGGATATCAACCGATCGAGGAGTTGAGAAATAATATTCTTAAAAGGAATACTCTCCTCGTCATCATCATACATAGTTGCCTTAAGAAATTGGGAACGCCTTAGGGCTGCTTGCTCTAGGACTAATAATTCTTCCCTAGATTTGCGGGCCTCTCATTCTTCGGCTAGCAATTCTCCCATGGTCTTTTCACCACTCACTTGATTCTTAAAGTTACTAATCATATCATCAAGTGTTTTCATTGCGGTTTCAAAATTTTGGGAGATTTCTTGAGACAACGGCTCAGGTGGAGTTTGAACCGTATGGTGCTGTGGAGGTTGGAAATTGTCAAATCGTGAGAGTCATGATTGTTACAAGGAAATGGATTCCTATTTGACAATCGAGTCAAGGGGGGACCTCCAATACTCACAACAAGAAACTGTTGAGTCCGGACCGTGAATTGTATGGATATTGGTCATAACCAAAGTTCCGAGCATCACCGAAAACTGCTCATAGACAAATGTGTTTCCGGATTGACACTCAAATCCTTGGTGAGGACCTCCACAAAATTCACAAAGAAGCTTATGTTGATTATATGAAGATAAGTCGGTCCGTGGTGGGTAGTTGGAAAAATTTGAGGGTCGTTAAATGAGTTCGGATTAGGATCATAATCAAATGAATTCCTCGAACCACAAAACAAACAACTCCCATTACGAATATCATTACCACACCGCATACACACGTACACTCAATGACATGGTGAACCAAAAAGAGGCTCCCCACAACCGACACAAGGAATAAACGATTTCATTTGAGAGTTATGAGAAGGAATTGGTTCATTCAAAGAATCTTCAAAACCAACATGGTGATCCGAATGACTATCAAGTCTCGAAGAACATTTTGAAAAATCCGGAGGTGGGATAAGTGGTGTGCTCTGAGAGCTAGCAATTTCCACCACTTCCGTTATGGTCTCCGGTTCTGGTTCTTGAGAAACGTGAAGATTAGGCAAGTCATTCTTGCTAGTCACCGGTTTAAATTCTGCATGATTGCTTTTAACCGTAAATTGTGAAAGTTTAGGATCAATTTTAGACGGCTTAGGAGCAATCGAGGGTTAGATCTTTGGATAACCGTAGGTTGGACGATGTAGCACTTCCATTATCGTAGGAAGTACTTGGTCCTTGTCACCCCGGTTTTCATTCCATTTCCCACGCAAATTAATGGATCATCACGAACAACACGAATTCTTGACATTTGTGATAAAGTATGACGTTTTTCAAATTCGTCCCGAATCGTCGTAGTCGAGAGATTCCATGAGAAGAAGTTAGAATCAAATGGATAGAGGGTAAAGGGATAAAGAATCAAAAGGGTAAGAGGGTAAAGAGGAATATTTTTGGTATTTTTGAAAAACATGTTGTAAAAACAAAGAATGAAAATCTTTTGGTTTTTGATTTTTAAGATGTTTTTGGATTTTTGGATTTTATAAGAAAATATAAATACATATAGATGGTATGAACAAGGAGTGAATATTCAAATCACTAATCATAAACGTAAGATAATTAGCACAACTCCAAGCAATGGCGCCAAAAATTTGATTCAATCCCAGACGGTCAAGTTTAGTCACACAAGTCGACCACTCAGAATGGTCAACCGTAACAAACTTCAAACAACCGAACCAAATGCAATGAAGTCCGTGAGAGTGTAGTGTTTCCCAGTCGTTAAATCCCAACGAAATGCGATGAATAATCAAACGAATAGTGATCGAGAGAATTTGAATGGAAAAGGGTTGTGATTAAGAATAATTATACCTAAAGAGAAAGTTTATAAATTACAGGGCTTAAATGCAAATTAAAGAAAATTAAAAGATAAATTATATTAAATAAACGCTATCACTATTTTTAAAATTATATTTTGATTTTTCTTTATAACTTTAAATTAAAACTACGAACGCATAAAAGAAAATGTGAAACTGAAACGAAACAATATTAATCCTAAAAATATAAAATGACATTTTACAAACCTAATGATAAGAGAAAATTTTAGAAAAAGAAAATTATTTTAAAACTATTTATTTAATTATTATTAATTGAAAACTATTTTTACTTATTTAATAATAACCTAAAATACAAGAAAATATGAAATAAAACTAGAAAATGAAATTATGACTTAGAAAAATCTAAAATAACTAAAGAGAATTTTCAAAACTAATTTTGTATTTTTCTCGATTATTTTCTATTTTCTATGAATTAAAAACTATTTAAAACTAATTAAATTGCTAAAAATTACAAATTTAACTAAGAAAATCTGAAAATTATTTTTTGCTTTTTATATTTATCTTAACCTAGGAAAATGAAAATTATTTTTTGAAGTTTTTCCGATTTAATTGTATTAAAAGCTAATTAAAATTGCCTAAAACTGCTTAAAATAAAGAAAAATAGCAAACAAAGCTAGAAAAATATGAAAATTCAGAAAAGTCTAAATTAATATTTTGAATCTAAGAAAATATTAAAACAATAGCTTGTGTGTGGGATTATGAAGTCAGAAGGCAAACCGCTTATAAATAAGCACTAAGATTGTCGATAAGCACTAAAAGCTACCAAACCGCTACATGTAAGCTAATTTATGCCGAGACTACTCTAAATGAACCTTAAACGGCTACTCTAATCCACTGAATTGCAAACTACAATGATTGAGCTAATAAAATCCAAACAGTTACCTCTACTTTTGAGCTTATGCACTAGCTTATCAAGAGAGCTAATCTGAAAACCAAAAGTGTAGACCTCAAAACCACCAGCCAAAGAGTCTATAAGCCAAAATTTAGCCCTAGAAAAGCTCTTATGAGCTTGTTGAGAGTTTCAGAAAATCTCGCACACCCGCTAACATCGAGTATGTGCATGTGGCACTGACCCAATCGACAAGCTCATTTGGAGCTTATAAAAATTCCTAAAATCTTACAAAATCGATATCAATAATAGACCAACTCGAACTTGTTTATCCTGAATTTCACTTACTTTGACTTAATAATGAATCAATGAGAGGTCCCCAAAGTTTTCCAAAAACTGACTTAAACACATTTTTGACTATTGACAGTTATGAAACTTTGACTTTGGTGAACTTTGGGCTTAGTTTGTGAACTGAATATGTTGTTTAGTGCTAATATGGACCTACTACAGGCTAGATTAACTAGTTTGACACCTATATGAGAGAAATTGTTAACTGAATTACACAGATTTGGAAATGAGAAATGATTGACTAAGATTTTGACTTTTACTGTGTTAGATTGCAAAAGAGTGACTGAAATAGACTAAGTTATGCTAGTTCAGACTAATGCAGCCTAAACCTACACCTGCTTAATCCTCTATCTCAGATTTCTAAGTAAAACCAAACACCCTTTATACCACTGATGTGCACTATTAACTGCTCAAATCAACAATCTAAACTACTCTCATCCCGAATTCGATTCTATAACCCAAAGTACACCTAATCGATGCAAGGAATACTACTATGACTATCAATCCTATGCTTTCCTAATTATGCAATTTCACTAATGAACAAAGAAATAAGCTAAACTAACAAGCGATTAAAACAAGGTATGGAAATATTCAACAAGTATAAACTCACTAAATTAAACAAAAATAAGCAACTAATAATGCTACTACACTCATCGAGTTAGATTTTTAGAAGGAATTTGAAACTTACAACTTCCCACCACTATGGCTTGCTAACACATGACCAATGAGCAACTATCCCATCGATATCAACACAAGCAACTCGGTTTCAACCCATTTCTATAACCAACATCAAGAATCTGTTGACCCTTCAAATGGGGGCGCTTGACTTTATTGACCAAGTATCAATATTGCTTGAATAAGTATAATAGGCTTACTAAAAGCTATGGGCGCTTTAGCAAGCTTATTTAAGTTATAAAGAAGCTTATTGAAGCTTGGCTTTTAGTTCATTTAAAATTGCATATATAAAAGAATCTTAAAACATGAAACTTGGATAAACTTTTAATTAGAACTTGAACTTGATTACAAACGATTAATTAACTTAAATTCAATACATAGAAACCGAAAATTACACTCTAAGGCTTAAACTAAGACATTTATAAGAAAACGATTTTACAATAAACTATAAAATTAACTACCCTTCTTCTCACCTTCTCCTCTTATATTTATACATCAAAAGTCTCCCACGTGTCCTCCGAGTAAATCCCACCACACTTTGGAGCCATTGGACGAGTTGAGGTCATATTGGCCATTGATTGCATTTTGGCGGAAAACATTTTAGCCGCTGGAGAGGTTGAGTGCAAAGAGGGGGGACATTTAATGATTTTGTAGTTTGGTGAGGTGGAGTGATAAGGGAGGTGAAGTATGAGAGCTGGAGGGATGGTTGTGTCAGGTTTGCGAGGCGGCAGCAAGGGGAAGAAGAAAAGGAGGAAGGTGTGTTTGTTTGACTTGGGAGTTGACCGTGGGTTTAATATTGAAAAGGGGGGGTCAAAATGAGGGGGTCAAGTGGCTTATGGCAGGGGCCAAAGGGTTTTGGCAGGGGCTAAAAAGATCCAAAGGGGTCAAGGCTTGATATACAAGGACTTGTTTTGCAATTTCTGAAAAACAAGGGACCAAAGCTGCCAATTTTGCAAAGTTGTTTCAAGGGACCAAAAATGACAAGTTTTAATAGTGCAAGGACCAAAATGGAAATTTTCAAACTTCCAAGGACTATTTTTGCCAATTTTGAAACTCAAAGGACTAAACTTGTAATTTCTCAAAACTTTAGACATTTTCACCAAAGGACTAATTTTGACAACTTATGATTTTAAAAGGACCTTTGGTGACTTTTCTTTGAAATAAGTGCTCGTGGACTATTTTGACAACTTTTGAAACTTGGGGACCTAAACCGCCAATTATGCAAACTTAGCTCAATTTTCATCTCGATTTTAAACATTTTGCATCCGAAACATATAAAATGCAATTTTGAGATATTTTCAAGATTTTGATGCATTTCGAGCATTTTAAACGCTTTTAGCTCAGATTAACCAAAATGATGAGTATTTACACACTCATCAATCCCCACACTAAACTATTGCTAGTCCCTAGCAATCTTTTGAGAAAACTTAATGAATTTGAATCTCTTTACCAAAAGCCATTACTTCGAGTAGCCAAATGTTTCAGCTCAAGTAAGAACCTTGGTACATCGATAACCAAATGATTTTGAGCAAATCACCGCCTTTCAACGGATTTGATTTGTCTTTACCGTGCCGCTTTGCTTCGGACTAGCCAACACTTAGATAAATTATCAATATTATCTTTGGTGAGTGATTACCAATTATGGTTTTTCCATCGCCTTTACCACAAGCCATAAACTTGCGGGCTAGCCAACTCTTCACTTTTAAGGATATGGTGAAATGAATACCATACAATTTTGGGCAAATTGCAAGTCGTCAACGGATTTGAGATATCTTTACCAAGAGCCGCTTGCTCTCGGATTAGCCAATCCTTTTGTTTATTAGACATGGCGGATCGATAACTATATGTTGAGTAAGTGCAAAACACTTACTCCAAAAAAATTTGGCCAAAATGGGGAATTAGGCGGTATAATTACATGATAAAATTCGTGAGAATTCCCCACAATAGAAATGAATATTGCCCTCAATATTCAAAGTACCGCGGTTATGCCGAAACATAGAACGAAAAGGAAAATACTACGCCATTATTTGAAAGATTTTTTTTTAAAACTTATATACAACAATGGGGCAACTCCCCACACTAGTGGTGGCACACACGGGTGAAACCCATGTTTAACTCATCGCTTTTGATTACCGAGTCGCTAATTTGACTCGACCAATTCATTGGTTCATGGGAAGTAAGTGGAAGAGACAATCTCCATCGGACTTTCATTCAAGATGTTTGAATAAACATTTGAAGCACGCGAAAGTTCCACACCGATGAGATATAGAGAGATGACTCGGCTCACAAATGGTACATGGAAATGCCGGGTCAAAGATGGTGTCTTCATTCCGAAGGAGTGAAGATGAAGAGAATCACAAGATATTTGAGGAAAGGAAGAAAGATTTTGATAACAATCAAGATCCATTCTTCATCCTCAAATGTAGACATATCGGGAGGAAGGGTGAGGGTAGTATCATCAATAAGCAAACTTGTATGATAGAGTACACCTTCCTCCGAGCCAATATCATCCTCAAGATCAAAATAGAAATGATCATGTTCCGGAGGAGATATGTCATGAGAAAGTTCACCGGAGAACTCTTAATGGAGAGAATCATTCACATGAAGTGAAATTGTGAACTCTTGTTCCATTGTGGGCTCATCACTATCCTCGGTCTAAGTATCAAAGAGTGGATTCTCAGAAATTAAAGTGAATTCAGAGTCGAATTCAAATAGAGGATTAGTGAGAGTTGTTTTGAATGCTTCAGGAATAAAGTGATTAATATTCTCTATTGGACTGTTGGGATAAGAAGTGAGTGAACGATCATTATAAGGGAGACTTTCAATCTCTCCCAGATCGGCTTCGAAATCAAGGAGACCATCATCACTTCCCGATGAAAGTGGATTGATGTGAGTGAGTTCATCGGTGAACTCCTCAAGAAAATGATCAAGATCGATTGTGGAAGAGATGCCTCAACATACTCTATGTCTCCATATGATGCACAATCTTCGCTACAATTGGAGAAAGTTTCAAAATGATCTTTAGAACACTCAAGAGGGAAGGATATCACACATATGATCGAATTTCCGTGACTCTCTCGGATTAGGACAAGGTTCTCAACACTAGACTTTATGAATTCGTCCGATTCCTTTTCGTGAACAAGGTCAAGATGCTCGCCCCCATGTTCGGAGAGTGAGTGGGAGCTTGGTGTGATAGCGCTTGTTTGAGATGGAATCTCAACTGCCGGATATCAACCGATCGAGGAGTTGAGAAATAATATTCTTAAAAGGAATACTCTCCTCGTCATCAACATACATAGTCGCTTTAAGAAATTGGGAACGCTTTAGGGTCGCTTGCTCTAGGACTAATAATTCTTCCCTAGATTTGCGGGCCTCTCGTTCTTGGCTAGCAATTCTCCCATGGTCTTTTCACCACTCACTTGATTCTTAAAGTTACTAATCATATCATCAAGTGTTTTCATTGCGGTTTCAAAATTTTGGGAGATTTCGAGACAACGGCTGTGGAGTTTGAACCGTATGGTGCGTGGAGGTTGGAAATTGTCAAACTGTGAGAGTCATGATTGTTACAAGGAAATGGATTCCTATTTGACAATCGAGTGAAGTGGGGACCTCCACAAGACTCACAACAAGAAACTGTTGAGTCCGGACCGTGAATTGTATGGATATTGGTCATAACCAAAGTTCTCGAGCATCACCGAAAACTGCTTATAGACAAATGTGTTTCGGATTGACACTCAAATCCTTGGTGAGGACCTCCACAAAATTCACAAAGAAGCTATGTTGATTATATGAAGATAAGTCGGGCCGGTGGTAGTTGGAAAAATTTGAGGGTCGTTAAATGAGTTCGGATTAGGATCATAATCAAATGAATTCCTCGAACCACAAAACAAACAACTCCCTGCTACTTAATATCATTACCACACCAGTACACACGTGCACACCAATGACATGGTGAACCAAAAGAGGCTCCCACAACCGACACAAGGAATAAACGATTTCATTTGAGAGTTATGAGAAGGAATTGGTTCATTCAAAGAATCTTCAAAACCAACATGGTGATCCGAATGACTATCAAGTCTCAAGAACATTTTGAAAAATCCGGAGGGGGATAAGTGGTGTGCTCGAGAGCTAGCAATTTCCACCACTTCCGCTATGGTCTCCGGCTCGGTTCTTGAGAAACGTGAAGATTAGGCAAGTCATTCTTGCTAGTCACCGGTTTAAATTTCGCATGATTGCTTTTAACCGTAAATTGTGAAAGTTTAGGATCAATTTTAGACGGCTTAGGAGCAATTGAGGGTTAGATCTTTGATAACCGTAGGTTGGACGATGTAGCACTTCCATTATCGAGGGAAGTACCGGTCCTTTGTCACCCCGGTTTTCATTCCATTTCCCACGCAGAATTAATGGATCATCACGAACAACACGAATTCTTGACATTTGTGATAAAGTATGACGTTTTCAAATTCGTCCCTAATCTGTCGTAGTCGAGAGATTCCATGAGAAGAAGTTAGAATCAAATGGATAGAGGGTAAAGGGATAAAGAATCAAAAAGGTAAGAGGGTAAAGAGGAATATTTTGGTATTTTTGAAAACATGTTGTAAAACAAAGAATGAAAATCTTTTGGTTTTTGATTTTTAAGATGTTTTGGATTTTGGATTTTTATAAGAAAATATAAATACATATAGATGGTATGAACAAGGAGTGAATATTCAAATCACTAATCGCTAAACGTAAGATAATTAGCACACCCTCAAGCGTGGCGCCAAAATTTGATTCAATCCCAGACGGTCAAGTTTAGTCACACAAGTCGACCACTGTGAATGGTCAACCGTAACAAACTTCAAACAACCGAACCAAATGCAATGAAGTCCGAGAGAGTGTAGTGTTTCCTGTGTCGTTAAATCCCAACGAATGTATGATGAATAATCAAACGAATAGTGATCGAGAGAATTTGAATGGAAAAGGGTCATGATTAAGAATAATTATACCTAAAGAGAAAGTTTATAAATTACAGGGGCTTAAATGCAAATTAAAGAAAATTAAAAGATAAATTATATTAAATAAACGCTATCACTATTTTTAAAATTATATTTTTGATTTTTCTTTATAACTTTAAATTAAAACTACGAACGCATAAAAGAAAATGTGAAACCGAAACTCGAAACAATATTAATCCTAAAAATATAAAATGACATTTTACAAACCTAATGATAAGAGAAAATTTTAGAAAAGAAAATTATTTTAAAACTATTTATTTAATTATTATTAATTGAAAACTATTTTTACTTATTTAATAATAACCTAAAATACAAGAAAATATGAAATAAAGCTAGAAAATGAAATTATGACTTAGAAAAATCTAAAATAACTAAAGAGAATTTTCAAAACTAATTTTGTATTTTTCTGATTATTTTCCTATTTTCTATGAATTAAAAACTATTTAAAACTAATTAAATTGCTAAAAATTACAAATTTAACTAAGAAAAATCTGAAAATTATTTTTTGCTTTTTATATTTATCTTAACCTAGGAAAATGAAAATTATTTTTTGAAGTTTTTCGATTTAATTGTATTAAAAGCTAATTAAAATTGCCTAAAACCTGCTTAAAATAAAGAAAAATAGCAAACAAGGCTAGAAAAATATGAAAAATTCAGGAAAAGTCTAAATTAATATTTTGAATCTAAGAAAATATAAAAACAATAGCTTGTGTGAGGGATTATGAAGTCAGAAGGCAAACCGCTTATAAATAAGCACTAAGATTAAGTCGATAAGCACTAAAAGCTACCAAACCTGCCATGTAAGCTAATTTATGCCGAGACTACTCTAAATGAACCTTAAACGGCTACTCTAATCCACTGAATTGCAAACTACAATGATTGAGCTAATAAAATCCAAACAAACACCTCTACTTTTGAGCTTATGCACTAGCTTATCAAGAGAGCTAACTGAAACCAAAAGTGTAGACCTCAAAACCACCACCAAAGAGTCTATAAGCCAAAATTTAGCCCTAGAAAAGCTCTTATGAGCTTGTTGAGAGTTCAGAAAATCTCGTGCACACTCGCTTAACATCGAGTATGTGCACAGGCACTTTCGACCCAATCGACAAGCTCATTTGGAGCTTATAAAAATTCCTAAAATCTTACAAAAATCGATATCAATAATAGACCAACCGAACTTGTTTATCCTGAATTTCACTTACTTTGACTTTTATTGACCAAGTATTGAATATTGCTTGAATAAGTATAATAGGCTTACTAAAAGCTATAAGCGACTTTAGCAAGCTTATTTAAGTTATAAAGAAGCTTATTGAAGCTTGGCTTTTAGTTCATTTAAAATTGCATATATAAAAGAATCTTAAAAACATGAAACTTGGATAAACTTTTAATTAGAACTTGAACTTGATTACAAACGATTAATTAACTTAAATTCAATACATAGAAACTGAAAATTACACTCTAAGGCTTAAACTAAGACATTTATAAGAAAACGATTTTAGAATAAACTATAAAATTAACTACCCTTCTTCTCAGCCTTCTCCTCTTATATTTATACATCAAAAGTCTCCCACGTGTCCTCCGAGTAAATCCCACCACACTTTGGAGCCATTGGACGAGTTGAGGTCATATTGGCCATTGATTGCATTTTGGCGGGAAAACATTTTTAGCCAGTTGGAGAGGTTGAGTGCAAAGAGGGGGGACATTTAATGCTTTTTGTAGTTTGGTGAGGTGGAGTGATAAGGGAGGTGAAGTATGAGAGCTGGAGGGATGGTTGTGTCTGGGTTTGTAGAGGCAGTGGGTGGGGAAGAAGAAAAGGAGGGAAGGTGTGTTTGTTTGACTTGGGAGTTGACCGGTGGGTTTAATATTGAAAAGGGGGGGTCAAAATGAGGGGGTCAAGTGGCTTATGGCAGGGGCCAAAGGGTTTTGGCAGGGGCTCAAAAAGATCCAAAGGGGTCAAGGCTTGATATACAAGGACTTGTTTTGCAATTTCTGAAAAACAAGGGACCAAAGCTGCCAATTTTGCAAAGTTGTTTCAAGGGACCAAAATGACAAGTTTCAATAGTGCAAGGACCAAAATGGAAATTTTCAAACTTCAAGGACTATTTTGCCAATTTCAAACTCAAAGGACTAAACTTGTAATTTCTCAAAACTTTTGACATTTTTCACCAAAGGACTAATTTTGACAACTTATGATTTTAAAAGGACCTTTGGTGACTTTTCTTTGAAATAAGTGCTCAGGACTATTTTTGACAACTTTTGAAACTTGGGGGACTAAGCGCCAATTATGCAAACTTAGCTCAATTTTCATCTAATTTTAAACATTTTGCATCCGAAACATATAAAATGCAATTTTGAGATATTTTCAAGATTTTGATGCATTTCGAGCATTTTAAACGCTTTGCGCTCAGATTAACCAAAATGATGAGTATTTACACACTCATCAATGAGTTGCATACTTATCACTAGGCATCGAGTAAGGAATCACAAATTTACCTTTCGCACTTAAGGATTTAGGACATGTTGCTATTAAACATTCTAACATCTCCTGAGATCGTTTGGCCTGAATGCACGCAAACCTAATTTCACTATCAAGTGGCTTATTTATGAAATCCTCTTTTACAATCTCACGGAGACATTTAAGACTATCCTTAAGGCGAGCAAGATAATTATGAAATACAAGTTCGTTATTCCTAAGATGGGGAGGAATTTATTTAACAACACAGATATTTAGAGTCCAGATGACTTTGATGCAACATTCTCATCAAGACAAGTGGCATTTTCCTTTTTCCCGACTCTCGATTCTCAATTTCCTTATGTAAAAAGTTATTTTTTGTTATTCTTGTCACGAGTGACTTTCATTGAATCATATAACTCTTTAAAGTGATGTTTCACCTTTTCATTTTCTTCTAGAAAACTCTCATTTTCCTTTTGTAGAACATTAACCAGGTTTTGTAGATGAAAGGTTTGAGAACTCTGAGAATCTAAACGAGGAGGCATTTGGGAGCCTGTCACATTGTTCTTTTCACCCTTTAATTGTGAAATTTGGGTTCTCATTTTTCTGATCGTGTTACAGTGAGCTCGAATTTGTTCATCACGTTTGCTCATTTCAAACACTGCATCAAATTCAGGAGCATCCAAGGATGTCTTGATATTTGAGGTTTTAACATTTTCTTTTAGATGTTGATATTTTAATTGCAAAGCAAGATGCTCAACTTCCAATTTAGAAAACTGCTTTTGCTGTGTTATCATGATCATCCTGCTCAAATTTTTCATGCAATTTGAGTTAGTTTTCTCAAGCTCAATGACACGATCATGGGAGACTTTCGAGCAATGATAATTCATGAAATTGAGATGCATTAATTGAACAATTCGTGGCAAAGTAAAACACATCTTGAGTGATACATTCGTAAATTAGATTCTCATTTAAGGTATGCAAGTTTGTCCTCTCAATCTCATTATATTTTAATTCTCGCCATAGTCATTGACCTCAACAATCATTGCATCAAATTCCTTTTCCATTTCTTTAATATCCGAATCCATTCCCTTTTAAGACTCTTAAATCGACCTTTTAATTGTTTAAAGAAAGGCATGACCTCGCTTAAATAGCATTCTTTAGTTTGCTCAAAACCCTCTCCCTTCGCTTATCCCAAGAGGTGTGATCCTTTTCTTACACGCCTTCTCAAAGTCAACAAATAATTGATAAATAACATAATCGACCGATTAAGGTCTTGCTCTTAGTGGAATAGATCTAGGAACTAAATGCATTGGTGTATTAGGGGATATACAAAAGGCGGAAGCATTCTCCTACATGGGGATTCTGTACAACAAGCTCATCGCCTTTTTCATGTCCATATCCTTTTCCGAACACTTGTTCGTGGGTCACCGTGTTTGAGGTCTAAACTTGTTAAATGCAATCCAATTATCCTTAGCATAGTTGGGTGTTTTATAACCGATTTTCTTTTCTATGCATGAAGGGCTCTTAAGTTTTTCATCCAACTTCTTTCTAGTGACTTCTTCTAACCGCCATCTTCCTCAAGATTCTCAAATAAGAACTAGGTTTCGCCTAGGCTTAAGGATTTCATTGCCATCATAAATTACCTTCCGCTTCTCTAGCTTTCTTACCATACTGTGGTCGATTCCTTAATAATGGGAATACTATGTTTATTGCTTAAAACTCTATGCTTAGTGACCATGTGAGCAATCGAATGGTGTTCCTTGTACGCACAACTTATTTTCAATCTTGTTTTTCAAAGTTTTAGATTAGAAAATCATTCAAAAGTTTTGATTCCTTAGCGTTAAATTCTTGTTTAAGCACTTTAACATTTTCTTGAAGCTCTTGCTTTTGCTTAATGCTTTAGAAAGCTTTTCTTGTAAGGAGTTTAACTCTTGTTTTAACACTTTTTCTCTAAAATTACTTTTTCTAATAATTGTACGCATTTGGTCATCCATTTCCTCGCTCACGGGTAGTTAACTCAAACTTAGCACGTTGTTCATAAATAGCAATTTGTTCTTTATAGGCATTCGCCTCGAGGTAACAGTAATCATCGTGGGTACATGCGGTGTATTCATCAAAACATAGTCATCATTGATCGCGAAGATACATCACTTGGTTCAATCACACTCACTTTGGATCACATATTGATCATATGGGACAATATTATTATTACCCATATTAGCAATATCCGAGTCACAAGTTTCGTGATTGCACTTTGTCATGTATCTTTTGTCGATCAACATCATCATATAGTTTTAATACCTCCGAGATGATTGATTCTTTGGATGGACCAACTTGTCGTGATGATGAGACCTTGAGAGACCATTGGAGAAATGCTAGCCATGAAAATTGTCTGCATGCGAGAGGTTCATCATCGACGCCGAGTCGTATGCATCACATCCGCAACTTGAAAGGCATTCGATGATTATGACATATCTCCGAATTGGTCGCTCATATATGTCTTGGCATTACCTCAAGAAGAAACAAGAATTCCTCTTCATCCAAAACAACACCATTATCCCGAGCTTGCACAAGTAACATCTTATCTTTGAAGTACTGCATTTTGAGGCGTTTTGAGATGTGCGGTTCCTTACTATGTGTCCATCACCACCACGCTTGTAGCACTTAATTGGCTTTGCTTGTCCTGATTACCATTCCTTCCACGATTCTGATTAGCCACATACCCTCCACCTACTCCACCTCTTCCCTGTTTATACTGCCTTCCTTGAACTAGTTGCACCAAAACCTTTCCATCTCTGACAAGAGCATGATTGTGAAGGTTGGATGTAGTTTTGATTTCATTGTTGGTGTGGAGACTGTTAGTATGTGGAGATAGGTCAAGTTTTGTTTAACCATAAGTGCCAGTTGATTGATGAAGTGCTCCATGACTGCATCAGCATCAGGTTGCTTGAACCTCGGATCCGGAATGAGTTTGTGATTACCATTACTAGTGGGTATGACTTGAGAAGCTTTGGTGGTTATTCCAACATTTGTGTAAAAGGCTGTTGAATCATTTGAAGAACTTGGTTCTCCCTGTTTAGTTTAGAACTGTTCAAGAATCATTCTTTCAAACATAGCATGTCTCTCATTCTGAAGAAGGAAGGCATACAATTGCTCATAGTTGGTGTTCTTCAATCCTTTGGTTAGCTTCACAGAGGTGACAAATTTGTGCCATTCGGGATTCATGTTGTTTACAAACTTTGAGTTCAGCTGAATATTCGGCATGGTCATTTTGATATTCCTCATATCATTCACAAGCTTGTGGAATCTCACATAATATTCATAGACACTTTCTTCGTGTTTCATCTTAAAGTGCTCAAATTCATCATACACCGTGATTCTCTGTCTTCCTTAGTTAATTCGTAACCCGAGAGAAGCATCTTGACATTATCCCAAACCGCCTTGGCTTCAGTGTTGTGATTGATAAGCTTGTAGATATCTTTGGAAGACCTCAAGTATAATGTTTGAAGCCCCGATATCGAGATCGAATCTCTTTTCTCTTTATCATCGAGCTCATCATACGCCTTTGGTCCGTCCAATCCAAAGATCATTGTTCCATCTGCAGCAGATCAATTATGTCTCTTGTGGTCTCTATCGATAAGGTCCTTCATCAATTGATTTAAGAATGTTTACCCCATTTTCTTTTCCCAAACAAGACAACCCGATTCTTTGAGCCCATGAGTCATATTCGCTATGTCAAGCATAGGTGGACGAGTATCCGATCCAAATGCTTGAACATCCTCGCCATGAAAGAAACGATAGTAGGCACGTTGTTAGACATGATTACAAGTTCTACGAGATTTTACTATTCTTTGATTAAACCGGAAATAGATTCTTTCACGGATTTTACTAAACCAAAAGAACAACCGTAAAAATGTAGCACGAAGAAGTGACAAGTCTCAATAGACAAGTAGCTAAATAGTCAACTCGCTTTGGTATCAACTCGCTAAACAGTCAACTCGCTTAAAGGACAAGTCGCTTAAAACTCAGGTCACTTAAAGAAACAACTCGCTTAATAGCCAAGTCGCATACAAAGACAACTCGCTTAACCACCAAGTCGCTTACACCAACTTGCAGACAATACAAATCGCTTAATAGTCAAGTCGCTTTAAAACTCAAGTCGCTTAAAGAAACAACTCGCTTAGAACCCAAGTCGCATAAAGAGTCAACTCGCTAAATAGCCAAGTCGCATATACCAACTCGCTTCCAAGAAACTCAACTTCGTGGCTCAACTCGCTTTGTACAACTTTCAAAAACAAATCCAAGAAACTCAACTCCGTGGTTCAACTAGCTTTGTATAACTTTCAAAAACAACCAATTTATCAATCAAAAACAACCAAACCACAATGATTTAAGTCTTCCAATTCAAAACCCAAACACATATGATGATTCTAAACACAAAAGTACAATCAAAATTCAAACTTTAACACTAGAATTTGTCCAAATGATTCAAACTCTCCTAAACACTTATAACCCCAAAAACCTTATGAAATCCACCAAAACAAAGAGCATGAAAGATGAGTGATCAAACCATGGCTCTTGATACCAATTGTAAGATATAGGATTTCACAAACACATCAAACCATAAACCATATGGGGCATTCACAATGTTTAGAGAGAGAAAGTTAGAGAGAGAAAGGGAAGAGAGTTGGAAACTATGTGAAACAAAGAAAAATATTATTGAAAGCTCCAACCCTCTACCTTCCAAGGTAGAGGGTATTTATAGTGTCTTACAATAAACGCCTCCTACGGGCTGTGGATCAGGCATACAGTGGGAAAAGACCCGTCCTTCCTCCACGGTATTACTTAACTAACTTCTTACTAATATAAAATAACTACGACTACGAGCTTTCTAATGATTACATATACTTGAGGTGACCGACACTTTAATGACTGAATTTTCTAATTCCTAACAGTACTCTACAGGATAATTATACTTAGCATACTTATCTAATACAAAACATCCTACCCAAGAAATTCTAGAATGTTACATATTAAACCGACACAATCATACTAGCGGAAAAACTACATTAGCGAGTGGTGCGCGACTTCACGGTGTTGGTATTTTGCCTTTCTCTAGTGAGGAGGAATCCTTCTTGTTTGCTATCATTTTCTTGAAGGATTTCCCATGGCTTGCTTCCTCGTAGGGCGGCCGTATTTTTCTATGTGATTCCCCGAGAAGTTCGATAGGCCTTCGAGGGTTTCCGTAACCGCCCTCTGCGGTCATCGGAAGAGCTTTTAGTGGGTTTCTTTTCCATCCGTGCGCCTTTAATTTTAGAGCAATGGTAGAACCACATAAAGAATTATAAAAACAAATCCACACGACGGACGTGATAGGTTTGAATTGGAGTGAGGAGAGAACTGTCACAAAATACACCAATCATCCCTACACGTTAGCATGGGATTTTTTCTTGAATTCTTTATGTGGTTTGCTCTTTATTTTATCCCATCGCCCGCAAGCTCGCTATTTTACCTTTAACTCGCCTATCCAACCCGATCCGCCAGATTGGTAGACGACACTTGCTTCAGAAACGGGCCGCAATCAACAGAGGACTAAGACCATAATTTTCACCGTGTTGTTTGCCTCTCTTTGCACATTCTATCACTCCTTCGACCCAATACCCATGATATACTTCCTTCTTCCGCTCGGGAAGAGCGAGGTTAAAGGAACCGCACGAATTTGAACATCCCAAATGGCTAATGAGAGTCTAATCGGTTTAAACTCCCACCTTTGTACGCCATATAGGTCCGGCATGCTTCCACAAACTTCAAAGGACACGGGTTTTGGGTGAAGGAATGTTGTGAATGGTCGCGGAGATGGGTTATTAGTCGTCATTTTCGCCATTTGAGAAATGACTAATTGTTATTAGTAGTCATTTAAGAACATGTTTCGGTTGTCGCAGCATCTGCTTTGCGTTTATGTTTTTGTTTTGGTGGGTAAAGGTTTAGGCTATGTATGGGCTTTTTGGAAACGACCGTGCATGGGCAACGAGTTGTTGTTGACGGACGGATGTATTCTTTTTGTACTGTGTACCATCGTGATCTTTTTCTTATTAACATCTTCAACTTCTCTTTGGTGTTTCTAAAATTTGTCTGTCGAAGTATTTTTGTTGGTGGAGGGATGGTTGTTTTTGTTTTTTTTAATGTGCTTTCCCTTTATTTACCTCGTGTATTTATAGCGAGGATTTTACTGTTCTTTCACGCGGTATCATTAATTTTCATTTACTGTTTTGTGGGTAGGCACGTGCCTAGGCTCCTACCCTGGGCATCTATTTTTCCTGCTGGATTTCTCAGAAAATTTCTAGGGAAGGAACGTGATATTTACTTGCAGATTTTCTCTCCTTTTTTGATATTTGGATAAGCCTTATCCGTAATTACAAACAGTTTGAATTTATCGGTTTATTATCCTTTTTGTACCGAAAGTTTGCTATGTCTCAGATATACTTTTTTTGGTAAAATGTAGCTTCCACAATGTTGTTGGTTTTGGAAATGTTGCTTATGCACGCTTGACAAACTCAAGTAAATCATTCATATCGGCGCTTTAAATTTCACTTTTAAAATTTGAACTTCAACTAGTCAACCTTTAATTCGCAAAAAACCATATTGTACTTTAGGGACTTTTTTATTATAAATGATTTGGAAAACGAAACAAAGTTGATATTTGCGTCGACACTAGCGGTGGTTTCAATGACCCTAGCGGGGTTTTAAAGCAGAGCGGTGGTTGCGTATTCACATATGCATATAATTGTGAATTTGTTCAAACCATGTAGCCTCCTTTGGTTTTTCCAAAACGCAACCATGTTGTGAGTTGCATAAGAAGAGTTAGGCACCATTGATGTTTATTTCAAATTGATTGCAATGCATTGTTAGGTGTTGCGAATTATGATGTGTGTGGGTCTAAACTATGTTTTGCCCTAGCGCTTGTAACTCTTTATTTTTTATCCCCAATTGAATCAAAATTAATTTGTACTTTCAAAACAACTGCTTTAACTCTTGTAGCGCTTGTTAGTATTTTGGACGATTTATCCCCAATTGTGCTATTCTAACTAGCGCTTGTTAGAATAACTAGCGCTTATCGATAATACTAGCAGCTGTAAGTATACAACCTATTCATTTTACTAGTAGTAGTCGAATAACTAGCGTAGTAAAAATTAACTAGCGCTTTAAGTATACGACCAATTCATTTTATAATTACATATATTTAATTTAAGTAATCAAGCATAAAAGCATTGTACCATTTTTGACGTTTAGAAATGTCGCATAAACTTCAAAATAATCAACTCACTCTACACATCTAATAACCCAGGCGTTATGTGCTTACGCCAAAGTGAAGATGTTGATGTTTTACAATAAGTTATGGTCTATGAAACACCGGATATAATATTAATACACTAATACTCAAATAGTATTAGCGATTACAACCTTGAAGTGTATCGACTCTAAATATGCCGAAAAGTTATATCAAACTCTAGCCTAGGACCTCCTTTTATAGGCTAAGGAGTCCTTTACAATATACAAGATGTACTCTACAGATAATTATACTTAGCATACTTATCTAATACAAAACATCCTACCCAAGAAATTCTAGAATGTTACATATTAAACTGACACAATCATACTAGCAAAGTGAAAACTACATTAGCAAGTGTACGCGATTTCACGGTCTTGGTATTTTGCCTCCGCTCTCTTGTGGGTGGAATCCTTCTTTTGCTATCATTTTCTTGAAGGATTTCCATGGCTTGCTTCCTCGTGGGCCCATAGTTTCCTATGGGGTTCTGAGAAGTTCGATAGGCCTCTCAAGGGTTCCCATGTAAATCCGCCCTCTGCTGCAGTCTTGGAAGAGCTTTTAGTGGGGTTGCTTTTCCATCCTGCAGCTTTTATTTTAGAGCAATGGTAGAACCACATAAAGAATTCACAAAACACATCCACACGCGACGTGATAGGTTTGAATTGGAGTGAGGAGAAGAATCCACAAAATACACCAATCATCCCTACACGTTAGCATGGGATTTATTTTGTGAATTATTTATGTGGTTTCTCTAAATTTAGTCCCTGCCCCGCAAGCTCGTCATTTTACCTTTAACCCGCCTATCTAACCCGATATGCCGTGATTGGTAGACGACACTTGCTTCGGGGCGGGCTGCAATCAACAGAGGATCGAGACCATAATTTTCACCGTGTTGTTTTCCTCTCTTTGCACATTCGATCACCCTTCACCCAATACCCATGATATGCATCCTTCTTCCGCTCGGGAAGAGCGAGGTTAAGAAGGAACTGCCTGAACTTTGAACATCCCAAATGGCTAATGAGAGTCTAATCGATTTAAACTCCCACCTTTGGTATGCCATATGGTCAGGGAAGGCTTCCACAAACCTCAAAGGACACTGGTTTTGGTTGAAGGAATGTTGTGAATGGTTGCAGAGATGGGTCAATTTAGTCGTCTTAGAGACGACTAATTGTTATTAGTAGTCATTTAAGAACATGTTTCAGTTTCGCAGCATCTGCTTTGCGCTTATGATTTGGTTTTGGGGGGTAAAGGTTTAGGCTATGTATGGGCTTTTTGGAACCGACGGTTCGTGGGCAACGGGTTGTTAACATCTTCAACTTCTCTTTGGTGTTTTTCTGGTGGAGGAATGGTTGTTTTTTATGTGCTTTCCTTTATTTACCTCGCGATTTATAGCGAGGATTTTATCGTTCTTGCACGCAGATCATTAATTTCCATTCTTGTTTTGTGGGTAGGCACGTGCCTAAGCTCCTACCCGGCATCTATTTTTCCTTTGGATTTGTCATAAAATTTCTAGGAAGGAACGTGAATATTTAATTGCGATTTTCTCTTTTTTGGTATTTGGATAAGCCTTATCCGTAATTACAAACCATTTGAATTTATAGGTTTATTATCCTTTTTGTACCGAAAGTTTGCTATGTTTGTATATACTTTTTTGGTAAAATGTAGCTTCCACAAACCGTTGTTGGTTTTGGAAATGTTGCTTATGCACGCTTGACAAACCGAACTAAATCATTCATATCGGCGCTTTAAATTTCACTTTAAAATTTGAACTTCAACTAGTCATTTGGAAAATGAAACAAAGTTGATATTTGCGTCGACACTAGCGGCGGTTTCAAATGACACTAGCAAAGGTTGGGTAAATCAGTAGCGGGTTGCAGATTCACATATGCACATAGTTGAGAATTTGTTCAAACCACGTAGCCTCCTTTGGTTTTTCCAAAACGCACCCATGTTGTGAGTTACAATGAAGAGTTGGGCACCATTGATGTTTATTTCGAAATTGATTGCAATGCATCGTTAGGTGTTGCGAATTATGATGTGTGTGGTCTAAACTATGTTTTGCCCTAGCGCTTGTAACTTTTATTTTTTATCCCCAATTGAATCAAAATTAATTTGTACTTTCAAAACAACTGCTTTAACTCTTGTAGCAGATTGTTAGTATTTTTAGCGATTTATCCCCAATTGTGTTATTCTAATGAGCAACGCAACCGTTATCGCCATCTACTATCTAGACACGAAAATTTTGACAATCAAGTTTATGCTATTGGGCAATTTCGTTTGAACTTGTGCCACCGTCAATTTGCAACTGGGCAACTAAATGCCATAATTGGGCAATACTTGTTGTACGATCGGGCAACCATAATTCTTAACCATATGATCATAAAGGATAGACTTAACAGCATAAACCTAACAACACTAAGTTTGGCATAGAAGCACTATCGCATGGTTGGCAGCATAAACTCATAATTATTTTTTAAAGGCAACAAACATTCATAAGAGGTGGAACCATTCCTTGTGCACTAGCCCTTTTTTCTATGATCTCGAACCCTCTTTCAGTTTTCGTGATACAAACACGCTTTGTTAGCTTCCTTCTTTTGAAAGGTGTTGCACTACAGCACCTGATAACGCTACACGCGTCGTTCGGGGTCAAGGAAACTTCCTTTTCTTCGAGCAAGTTTTATAACACCCTAGGCAGTGAACCTAATCGTTGTAGTGTAGTAATTAGGGTAAGCCACGGGTATTGATATCGTTCTCTATGGGAATAGGAATGCTAGTGAGAAGTTACTACGCTAAGGTTGAGGTTGAGGAAGATTATTTTTTGTATTTTTATATTTTATGAGATTGAAAGGTACAATTTGGGTATTGGATTTGGGGGTTGGTATTTCTACCGATTACTCTACTATTATCTAATTATCTAAACTAAGGTTGTGGGAGTCTATGTCTAAATTATGTGTACTCGTATGATAGTTTAAAGATGTGTTTACTTAGGTTTTACTACTCCTTAATTATCTCCTATTGATGGTTGAGTTGTCACGTCCTTATTCTTAGTTGCGTTGTGTGTCTAAAGTTGTAGGGTATCGTTTCTCCCAACTCTTTGAACTTACCAAAGGGTCTCGCCTACAAAACCACTAGGGATGATAAACTCTTACTCTAAGGCACTCTTCGGATGGTTTAGCCTCGACTACTCGGTAATCATATTCTAAGGTTCACAAAGATGAATCAAGCATTAAGTACACAACGAATGACCTATTGCACTACTAGATCATTAATCAACTAAGATAAGAAACAACCAATCAATATTCAATAATTAAGTTTCATACTTCCTAAGCAAACACACAAATAAATTAGCGGACATGGAGAACATGCAAGCATACACAAATAATCAAAGACATAATTGAATTGATGAAGTAAATACTTATCTTGATGTAAAATAGGGTTTAGAACCCTAAAATATCTGCATAAGACACCTTAGGTTCGGTTTTAGGTTTTCACTCCAAAAGACTCTCCTTAAAGCGAAAAATTCGGATTCTATATATAAGATTACATATGCGACGGCGTCACCTTATGTTTCGTGGCCGCCGTCGTGTCGCCGTCATTAGGGTTTCGTCTTGGCCACGTTAACCTTGCGACGGCGTCACCTTATGCTGTGACGCCGTCCTCTTGACCGACGCCGTCTGGGTCACATCTAGGCCGTCGAGTTGCGACGGTCTACTCCTTTAAAGCCCGACGCCGCCTCTTGAAAATACGAGTTTTGTCTTGACTGTCACAAAATCCTCGACGGCGTCATGCTTAAGCGACGCCGTCGCTTTCTATTTTCAAAGACTTTGAGTGTCTCGATTTTGACTTTGGCCATTTTCTTCAGATATTCGCGCTTTTCGTCCAAATAAGTGCCATTCCAGCATTTTGCCTTCAAGAGACCTAAAAAGTGAAAAGGAACGATATTAAGCAATAACGGATACAAAAGTGATCAAATAAGGGCTAAAACGACCCCTCAAAATGGTACCTTTTAAAACCTTATCAGCACCGCATGCCAGCGTCCTCTTCCTGCCATACCATGTTTTTGAAATAAAATTGTGACAAAGCCTGTAGCTTGTGCACAATGTAGATGTCCATGGATCCATTCTCATCCGCAAGGTCATACATTCGTCGAATGTCGTCTGTTTGCAACAATGTTAAACCATCTTCGAGTGCCTTATTTGGTGCAGCATAAAATAAAGCCCATTTTCCCCCTCCAATATCATTCAAAACATGATCAAGCACCCTGGTAAATGCAACCCTGGTGGAGCTAAAACACCAGACATCACAAAAGCGACCGCCACATAGCGGAGTAGTGAAATTCAAATTTCCGTTGTGGTGAACTTTAAATATGACTTCTTTGGTTTCCGCCATGTCCTATAAAACATAAACCCTAATAACAATTAGAATCAACCACTAGACTTTAAGGGGTATAGTGACCATACCTATAAAACATAAACCCTAATAACAATTTCAATAACTTTTAATTAAATAAATATTTAATAATAGAATATAAAATATAAAGTTGCACAGTTATTTATATATTCATGTACTCTATAAATATATGAACGATTAAGGTAACAAAGTACATACGGGGGAGTATAACAAACCTGGATTTGTTTATAAAAAAGATGAAAAGGACAACGATTTTTTTATTTGGATTCTTCGATGAAAGTCAGCCAGGGTAAGCATCCGCAATGGCAACTTGATGAAAGACTTTTTACTATTCTAATAAGATATTCAAATGACTTGTTCCATTGTGGCAATAACTTTGAAGAAGACTTTTTACAAAAACACTTATAAAACTTCAAGCGTTTGAAGCTATTGTCAAAAAGCTTTTGTATTTATTAAACTTTCATTTTACACCAAACATTAAATATGCAAAAGTTATTGCAAAAGCTTTTTGCAGTGGAGTAGTTGGTTTTGCAAAAGCTTTTTACCTCAACCATTTAATTGTATTCAATGCATCAAGTCTTTTATGACTTGATGCATTGGTCATGCTCGAGGAATGTGTGTATGTTGATTGTTGAAGATTATTAAATTGATTTAAAAATACAAAAACCATTTCCCAAAAAGCAACTGACATCCTTACCTTTAAACAGGTGAAAACAAAATAGCCAAATGCTAGAGTTCACAAAAAAAAGTCAAAAAAAAGTAAAATGCATAGGCCACTGATACTCTAACTCTTAGTGACCACAAAAACGATTTGCAAACACCAATTCTTCTGATTACTTTGGATTATTCACACTATACACCAATTCAAATTGTCAATAAATAATACAATTGTCTACACAAAACTAAAACACCTTTTCATTTGTGAAATTTACCTTTCACTTCTACTGTGATATTTTAGTCAATTAACATTTAGATCAATTAGATTATCAATCATCACAATCATTTACGAAATGCTGTGTTCTTTGTGTCAAGATGGTACATGCACTCCGAATTGTACTAATTTTCACGATTCTTTATTTAAAGACATGATAGACCGTTTCAAGAGAATGGTAATTGCTTGTGAGCCGGGAAAGACTTTCCCAATAGAAGGAAATTTTAGAGAGAAACAAGAGCTGATTGATAAGAGGAAGAGAATGATTGAACAACTTCGAGAGTATGAATGTGAGTATGAAGATATGAAAGCGCGTTTCAAGAGGATCGAAGATGATAATGCTAATTTGGAAGCAACGTGTGAAGAGGCGATAGCTGATTTTAAGATTTACAAAGATTATAATGCCGATCTTTGAGCGAAGTATGAAGAGATGAAAACGTTTTAAGAATTTGAAAGATCATAATGATGTTGTCAAAGCTAAGTATCAAGAGATGGTTGAATGTGCCAAAACGCTTATCAACATACTCAAAGAAGTTGCAGCTGATGCTGATGATTTTTAGGATTATGAATGTATTTTGTATATGTTTAAGAATGTGCTATTTTGGACTTATTTGGTATGTAAGGTAATAAGTATTTATCTAATTAACAAGGTACTAGATTACTGCATCAAATTTTATGTTATGATTTTATGATATCATTTGTGAAAACATAAATAATCAAAATAATAGCTAATCTTGATATTCTTCACATGCGAATATACTCTAACTAGACTTAATTACAATAATAAACTCAAAATTCCATTAGTTATTGATATTATTCACTAGGAAACATAAATTTTCCAAACCTCAAATAATCAATGATAAACTATGATTTATGCAATCTAAAAACATCAGATAGTCAACATAATAAACAAGCAGTAAAAACAGTATCTAAATAAATCAATAAACATCTTCACATGTGCAAAAATATATATGTAATAAAAAAAACATATAATGACATAGTCAAAAGTAACAAACAAACACTATCTAATAAATCAATTAACATCTTCACATGTGAAAAAAATAAATATGAAATTCAAGTAACATATTCACATGAGATAGTCAACGTCGGAGTCAACAGCGGATAAAACTTGTTAAAAACTGAATCAGATTCAATAAAAAAAAGAAATTACAGACTCAATACCAGAGTCAAAGGCGGAGATAAACAACGCCGGATTCAATTTGAAAATAGATGACGGATACGACGGAGATGACGGAGATGCGATTACTATCCAAAACTGGTTTATATTAGAGTTTGTGTGTGTTTTTTAAGTGTGGCTCACATGGAATGTAAAGAACCGATAATAGATGATTCTTTACAGTGCGATTGAAGAAAAGGAGAATGAAGGGTGCAGCAACCATCGCCAAGATTGTCTTGCATCCATCGCTAGTATTGGAGTAACAAGCTGCTGCTATTATTCTACCCATCGCCAGTTCAGACGTTTCCACCGCAGAGGCAACCATCGCTACAATTATAACCACATCAATAACACCAACACCAAAACCAAAAGAGGTCGACAATGAGATTGCCATACAATTGGTCAACCAAAAGCAATCTCACCCTATCCTGCACCTAAACCTATTGCTAAGAGTCTTAACATTGGTGAACACTGCGAGAAGATGTAGTTCTTGGCCCGATATTGGAAAGGGTAAAGGGATTGCAGATCCAACTTTGGTGTTTCAAAGTACAGAGGAGCAGATAGCTTTTGATGAAAAAATTGCTAAAAGATTACATATGGAAGTAAATGCTAAAGAAATTGCTAAAGAAAAGGAAAGGGCAAAGCAGAAGAAGCCTCTAAACAAGCTGTAGAAGAGCGGTAAACGAATCAGATGTATTTTACCCTACATAATTACGAAAAGTAGTTCAGTTTACTCGTAATGATTAACTTAGCTTCATAGTCCTAAAAAGGGTCAACAAAACCATAAATAATTCAGCCATAGAAGGAATCTATACCAACGTCGTAAACAATTGCATAGATGATGCATATAAACCACTCCTTATTAGTCTACAAACTGCCACTAAATTTTTTAATGAACCAAGTAATGTTACATACTTAACTAACGACATCTAAGGTATCATACCTACATAATTACGAATCAGATACACATAAAAAAGAGCAATAGATTATAAAATGGAATTAACACCTATCTAACATAGGTATTAATCGAATAACAAAACGATTTATTATAACATAGAACCAATTGGAAATAATCATATGTAATAAACAACGAGAAGAATATTTACGTACCATATTTGGGAACATTTTTTTAAAGCTTAATCAATCGAATGTGGTTTGCAATCAACACTGTAGCTTTAAAGATGGTGAGATAACTGACGTTACAAGGAAGAGAGGGGGCAGACGAAGAAGACAGTTTGATTTGTGAAAATAGTCTTGTAAGTAAGAATGCTTTTGTGCGAGAAGCAAAAGCAGAGAAAAACGGTAACTATGGATGCTTTTTGGTCGATGACTTTTGGATTTTGAATATAAATCCACCGTACTTTTACTATTCAAATGTGTACTTTTTGTCTAACGTAAATGACGATAAAACCCTTTTTAAAATATACGGTTGCCCGCTTTTAGTTGCCCAAAAACAATACCTTACACATACGGACACTTGTCACAATGTCGATGAGTTGCCCAATGACAAAGGTTGCCCTCGGTCAATTCTCAAATTAAAAATAAAAGTGGTCCGGAAAGTGATAAGCCTCAGGGCGCGCGGTCTATTTACATCATTTTCCCTTAAAAATATAACTTGTAATTACCTAATTAATATAACAAACGTCCTCAATGTTTTTAAATGGAAACTGCAAATATAAATCTGTTGGTTGTTTTACAACTGTTTCGATAGTAGTACCTTTGTATCCACAGATGTTGCAATATCAAAACTTAACAATCTATTTTAAAAACAAAAACTTTTAACACAATTTTTTTTTTACTAATTAAATCATACAAATAATTATATTTATGCATAATTTTACTTCTTTTAAGTATTTAATATGTGGATTTTCTTCATCATTGATAATAAGTTTTGTGCCAACAAAACAATTCGAAACTTGTGTCAAGTCTACATGCATTCAAAATTTTAGTCGGCTTGCTTATAACTCAATGAATAAACTTCAATAATTTAGTTACTTATAGTACCACATTCTTTGTTTTGCCATAACGATAAGCACAATTATCACACTTATCAACTCTTTTGATGTGGCATTCGCCTTGATGAAGTTGTGAAGTTTAACAGCTAGGTCATTCCAAAGTGTGCATAAGATTCTTATGCCTTTGAACAAATAAGTATAACATAATTATTTTTACCAAGATTAAAAATATTGCTTTACTTGTACAATACCTCACATCTTGTAGCTTGAACTCTAAAAAGTGTTTAAGTTTGTCCTTTGGTACCATAATCGTCATGTTGTTCTCGACCAATTAACCATAACATCTGAAAAATAAAAAAACATAAAAAAATAGTATACATTAGTTGTGTGCATAATGATATAATGTATGAGTTTGTTGAGTTTATGATATATATAACATACAATAAACATAAAGACATCAAGAGTACACAGCGGAAGACTTAAAGATCATAACAAATAAATTAATTAACTGAAAGTATGCGTAACGTACCTCTTGCGAATGTCAAATCCCTCGAGCAAAGCAAAACAACCCTCGAGCAAAGCAAAACAAAGAAGTACTTATTGGTGTAAGAATAATGTCTTACAACCACGTTCTTGTACACACGAATTAACCAAACGAATCAAGCAATTGCTAGATCTAACACAAGTCCTCGTTTAAGAAAAATGAAACCAAACTCCCGTACTATTGGGGTGTTCGGCCGATTATTAGACTAGAGAGAGGAGAGGAGAGATCTAGGGTTAATTCAATGCACAAGTGTATGAAACCCTAGAACCTAACCCTCTTTATATACTAGTAGGTAAACTTAGAGAACAAGTTAGGGAATTAGGCCTTGGAGAGGCCTATGGCGACCATGTACACAAGCCCAAAGCCAAACCCATAAATTTTCCAAGTTTTCCATTTCTAGTCCTTCTTTTCCATTTAACGGTCGTTAGTCATTTTCCGTTAAATACTTAACGATCGTTAACGGACTTAATGTGTAATAATTAATCGTAAACATAAACATTAATTATTAACTTTAATTCTCATTCGCTAATGTGTGCAATCCGTGGTCACGAGTTCGAATCCGGACATTCACATGTTTGTAAATATATACATTTCCAACAACTCCCACTGGATATGTTTACAAAGCGTGAAATGACATTAGTTAGCGTCTAGCAACACGCCAATGCCCCGGTACAACTCGTGTATGATTTTCTCGAGAAAAACCAAGTTTTGATGATTCATCATCATATTCATCCTTTGTTTCTAATACCATGTTAATAAGAATATGGATCTCACTCATTTCTTAATTAACTATTCTGCTTTCTCGCTTTATGTGATTGATAAAGATTGCCAATTCTTCCGAACATATTCCGAAGACCTTGGGCATGGCCATGCAAACATCTTAACAACCCTACGAGGGCCCAACAAGATTATACTTCAAAAATAAATTTGAAGGAAACAAATCCCATTTGACTACAAGCGATTCACAGATTTCAAACACTTCGAAAACAACCCCGATAACTACCGATTCGTATAGCGTTAGATTGTTTCACAAAAATGCACTACATCCATGACATATCTCTCGTATCTCAAGTCAGAAGATAAATATCCATGATATACTTAATGACAAAGATCCATAAAGTATTATCATGCGGGTGGGATAAGTCCTATATTCAAATCATTGAATATCATCTGAAATTAGTCATGCTACGCATCAATATACTTTCAAGTATATTCTAACTAATACTTAGATTTGTCTTAATTCAATATCATTCCCATGTTATTGATTGACAACGGACTATTTAGAACAACTTAAGTTATTCATGGATTTAAACATGCAAATATAGGACACAATATTATAAATGAAATTAAACGTATACCGTACTTTAATTCATTATAAATAATAATTGTTTAACATCCTTTATCCAAATACTAAATAGATTAATGCATGATAATTTTCAGTTAATGAATTTTGCCACAAGTCATGCAACTCAAACTTGTTGACAAGGCATAATTTCAACTAACTTTGATCTACAAGAATTTTGAGAATACTTATTTCAAAATTCAATAATTGAATTTCTTGTATGTGTTTACACATATCTTGATATTGTCATATCATTCCATAAGGTGCGTGATAACTTTGAACCACCTTTATATGACAATCATCTTTCAAAACTTTTAAAGTTTTAAAGTATTCTTTATTCTTTAATGTATAATGCAACTATGCTCTTAGTTGAGCATAACTAGTCAACATGGTCATCATCAAGGATACCATGACTAGAATTGAGTGTCATCTCGATTATACCAAAGATCATTGTGTACAACAATATGCTCTTTAAACATCCGTAAACTTTGAATATTTATTTGTTTGGTGTCATACAAACCTCAAGTTTGTTGACTATGACAATTACAACAATTTGTTGTATAGAATCGGGAGCAACTCCAGTCATGGAATGCAATTCTAAATCCAAACATAAATATTACAATGTTGTTAAATCATCTTGTAATCAAGCATGATACAACAACCTTATACACAACATGATGTTCATGATGAATCTTCAAGTTAGACTTTAAGATCTCATTTATATACTATCTTGTCAAAGATACGTATTTATCATGTTTTATTAGACTCATTTATTTTACCGCATATGTTTATAAACATATATTCCAAGGTTGTATGTCTTATTTCCAAATCTTACAAAGTTTCATTCCCAATTAAAACTTAATTTAGGTGGAATGTAGTTGCCCATACAACATATAAGATTTAAGAAAATAATACTCCCACTAGCTTTCAGGAATACTTATGAGCTATCTTATTTTAATTTATTAAATCAAACATTGATTTAATATTAAACATAAGAATCATCGCATAGATGCATGCATATATCCATTCACGGATTCTTGCAGTTTGTACATATTCAAAGATTATTTGAATTCATAAAACTACTTTGTATTACTTATCGTCCTCGCAAAAGTAATTTCCACAACAAAGAGTTTTGATATTCATTGTCAAAATTTCATATCAATGAAACTAAGTATGACAATTATAATCTTTATACTTTTATTTAATGTATCTAGAAAAGAATATTCAATCATAGTTAATTGCTTTATGATTAATATTATTATCACTAGACATGCATTAAATATGTGTACAATATTGTCCATATAATTTCTACATAAAGATTTAAACCACTAGGGTTTCCATCCTTTGAAGAAAATCATCTTCATTTAGATAAACCAAGTATCTAAAATTGATTATATTTATGGACAGCATCTCAACATTCATAGTATGATTGATTTACCACAATTCAACATTTGGTAAATTCATCATCATGATTAACAGAGCTTACCATGATCCTCAGAACTCATAATCCTCAAATATTAAATATCCGAGATATCCTTACGGATCTATGAATGACAATTCCATCATTTTTGAGGTCTATCATTTACATGTTTAGCCTCATCATGATATTTGCTAGTGCATTTTAGAAGATTATGTATTTTGTAATTCAATCTTTCAAGATCTAAACAAAACTCCCACTTGCCTTTAACAATTTAAAGATTACCTTTAAATAGTTATCAAGTAAACAACAATACATTGTTCTCTTTTGGGATATTACAAAAACATTGACAGCTTCCTAACATTAGTTTGTTACAACTCACTCTACAAGTAGTTTAACAAATTCAGAACTTCATTTATAAGATTTAATGTGATTCATCACATTCCATAAACAAATGGTGTCTTATCAATCTTCTAGGTTGGAGTCTTATTGAGTATATTCAATCTGTACTCAATCTACTAACCTTGATAACTTTTGGAAGAAACTATAGTTATCTTGAATCAAACATGCCAATAGATTTTGATTCTTCTAACTGAACATACCATAAAACTATGGTATTTCATTAGAATTAATATTGTAAGATTAATCTAACAATATTTAAGATAACCATCTACTCTTTGGTTTTATCCTATTTACCAACAAAGTAAAACTTAATGGTACAATAGAATTACCAAATCAATTGCATGCATTATAACTCAAGTAGTTTTGACCAAGTCAAAAGACATAACAGTTATAATCCCACTATACGTTATAAGTCATTGATCAACTCATTGACTTCATGCATATGTCTTAAAACATAGCAAGTTAACGTCTTACTTTATATTGTAAGTCTTGTATTAAAAGACTTCATATTTGTGACTTTACAAAATGATCATAAACATGTATAATTAAAGTAATTATGAACACCATCTCAGGTTTCAATTAATAATTTCAAGTTAATATTTACTACATATATTTAAGTCATTCAACGAATACTTAAATTCAAAGTAGTATTAGATTACTTCATTTAATTATGTCATTCCATGAAATGTCCAACGTAAGAAACTGCAAAATCATCCATGCTCGTTCTCACGACACGTGAATATTATAGCTTGGGCTATAATCTAGTTCACGTTTTCACGTAACATAAATTGTAACTACAAGTGTTTCTTAGACATAAATATTTAAAGTAGTATTTGTTATCATCTTGACACATGTTCCTAATGTGGCAATCACACACATAAAAATGTATAATTCCTATTGGAACGTTACTCTCTTACCTTGCGGTCAAGAGAATCTATTTAAATCATATTTATATGTGTTGTACCTTGCACACAATAAAGATTTCTCCCACTTGTGCTTGGAACAACATCATGTAGCAGATAAACAACACGATACACGTTCGTTTATTTGATTAATATGATTTGTGTCATAGATATAACAAGTAGATGTAGGACTATATTGATTAGTAAGGAAACGCACATGACTCTCCTTAAAAAACATAAGTTCCTACAATTGGAAAGTAATTATCTTTGAAGATAATCTGGATTACTACACAGGAAATAAGGCTTGTAGCTCCCACTGAATTAGAAATCATATAAAACAATTTCTTATTCAGTAATGCAACACAAATGCTCCCATGAATCTGACAACATTGTAAGTGTTGCATAACCAGTGAAAACAACTTGCTTGCTTTTACTTTCCTACACCTTTGAAGAACCATACGTAATCATTACTAAGGTACTAAAAGGTGTGTTCTACTCTATGAATGATGGGTTGTCCATCAATGTTATTAACTCGAAAAATTGTGTATGCAATTTCTTCCTCAACAGGTCTACCATCCCCATACTGGTATGTAGTACCTTTAAAGGCTAAAGCAAAAAAACTAGATAAAATATGCTAGTTTGCCTTTTACCAATTTTTGCGGTAATTAGTCTAGCTTCTAATCGGTAACTCATATAGATGTTTTCCGCTTAACCAACATTCATGTTGTTACCAAGGATTCATTCACCAAATGAGGATAATGAAATCTTTATGGAAAATAAGATGTGTAATTCATTGCTAAGAGTTACATTAGAATTTAGACAATTCAAATGTTCCTATTATACCTTTCTCATTCATGAAAAGGAATAGGATTGAGTCTCATGCTTCTCCCATGGAAAGAGACTTCGTTTGTCTTATCGAAGAATTATTCTCGATCAAACATTTGTTTGAAAGCGAGTGGATCAATTTACTAATCCAAGACAAACCACGCTTCTGATTAAATGTTGCATTTATACATTCAAAAGAATTACAAAATTCAATTTTAGTATTTTCGATAATTAACCTTTTCAAGAAAATTAAATACCCATGGTTCATAAATATATAACCATTTAATTTTCATTGAAAACTAGGATCCAAATTGTCATAATCTCATCACATCGGTTGATCGCTAGTAATGAACCTTATACAAAGTGGTAGAGCTTTTGCTCAATTGCCAATTTCAATTGCAATTCCTAGATTTATGGGATTTACATATAGCCAATTTCAATCGCCATGTAAACATGTTTTATCCCATCTTATGCCTTGAGTTGCCAGTTCTCACTACAAAACTCAATTAAGTTATCCAACTTAAGAAACTGCAAAATCGTCCATGCCCGATCTCACGACACGTGGACATTTTACCCTTTGATTACGATCTAAGTCACGATCTCACGCAAATAAAAGGTAATCTTAGGTGTTTCCGTTTCGTTGGATGGCATATAACTTAAATTAAAAGGGTAATAGTTTTGATGTTAAATCAAATATGTACAAAGATGTCATGCATTCATCCTTGTAGCAT
This sequence comes from Chrysanthemum lavandulifolium, assembly GCA_022545495.1. Classification (NCBI taxonomy): domain Eukaryota; kingdom Viridiplantae; phylum Streptophyta; class Magnoliopsida; order Asterales; family Asteraceae; genus Chrysanthemum; species Chrysanthemum lavandulifolium. Next base: position 98,698,766 of record CM040243.1, on the reverse strand, counting down.
AGCTTTTATTAAAACATTTATATCTTGTTTTAATGTATAAGCTTTTCATCATCAAACTTTAATTGAGGTATTGGGTTCACCAATCAAGGAATTAGTGTTAATTATCATCCATTATACCGTACTTTTGCATAAGTGTAAACACTTAGTGTTTCGGATAATTACCACCGAAGTGGCGCATGGAATTAAAACTAATTCGCCTTAAGATGAGCTTGCACATTTAATGGCTTACTAAGTAGCTCCATTCGAACTTACAGGCGAGAGGACCGTGCACGCTAAAGCACAACCTTAGACATCCTTTCGGTGATTGTATGCACTTCTTTAAACCCCTTTATTAGTTCATTCTCATGGGTGAGCCGTTCGCACCATTTGTACCAAAGTCATCAATCAATTAAACGATTATGATTACTAGGCTTAAAATACATGTTTCACCATTGTTTAGGTCGGTTTATTTTCTTATAAAATACCCTTGTTACACATATCAAACAAGCAAGTATTTGTAAAAATAAACAAGTAAACAATGAATGCATAACAAATAAAAAGTCATGCATATCAAATAGCCACATGCAAACGGTTTTGATAAATCCTATTAATAACCAATTCTAGATCATGTCAATATGCATATATTTAATTAAGACTTTCACCCGTTTGACATAATGTACAAGGTGAGCCACATGCATCGATTCATCGATTGCGTAAGTCAAAATTAAATATATACCACATAGCACATAATTGATTAAATTAATAATTATTGAGGTATTCCCCAATTTTAGATCTATCATAATTAATGTATATCACTTAATCAAGAAAGACATACAATAAAAGCATATCCATGATAAAACTTGCATGTAATTATCATGGACATAAAATTACACTTAACAATTAATGCAATTAAATCAAAGTTACGCATATACACATAAAGTTGCATGCATCTTAGGGTTTCTAATCCAATTAAAACAATGGTTTACAAAACCCTAATTAGGGCTTCATAAAAACGCCCCCCCTAAATAATTAGGGTTTAGGTTTTGCAAACCCTAGATCTAAGCATACAAATAATAACACATTCATGTTTATTTTAATTATGTGTTTCAGTAATTAATTACTTGTTATACAAGGCTCGTGATGCCACTGTTGAGTTTATGATATATATAATATACAATAAACATAAAGACATCAAGAGTACACAATGAAGACTTAAAGATCATAACAAATAAATTAATTAAGCGAAAGTATGCTTAACGTACTCTTGCGAATGTCAAATCCCTCGAGCAAAGCAAAACAACCCTCGAGCAAAGCAAAACAGAAGTACTTATTGGTGTAAGAATAATGTCTTACAACCACGTTCTTGTACACACGATTAACCAAACGAATCAAGCGATTGCTAGATCTAACACAAGTCCTCGTTTAAGAAAAACGAAACCAAACTCCCTTACTATTGGGGTGTTCGGCCGATTATTAGACTAGAGAGAGAGAGAGATCTAGGTTAGTTCAATGCACAAGTGTATGAAACCCTAGAACCTAACCTCTTTATATACTAGTAGGTAAACTTAGAGAACAAGTTAGGAATTAGGCCTTGAGAGGCCCTATGGCCGCCATGTACACAAGCCCAAAGCCAAACCCATAAATTTTCCAAGTTTTCCATTTCTAGTCCTTCTTTTCCATTTAACGGTCGTTAGTCATTTTTCCGTTAAATACTTAACGATCGTTAACCGGACTTAATGTGTAATAATTAATCGTAAACATAAACATTAATTATTAACTTTAATTCTCATTCGCTAATGTGTGCAATCCCGTGGTCACGAGTTCGAATCCGGACATTCACATGTTTGTAAATATATACATTTCCAACAGAGTTGTGTTTTAAAAAGTTACGGAATGATCAATCTTGCTCCAAAAAACTTTCAAAACATACACAGTTCAAATGCTCTTGTATTTAGCAAAATCAGAAATCACACACTAGGTTTTTTTTTTCTTTTTCTTTTTCTTTTTTTCTTTTTTTTTAGAAAATGATTTTACATGCATGAGAAGTTAGTTTAAGCATGTTTGTACTATTTTTAACATTGAAGTTTGCTATCACATGATAATCATCTTGGTGAATAAGATTATCGAAATTAGAAACCACTAAATTATTGATGGTTGCATTGATCTTGGTACTCTGTTACGTAAAATATATCACCAGCATCAATATTTATAGTATGCATATGGTTTCAAATAAAATATTTGGTAATTAACAAATAATTATACATATCCGTCCATCAGAATTATATCAATGCTAACATTTTTTGATTGCTAAGTGGCGCCAAAACACTGGTTCCATATAGAAATGACTTTTACCTTGATTATGCACTTACCATTCGTGCCATCAACATGTGAAAGTGCGATTATTGACATGGGTTTGCCTGCAATAAAAAAGCGAAGACACAAATGTTAAAAGGCTAATGAATGATGAGGACCCTTCTAGGTCTAGTATATATACTATATAGGCTCCAAATTACGGTTTTGTATTCGTATTATAGTAATAGATATCTACGTTACGTAATTTAAATATTGAAACATATCGACGAAGGTAATTATCGCTTTTAAAACGTTCTAGAATCCGCATTCTATACTTGGAAACACAATTCTGACGAGACGAATTTTTTGGTTTTACTTTTTCGACACCAAAGTTTTAAAAACACATCCGGTTCCTCATAAGTTTTTTCTTAACAATTTCGACACACCTATGTTTGGGGAGTTTTAATAAAAACTCCAGTATTGACATGATTTTTTTTTGTTTGACTTTTCAATTGGCAACGAGAAGACTTAGCTGCAAAGTTGAGCACTTTCATTAGTTAATTGAATCTCTCGATTCCGTTAAAAGTGTGTTTATTACTACCCCGTCCCATATTAATTGTCCAGTTTGATTTTTTGTAGTATTTTTTCTTTAACTTTGATTTAAATTTTTTTTTGTTATAAAATATTTGATGAAAATTATACCAATAAAAATACATTTAAAATGTAATCTATTTATATTTTGCATCAAATATTATATAACACAAACAATAATATTTAAGATATGAAAGAAAAAAAAAAAAAAAAAAGTCAAATTGTAGAATTAATATGAGACTGACTGAGGGGAGTAATTTATTTATTTTGTTTTAATTTGTCCCTACTTACATCATCAGTAGTTTTGGGATCGTTAAAGTCGTTAGTCACTCTTTCTAAACTAGCCATTTATAAGACCATTTGAATCAAAGATGATCGGGGCAGGTAAGATGAAGCAATACTCAAATGTTGTTGATAAACCCCTCAGCAAAGGCAGACAAGAGGTATACATTGTTTTTATGGTTTTTTCATCCAATCTTGAAAATGTTTTCATTATTTTATCAGACCTTCTAAGAGTATTCATTTTAGTACTTTTAGGTTTCAAAATTTGAATAAAAGTGTTGTTTTTTCATTGACATAGATTTTTTATACAATATTGGATATGGGTTATAAATCTTGATAAAAAAAAAAGATTTACATTATTTTATGAATTTGGTTGTTCATTTTGACCTTCAAAAGTTTATGTTTTTTAAAAGATAATATTGTTCTAAAGAAAAATGCAAATTTATTAATTTATTTTTTATGGATCGTTAGTGATTAGTGATTATGGTTTTAGTTTGGGGACAAAATGTGTGATGGTGTTTGAATCCGCAGGTGAGTTTGAGTGGATTTGCTTTTTTGTTTTCGGAGCTTGTTCAGTATAACCAGACTCAGGTCGATAATATTGGTGAACTCGAGAGGAGGTAACTTTTTTTTTTTTTTTTTTTTTGGAATTAGGGGTGTTTGTTTAGAAAGATGAGTTTTAGCTTATTGCTATTTGAAATAAGTTCTTTTGAATAAGCAGTTTCAAGCTGCTTATTTTACTCACAGATAAGCATTTTTAACAAGTACTTCCAAACATCAATGAAACGTTTTATCTGTTGTATCAGAACAGTATATGCAAGTATGTAGTTTCAAACTCTCGTTAAGCAGTCCCAAACACCCTCTTAGATTTTTAGTACTGCCAATTTACAGTACATATGATACTCATGGTATGTACTGATCCTTATGTGAACAGTAATGTAATGACACCTAGATCCACAGATATTGTTTTCAAAAGAGTTGGCTTTGCAATACAAAAAGGGCTAGCAAAAAAAACTTCTAATTTGATGTGGATGATGTACTTTTTAAGCAATATTTTGATAAGTATTTTGAACATTGTAACAAGTACTACAAACAGAAATAACTGAAGGTTAACTGTTTGCAACTAATATTGCCGCCATTGCTGCCTCATTAAATGATTAATAAATTTCAGTCATGAATGATTGACTTTTCAATATCTTATACCGGAATTCTCATCTGATACATATTTGATTGGATGGCACGGATCAGATTGGAGGATGCTGGCTATGCTGTTGGAGTACGAGTTTTGGAGTTACTTTGCCATAGGGAAAAGGTAGGATGTTGGTCCTTCCTTTGGCAATTGATGCAAGTTAAAAGTTAAAATTAGATAAAATATGATCTGTGTCCATAAACAAAAAAGGTTTGTTATAACTTATAAGGCTATTACATGGTTCAATGTCCCCTTTATTCTGGAAGATCAGTGAATTTAAAAACGTCTGCTCTTTACACATCTCTGTTCATGTCTCTGCATTGCTTTTTGTTGCCTATATGGTTAGGAATGAGACTCAACACAGCATTTTTTTTTTCTCTTATGCCATGGAACGGACTCACCTTCACTTTTTGTTTATGTGCTCGCAGCATGTAAATGTGCCCCGCTGGCACATATTCATATTTTCACAACAATAAATAGTGACCCACAAAATAAGCTGTTAAATAGCTTGAACTAGACTGAATTTTCATTTTATGTGCGTGACTGTTTTCATGCTTGCCATCCTTTCCAAACCAGGGTACTAAAGATTGACTGAAGATTTTCAGTTGTCTTGAAAAAAAAAAACTTGTTTTCATTTGCATTTCTCACACCATATCTGAGGTGTCACTAGGAGCAAAGTAGAAAAAGTGAAGAACTTCCCATCTTCAATATGTTTTGTGCGATAATTGCCAGTATGGAGCTAAGGCAGTTTGCTCATTGGGCACACCTTCACAGATCCAACCATTACTAAATGAAAGCTGTTTAGTTTGTCTTCTTAGTCTGAAAATTGAACTACAATTTTTTTATTATCATGTACTACCTAAAATATGATTATACAGTTTAACAATCCTGAACGGAAATTGCTGAACCATGTTAACACTGTGTTCATTGTTCGGTTTGTCCTTCCTGCAATAATCATAACAATATGTGTGGTCAGCAATCCAAACAGTTATATGTGTACTTGCGTTTATGTGTATATGTGATTCTTAATGTGCGTCAGATTGTTCACCAAACTGTGTTGCATCTGGGTTTGTTTTTTTTTTTTTTTTTTTTTTTTTTTTTTTTTTTCTTATTTTTTTCTTACTTTATGCCAAATAACCCTTTCAAATTTTGTGATCTCAGGGTAACAGAAGGGAGACTCGCTTGTTGGGCATTTTGTCGTTCGTTCATAGTACAGTATGGAAGGTTCTTTTTGGAAAGGTTTGTAAATTGTAAAATATTAATCCTGAAGTTTTTTCTCTTAAATGGCTGTAACTGTTTTTATTTCTCTCGAAAAATGTTCCTATGTAATACAGATTAGTAATTGCATCAAGTTTGATCATCTTCATAGGTAGCTGACTCGCTTGAAAAAGGCACTGAACATGAAGATGAATATATGATTAGTGAAAAGGAGCTCCTAGTCAATAGGTAACATATTTTGCTGCATATGTTTTATGTTATAAACACATTTTTATTTTTATTTTATTTCCTGACCTATATTCTCGCTAATTATGTATGCCCTTGTGTTATTGATATGCAGATTTATTTCAGTACCAAAAGACATGGGTTCATTTAACTGTGGTGCCTTTGTTGCTGGGATAGTTAGGGTGTGTGCTTTATCATCTATATTATCATGTTTTCGCTCTTTGTGGGTTTAAGGTTTTGACATATGCTGTTTCTCTCTGTAGGGTGTTCTGGACAATGCAGGATTCCCTGCTGTTGTGACGGCTCATTTTGTTCCGGTGGATGGTCAACAGCGTCCTCGAACAACCATTTTGATTAAATTTGCTGAGGAGGTAAGATAAGATATCTATATTTTTTCATCGTAAATAATCAGTCATTACCTATTTCTTTACTTTGTATCTTCTTGCGGTTCACAAAAATAGTCACGGTGGTGTGGCTAAGCTGTGTTTTAATCAAAACATATACGGAGTATGATTTTAACCACAATTGACGGAAAAACCTTAGACTAAAAAGAAGTAAATATTAGTATTTAGATAGGGAAAAAAAATGCAACATTTGCCTATTGGTAAGTAAACTATGCTATGTTAGTCCATAGAAGAACACTTTGTTATACTAGAAATATAAATCTCATTCATAATGATAATATAGCTGCTAGTTGCTACATGTAGATTACCAATAGCTTCTGGCAAAAGGACAATTGATGATCGTAGATGTGTAGCTTGTAGATTATGAAATTGCAAGATTGTGTATCTGTTTGGTTCTTCTTTAGGTGAGAGTTTAACCTATTGACTTGTCACTTGAGATGACACTCCCGACTCATTTACCTATAAAGGGGTTGACTTTGTCATGTTTAATCTCCTATGGGTCAAATCGGTTTATATAGAGGATTTAACGATAGAGTATACATGTCAAATGGGTCGAAGTCCTAAGTTTAATGTATAAGACCTTCTAAATCATATATTAATTAAATATATTATTATTGTAATAATATAGTGGTAATTTGAACCATTTACAAACGCAATAGTAGGTTTGAGTTATGTATTATCTCTGTTGGGTAAAATTGTTGAAAACAGATACAAAGGAAATTGTTTGAATGGGATGACCCGTCGAACATATAAAGGTGCTCAAAGTGTATTTTAATGAATTTCTGTCTTTTGGGTTAAACCAATCAGTACCAAACAATGAAGATTTATCTGTTTTGGCAAAAAAATTCGTTTGTGAGTTTTTGTAATCATATTTAACGCGTACCAAAGAGCTTCTGGATCAGCCAAACATGACCCTACCCATGTTGATCCTACTTGCCCACCCTGCACATTTTGCCACATCTACTATTAAGATATTTGGTAGCATTTAGACATCAAAGTTGATTTGAAGGAAGCTCATCTTTATTTGACGTAAAAAGTGGAGTCCATGGCGGACATTTGGTTTGAGTATCTATTGAGTTATATCTTTTGCTGTGCAAACTTTTCTCTGGACATCAAATTGTAGGAAAATTCATCAAGTTGCAGCAAACTAAGACTCTTGTGGGCCTAATCAAGCGTCACTAGATTTGCTGTATTCCATATTTGCGTGTGAGAAGTGCATAGCCAATATTTTGGTTGATCGTCAAAAGCGTATGCTACTTAACAAATACTGAAAGATGCAAGTATTATCCTCAAGTTCTAGTGGTGATACTATTCTTAAAGAAATGTCTGCTGATTTTATGATAAAATATATATAATTGCAAGATCTTAAGTAACTGGATATACCAGGTATCAATATCCATTTCCTTTGTTTTAAAAAATGTATATCTACATCTTTGGATGACATGCACAAACATGGATAGCTTAAATCAAATACAAATTTGGATAACTATGCACATTTTTTGATATCCGGTTTTAACCACAATATAGGTTAGTTTAAAAGGCAAAACTTTTGTGGGTATGTTCAATGCTAATTTCACTTTCAAGCGACGAAATGGCCGTGCTCAGCAGATTTTGTAACGGCTCAAAATGGTTTCGTGCAGAAACGGTTAATTTTTGAGCGGTTTGTTACAGGCCGGGTTTAGCCAAGTAGCCATCCCATCTCACACATTGTCTCTCTTTTTTTTTTTTTTTTTTCAACTTGTATAACTGGGTGTTTAATATGATTTACAAAACTACATATTGCATTAATAATAGCTACTTTTTACTTCTGTAAAAGGGTGTTAAATAAATTTCGTTAATTTGATATATATTAAACTAGTTTATATTCTACATGTTTTAGGATTTTTATAACACGTTAGAAATATCATTATTATTTGGTACATTGTTCCACATTACTTGGTACATTTTACCGGAGTGATCCCTGATGAACCTACCCCCCACCGAAACGAGTATTAGGTACCTAGTGAACCGCTGTCCCAATCCCCGATCCCGTAACGGAATGATCCCTGTTTCGTGTTACTATGGTTTTATGCCATTTACTTATATATTGGGCGACTTTCAACCCATTTGACATCTTTCTGTTTTAGCTAATCTGTTTGATTGACCCGTTAGAGGTGCATTAAATCCCAATTTACCAATCTTCCCACAATTTGATTAAATTGCAGTTTCTACCTTTTCTTTTTGAAAATTTCATCAATGTTTACTTTGCTTTTTTATGCAGGTACTGCGAAGGGAAGCAAGATTAGGATAATTTTGTCAAGTGTTTTCTGGCTTTGTATTGTGGCCATGGACTGATTGTGGTACGTATATACTTTGAAGAATCAAAAAGGAAAAACGTATGAGTTTGTCAAAAATTTGTAGCAGCAAGAACTATGTTTTCATGGAAGTTTTAGGGTGATAACATCATTTCAGTGTGATTTAGTACTTATCTCTATAGAAAGCAGTTTGCGATTGGTGTTCATAAAATTTGTCTCTTTTTCCAAGTACAAAGGAGTATTTTACTGAACTTATATTTTGCTGATAGAATTTATGGCTCGGCCTGTTTGAGGCCTAAGTTGGTAAATCTTGGTTTGACAATTTTGCAAACTAAACTGGATGAAACAACATATGGTTTTAGATGGTTTGGCTATAGCTAATTTTAAACATCCATGTTCATCTGAACTGTTTAGCGAGGTTTAAAACTGGATCTTCTTGGTTTAAAAATGAGCCTCAGGTTGGAGCCACGTCTTTTAGTATGTGATACACCTCCAAAGCTCCACTTTCAGGATGGTTAAATATAAGCTCCTCGAAATAACAAAGTTGACCAAATTCCCTTTGTTCAGTTTCAGCTTAATCATGAAATGACAACACCTTATCTTCAAAATTGATTATGGAATGGATATAGCCAATTTCGAATGAAGATCAGAATGTTGTTTGGTAATGAATGTGAGTGGGATTAGCAATTGGCGTATAGGTTCCTCTTATAACTTTTTTGTCCCAATGTGAACTGATATCATAATCATATCTGATTCATGCTAAGCGTGTTCTATAATTTGTAAGTTACACTTACAGTAAACAGGTTGAATGTTCTATTGATATGTAAAATGATGTAATAAACAAACAATGTGCTACACTCTAACCTTTTAAGTCAAAGTATCATAATACGTGTCTACTCAATCTCCTCAGCTCTGATAACTCATCTGAAGTTGTGAAACCAACATCTTCTATCTTGCTATCTTTAATACGTGTCTACTTCTCTACATCAACACGTTCAGTCGAAAACGACATTTTCTACATACTATCCTTAATTTACTTCGTCACAAGCGTCATCTTCAATTTCATTTTCAAGCTCGTGTTCAATCTCATCTGCTTCATTTTTGTCTTTTGAGATATCTGGTGTATCTAAGGAGACTTCTGATGAGCTTTGATAGTCATCATCTTCAACGGAGTTGTTTGATGAACGTGCTTGATATTCTTCATCAAGCTGATCAAAGTCTTCGTCCGACCATTTTTGTTCTTCCAGTGCTTCAAGCTCCTTAATGGCTTGCATTGCAGAATTTGTGACCTTTTTATAATCAACGGTGTATCTACAGAAACAAGATGAAGCATTTGATATTTGTTCAACCAAGTATAGTTAGAACTTTAAAAGGTTTGGTTAATTCTAATTAGTGATTGTGTATGTACCTGTTTAGATCGAAACCTGTAGAAACAATAACCGATTCCATCCGTGATATGAGATCTGTCGAAGAGTTGACCATATTGGCGGTCAAGTATCCACCATGTCTTGCTATCTCAACCAGAAATTGCATGTCAAGAGCAAACTGTTATGAAAACAGAAGTTATCAAAAGTTCACAATTGAGGTGGTTACCTTTCTAAGTATAGATCTAGTTTACCTGATACAATATATCAGACTGCTGATCAGTTGTACCCTCGTTGTCGTGTATCATCCACTTTTCGCCATTTTTGGATATCCAATCAAATGTAGTCTCGACAACCTCTGTAAGTAAGCTCACCAACCAATCGAATTCAACTATATTGTCTTCTGCAAGTTCTTCAACTTTCCTTAGTTCCAGGAACAGTATCTGATCATTTGACTTCACGATGTCAGATATGCAGTACATATATTGGCTAAAGAATTGTTACCGTTACCTGATAAGGAGCAGAAGGCATCTCATCCTGCAACACGTCAGAGTCAATATGATCCTTAATACAAGATGCTTCATTACACATTATACCATGTACAAACTTCTTGCAGAAGTTACTTCTGAGTCTATTACAAGTCCCTGCAACGGATAACATTCGACTGTCGATTACGTTTCTTAACTCATCCATGTCCTTGAAGAGGTATCTGATCACACTTGAAAACAAGTGTTCAAGTGTTGATATATTGGCAATAACGGAGACTTTTTGTGGTAGTGATTCTGCCGGTTTGATTCTTGTTCCACCTTCTATGACACCGTTTGTTTCGTAAGTGAGGGCTCTTTCAAGGATGGCAACATAATTTCTAAATAGGTTAACGAGCTCTTCATGAATCGAGCTTCCCATGATAGAAACCAGAAATGACACATCTTCAGTAACATCCTGAAATGTTATTACAGATTGTAAGTACTTCTTCAAGAAAATGTTAGTAAAATTTGTATTACCCGCTTTTATTCCATTAAGTTTCATATCACACACCTCGCTATAAATCTCATTTGAAATAACTCCATTTTGAACATATAGTATAACGTTTCAAAACTCTCATCAATGAGAATGTAACTTTATTAACTACCGTTCACGAATTATGGGAAGTCTATGATTATATGTATCCAAAGTGGATGAAAACTCACTTTTCGCCAAAATTTTCCAAAAGATGTATTGTACTCTTGAAGATTGGGCATACCTGTAACAAAGACACAAACTTCCTACCACTGTTGGTAAGCAAGCAATAATCATGACATTGCTCGTAAACAATCGAAGAGGTCCCACCTGTGAACATTCCTGATACAAGATATCTTCCCATAACCCAACCATCACTCGATATGAAGATACTGATTAATTTCTTGACATGGTCAAAATGAGCCTTCAGTATACCTTCGGTACAAGGTAGGATATGCTCAACTAAACACGGCCGTAACACTAACTTTTGTCTTTCCAACAAAGAACAATACGTCACAGCAAAGTGCACAGAATCAACCAATGATGACAACCCACCACTAATATGTGAAATCGACTCAACATGCCTATTAAAACGAGTAGCAAACGCTTCTACTTCCTCATAAGCCCATTTCATAAGTTCTGGATTATATGAAGAATTTTCTCCATGTAATAAAACAAAACTTTTCGCTGCTTGTGACATCATAGAGAAAAAATATTTTGATAAATCATGAATGTAAGTTGACGAGGACTGCAAATCGTTCACACAAGAGACAATGCGATTATGGTAATACTTTAGAAGTAAACGAGTTGCAAGATGATCAAAACCAAGGCGGGAAAGACCAGTTAATGATTTTTGTAGTTCTGCTGCTGAGACTCGTGTGCTGTCAGCCACGTGTGTCAATTTATCAGCAAGTGTAACCCTTCTTTCCGCCATGTCAGATTTATAACACATCCAAACATCGGGTGGAATTTCTTCTTGAAACTTCACTTTTGGTGAATTTCCATCTTCCGTCTTGAATACTTCCAAGGCTTCTTCTAATCTATGCTCGAAAAGAAGGTTGTCTAAGGTTTCTAAAACCTCGTTTGCACTAGCCTTGAAGATAGTTGTAGGGTTTTGATCATCGAGCAGTGGTTCGTCAAGAGTTGAGTTTGTTGGATCTTCTGGTAAAGCCTTTAGACAATCACCATCCATAAGATTTCGAACAAGTTGTTTTTGAGCCATCATATGGTACTTTAATTGCATCACCTCATTGTTTATACCTTCTGTTTCGTTAAAAACCCTGTCAAGATCATGTTGATCAATATCAACTTAACGCACAACACATATTATTCGGAAACTAATATAGTTAAATTACTAACAAATAATAAAGTTCACCTTATGAAGGATGAATAATTTGAAATTATGTTCTCTTGGAAATCGACTTCTGATGCTTGCTTCAACTCAACGAGTTCTAAACATAGATGATTAATTCCCTAACACAACCAAGAATTTTTCATTAGTGCAACATTTACAAAGTCATTTAGGCATTAAAAAAAAAAGTGACAAGCTTTCACCAAATTGTTATGGTACGCAATACAATATCCTTCCCCCCCCCTACATTTTGTTGTAACAAAACTATTCTTTCGTTAGTGATATATGTAAGTGACCTTCTATAGCACATAAAATGTACTAGTGAATTGATCACGTGGCACTTTCACGTGACCATGTCACAGTTTCACATGTTATAGAAGGTCAGTTACATACATTGGTATCGAGAAAAAAAAAATTGTTATATCAAAATATAGAGGGAAGAAAAAAGTGTATTTACTTACATACGAAACATGCAATTTGGTGAAAGTTTTACATTTTGGTACGATAAACGACTATTGTCTACCTTGGCAGTCATGGAAGCAAGTTCATCAGACTCAATGTCGGATTCTTCATCACTAGTGACTAACGTCGATTCAGAAGTCGTATCTCCAACAATAGATTCCCCGATCTCCTCCATATCATTACCGTGATCTCTAAATCGAAAATTTGACGCGGAAGATGTAATTTCCATGAGGATCTTAGATGCAACAGATATCTAAAAGAGGTGATCAATCCAATTAAAAGATGTTTCGGATCTCGAATATTATGTGCCATTTTTGTTTGAAATATTCGTGATATTTCTTCGGTTTCTTCGTTCGTTCGGTTAGTTGCAAGGAGGTATGTGTTTGTTTTTTAGTGGCATAAAATGGTTCTCGATGTAACATGTTGTCGTTATGTTTGGCGGGAAATGCAACGATTTTTTCTGTTTATGTGGTGCTACATACTTTTATTCAATATACTTGCACTTTTTTTAGATTACTAGTTATGAAAAAAAAAAAAAAATTGTCACTTTTGTTATTTTTCACAATTTCAAACGAGATGACAAAATTCTAACTAAAGGGTGTTTGAGTTTTTAAGCTTACAAAATAAGTTTATTTGAATCGGTTTATATATTATAACTTATTTTAATCGGCTCTTTTTAGCTTGTGAACTTATTCCTCATCTATAAATTAATCTGTATAAGCCGAAAGAAACACCACCTGAAATCAAATGGGTTCTCATATGTGCCCGTTACTCAAAATACCTTGCCAAGATGCACACTACAAGAATATATAGAACGGGCTATGAACATATTGCCGATGACACATTGTCGTCGGCAATATACACTAAACTACAAAAAAATCACTTGACCAAACCTCCGGCACGTTGAATTTTCTTTCCAAAATAATGCCGACGCTTTGTCGTCGGCATGGAATTAGACTTTGCGAATAGTTGGGCGGGAGTTTAACCCGCCAATTAGTACCGACGCCCCGTCGTCGGTATCATATTAAACAATTTAAGCCAAATTTTAATTGTGATTAGCTTTTGATTAACGTAAATAATTGTGATTAATCTTTTCGTCCCGACGACATGGCGTCAGGAGTAATTTACGCCAAATTTTGGGTACCCCGCTTGTAAATAATAGAGAATATCCGCTTATTTGTTGCCGACGACGTGTCGTCGATATTGTATGATTTAAATATTACTTTAATAAGAAGCTATTTTCTTAAGACATGTTCACTGCAAATTAGACTTCGATCAATCGACATTAAAATCTATTTAAAACTTGAACTTACTTTTGACTTATTAAGATGTATTAACTAGACACAAATTGAAATACAAAGAAAATTCCACCAGTAACATTCATTTATTTACCCCAACAACCCCATCACACCAACAACCCCATTAACAAGCAACATCAACACGATCTTTATAAACAGGTTTTTGTCATGTTGACGAAATCAAGAGATGAGCAACATCAACAATTCATTCCAACAATTAACAAACACGGAGGCAAACCTTTTATTTAAAACAGGCAAGAGTTCTCAAACACATAGATTTCATATAAACTCAAACGAAACAACTTGACAAGTAAACGAAACAACTCGACAATCAAACGAAACAACTCAAACGAAACAACATGAAAAGACCACAACAAACATCACTCATTCATTTTTTTTGTTGCTACTTCCCCCTTTGCTAGAACCTGCACTACCATTCTTCTCCTTTTGCTTGAGGAAATGTTCAAACAAAGCATCAACAGTTGCTATCTTCGTTCCCGTTTCATCGACTAACTTGTTTCCCTTATTAGCTTCTTTCAACATCAATCTATAGTATGGCTTTCTCCTCAACCAGTTCAGAATCTTATCTCTCATCTACGGCACACACGTTTGGGCTGATAAGTAACTTTCTCGTATATATTACACACGTTTCACCCATTTTAGCCGATACATGTACTAATAAGTAACTTACTTGTTTATTTAAGTCATTTAACATGTTTTATTGATTTATTGACTAACCCGACTAATATATTAATTTAATCTTTTTTTTCAACTTTTGTAGGAGGAGATGTGTCGCCTACGGGATTTAGGCGCAGACAACCCTATTGGTAAACCCTACACGGACGAAGAGATACTTGTCATGGTTCTCAAGGGCAAGCAGCGGGGAAAATTCGCTGGTTGGGGTAGGGTGTTGAGCGGGAAGATAGTGTTACCCGAGGCGCCTTTAGGTTCGTACGTTCGGCCCGAGATTGATGAGATAATGGCTGAGAAAGACAAGAAGATCGAAGAGGCTGAAAAGACGGCAAACGAGGCTAAGAAAGAGTCGAAGGCCGTTAAGCAGCAGCTCACTCAGATAATTTCGGTGTTAGGGAGTAACCCTCTGTGGGCCCAGCTTATGAGCCAGATTCCTTCGACGTCTGAGGTAGGGTCGGGGAGTGGCGTTGGCGGTAGTGGCGAAGGCGGGAGTGGCTGGCGGTAGTGGCGCTGGCGAGAGTGGTGATCTTGATGGGTGGGATCACGGATAATGCTCATGATGAGTAGATGGAGGTACATGGGTTATTTTGTGTCTATATATATTACCGTTTAGATTATGCTTTTGATCGACTCATCCTTATGTTATTATTGTACACTTTAAACATTTTGGCGACTTGAACATTGCGCATTTATAAACTTTTGTGTATATAGCAGCTAGATGCGTAGATTATAACACCCATTTTGTATATCTGTAACGTTTAATCTATTTGAGGGTGTTTTAGCGATTATATATTAGTGTTTTAGCCGTTATAACTTGTTTTGGATCGGCATATTAGCATTGGTGGTTTAGAGGTTTTGGTTGAAAACAACAGGTGCAAGTTGTGTAGATTTTTTCCGGAAAAATTTTTGGAAAAAATCTAGAAAATTTCTGTTGTGCAGCCTATTCTGCATTACTAGCAACATCATATAGCCGACGACGGGTCGTCTGCATAATAAAAACTTGTTTTTTAAATTTATATGATCCCGACATCCTGTCATCGGGATAATAGAAACATAATTTTGGGTTTCTTACGGTCCCGACGTTCTGTCGTCAGGACAATATATACATTATTTTGGGTTTATTATGGGCTCGACGTCCAGTCGTCGGGACCATATAAACATAATATTTTGGCTTATTAGTCTCCCACGACAGGACGTCAGGAACATACTAATTACCTTTGACTTACGTTGACTTATTGCTAATTAAGAAAACGATTAGCATCAAAATGTTTGACCAGAAAATGTTGTGGGATCCACTTTGTCGTCGGCACGGTGTTAAGTTTGGCGTCTGGATAGTGGTTCCTTACGAGGCTCAACCAACTAACTCTCGCCTACTTTTTGTCGTCGGCATTGTTGGTGCCGACGATAAAGCGTCGGCATGAAGTGAAAAACTTAGTAAGAGGAGGTCCCGATTATACAAAGATGCATGAAAGATATTTGTTAAACCCGCCAAGACTGACGATAGACTTTATAGCAATGAGTTTTCATTTCACAAGCATTGCTTTAATAGATTGAGTTTGCATCGTTTTGGTCAAATGCGTGTTGTTATTTGAGGTCTTTCTAATCAATTAGCGATATATTGTTTTACTAGCTAAAAGACCCGTGAAATTCACGGGTATTTTAAAGAGAAGGAAAAAAATTGATAATGACTTGTGTGCGATTAGCTGTTAGAAATAAGCACATAATAATATACAGTTGAAAATGTAAAGTATGTACCAATCAAACATATGTTTAATCAAACGCATATTATAAGTAATTTATGCAAGAGTATTACATCTAATTCTCATAGTCCCACAAGAAGAGGTGTCATTTAAATAAATAAAAAATGAAGAGGCGTCATTTAAATAAAAAAAATTCACTTGATCACAAATAAATAAAAAACCTTCTTAGTTTTGTCTTTTTGACTTATTAGTTTATCGTTGGTTGAAATAAACACTCCTGGTATTAACGCGTTTAGCGAAGGCTACAAGTCTATGCTATTTTGTAGAGGTAATAAATCTATAATCCTTTCGTCTTCTAACCACTCGAACTGAATCCCATAAAGCAATTAGGGTTAGTAGATATCTTACACGATGGTATTAGGGGGTGGCAATGGTCACGGTATAGGTGAGGTATGAAGCCATACCGCACGGCAACACCATTGCCAGTGGTGCGGTATGGTTCAATCGGCATGAGTTGCGGCTTCTTTTGCCGAAGCGGTTTGCAAAGAAAGGTGGAAGAGGAGCGTGTACAACGGTAATAAAATAGCCGTTGGGCTAATTTGAATTTCATAATATATATATATATATATATATATATATATATATATATATATATATATATATATATATATATATATATATATATATATATATATATATATATATATATATATATACACTTTAAATCACCAATTCAAATCACATTCTTCTCATCTTCTTCTTCCAACAATTATATTTATAAAAAAAATGGATGCTAGGAAAGCAAAAAATGGTTCCACCTCATCCAAAGGTCGTGAGTACGCGGAGAAATATGAATGGCCGACGGATATTTAATTAGCAAAAAGTCAAAAACCATGGTTAAATTAAGATAAAAAGGTCGCAATAAACTAATATTAACCAAAAGCATAATGTCTTTCAAGGACCTTAAGTTACTAATCATTCGAATTTTAAAATATAACATATTGAGATGAAAAATTACTTGTAACTAATATGATATGTTTATCATAAACTTGTAACATATTGAGATGAAAAATTACCAGTTGATCTATTATGGACGTACTTACATTATTTGCTTCTACTTCTATTTATTTATCTACTGCTATCATAATGTTTTTTTTTCACGTCTACCGCCTACCTGTGCATTTTTTACTTCTATTTATTTATCTACTGCTAGCATAGTTCTTCTATGCTTTAAATATTTATATAAGTTACCATTTAAAAAAAATAGTGACATTTGTGCTCACCCGAGCTTATATCTTGCTTTTAGGTTATATGTATAACTCAACATGAGATAAAATTGACCCGAAAAGATAAAAGCTAAAAGCAAGAATAACCATACATAATCAATTATCTTTCAATTAACATACAAAAGAAAAGTGCAAAGTTGTTGCGATGCATGGTGATGTGAGTTTTTTGTTTAACCATTGTATCATCAAATAGATATGTTGAAAGGATTTCGTTAAGTCTATACTTATGCATGCTTTTGTTAAAGGTTTGTCATTTTTTGTTGGAACTGTACATTTAACAAAATTCTCTAAATATGATTCTCTTAAAAAGACAAGTTGATTAATCAGATGATCAAAAGGTTTGTCATTTTTGTGTACAAAATAGTTGCTGCTATAGTATTCTTAAAATTTAATACTACCTCCGTCTCATTTTTAATACCCATTTGACTTTGACAAGTCTTTCTTGTTCAACTTTAACCATTAATATATTTATTTGTGTTGTATAATACTTGATGAAAATTATACCAATTGAAAATACATTTAAAACCTAATATATTCATATATTTTTCATCAAGTATTATATAACACAAACAAAAATAATTATGGTCAAAGTTGAAGAAAAAAGACTAAAAAAGTCAATATGGGACAATAATTTTGGGACGGATGGAGTATTAAAAAACATGTGCCATTGCATTTGTGATAGAATGGACAATGGAACACTCAAAAATACCATATTATTTTAAATAAATTTAAAAAATACTCAATTTGTTAAATAAAATATAAAAATATTATCTTTAACCAAAAAAACTCGGTGTTTAAGGACGTACGTCTTCCACAAGAACCAAATGATGATAAAACAAAAAGAAACAATAATCCTGTTAAATATGAAGTGTTGTGTTAAAGTCAATGTTCTACTAACGTGAGGCGTGGCGTGGCAGCAAAGTCAAGTCTCACGCTTTAGGAGCTATGGCGAATAAGCTTTAGCGTTATTTAGGGCATAACTTAAATCGACAAAAAATATGAAAATATATATAGATTTTTAGCACATAAATGGTCATTTTACCGGATAAAAATCTAAGTATGCAACGTACTTTCAGGTTTTGTGCTACCTTGGTACGTTTAAGCATGGGCTATCGGATAAAAAGTCATTTTTCGTCCGTTTTTTTTACGTTTTCATCTTTTTTTACGATTTCCTCCGATTTTTTACGTTTTCGTCCGTTTTTTACGTTTTCATCTGTTTTTTTACGTTTTCCTCTGATTTTTTACGTTTTCGTCTTTTTTTTTTACGTTTTCGTCTGTTTTTTACGTTTTTTTACGTTTTTGTCCATTTTCGTCCGTTTTTCTAAGCATTCGTATGAAAACGTAAAAAATGGACGAAAACGTAAAAAATCTAAGGAAAACGTAAAAAAATGGAGGAAAACGTTAAAAATCGGAGGAAATCGTAAAAAAAAGATGAAAATGTAAAAAAAAATGGACGAAAACGTAAAAAGGCAGACGAAAACGTAAAAAAGCGGAGGAAAACATAAAAACGGACGAAAACGTAAAAACGAAAGAAAACGTAAAAAAACTGTTGAAAACGTACAAAAACAGATGAAAATGTAAAAAAATCGGATGAAACGTAAAAAAAACAGACAAAAACAGTCGAAAACGTAAAAAATCGGAGGAAACCGTAAAAAAAACAGTCGAAAACGTAAACAATCGGAGGAAACGTAAAAGAACGGACGAAAACGTATAAAAACAAACGAAAACATAAAGAAGGTAAGAAAACGGGCGAAAACGTATCAAAACGTAAGAAAACAGCAATGTATAAAAACGTATAAAAACGTAAGAAAATGGACGAAAACATATAAAAACGGACGAAACCGTATAAAAACAGACGAAAATGTATAAACACGGACGAAAACGTATAAAAAATATAACAAAAATTAATAAGGACTAAATTCGTGATACTTCACAAACCACAGGGACCATTCATGTAATTAACTCAAACCACGTAGGATGCTTTATATTCATTATCCGGTAAAACAAACTTTTGTGTATATAGCAGCTAGATGCGTAGATTATAACACCCATTTTGTATATCTGTAACGTTTAATCTATTTGAGGGTGTTTTAGCGATTATATATTAGTGTTTTAGCCGTTATAACTTGTTTTGGATCGGCATATTAGCATTGGTGGTTTAGAGGTTTTGGTTGAAAACAACAGTGCAAGTTGTGTAGATTTTTTCCTAAAAATTTTGGAAAAATCTAGAAAATTTCATTGTGCGACCTATTCTCGCATTACTAGCAACATCATATAGCCGACGACGGTCGTCTGCATAATAAAACTTGTTTTTAAATTTATATGATCCCGACATCCCGTCATCGGGATAATAGAAACATAATTTTGGGTTTCTTACGGTCCGGCGTTACTCGCCGTCGTGACAATATATACATTATTTTGGGTTTATTATGGGCTCGACGTCCAGTCGTCGGGACCATATAAACATAATATTTTGGCTTATTAGTCTCCCACGACAGGACGTCAGGAACATACTAATTACCTTTGACTTACGTTGACTTATTGCTAATTAAGAAAACGATTAGCATCAAAATGTTTGACCAGAAAATGTTGTGGGATCCACTTTGTCGTCGGCACGGTGTTAAGTTTGGCGTCTGGATAGTGGTTCCTTACGAGGCTCAACCAACTAACTCTCGCCTACTTTTTGTCGTCGGCATTGTTGGTGCCGACGATAAAGCGTCGGCATGAAGTGAAAAACTTAGTAAGAGGAGGTCCTGATTGTACAGCATGCATGAAAGATATTTGTTAAACCCGCCAAGACTGACGATAGACTTTATAGCAATGAGTTTTCATTTCACAAGCATTGCTTTAATAGATTGAGTTTGCATCGTTTTGGTCAAATGCGTGTTGTTATTTGAGGTCTTTCTAATCAATTAGCGATATATTGTTTT
This sequence comes from Chrysanthemum lavandulifolium, assembly GCA_022545495.1. Lineage (NCBI taxonomy): Eukaryota > Viridiplantae > Streptophyta > Magnoliopsida > Asterales > Asteraceae > Chrysanthemum > Chrysanthemum lavandulifolium. Next base: position 98,678,209 of record CM040243.1, on the reverse strand, counting down.
ATTTGTGACTATAAACTTTATAAGAAAAGTATGACTACTTTTACAATGTTACGAAACTACCACTATTGATCCAAATTCGTCGTGGTAATATATAAAAAAAATTACTTAACATAAATCTGACATCTCTTTCAAGTCCACATGTAAAATATATAAATCGACGTTGATTACAAGACAAAAGAGGCAGTTAATTAGCTCAATGGTGACGAAAGTGGTCAAACTATCACTTTGAGACGTCTGCATTTATTCATTCTTATATTTTTAAGGGTGTCATGCACCGCCACGTTTTATGCTATATTTTATCTTAGAGTAAACCGCAAAAATTACTCCTGTGGTTCGTGTATTTTCGCAAAAATCATCCCTATTCAATATTTAGCATTAAACATTCCTAAGTCCACAAACTTTTAGCATTAATCATCCCTGAGCACTAACGTCTTTAGTTTTACCCGTTAAGTGTTAAATAATGTTTTTTACTTTTTGCACAGACGAAAACGTAAAATGAGGACTAACGGTGCAAAAAGTATTAACGGAGGGATTAACGGGCAAATATTATTTAACACTTAACGGGTAAAACTAACGACGTTAGTGCTCAGGGATGATTAATGTTAAAGATTTGTGGACTTGGGGATGTTTAATGCTGAACGTTTGAGATATAAGGATGATTCTTGCGAAAATACATAAACCACAAGGATAATTTTTGCAGTTTACTCTTTATCTTAATAGCGGACCAACATTTAAATATTTAATTAATTATTTAGCATGCTTTCTATTTTTTCAAATGAAACCATATGGTAGTTAAAGTTAAGGTAATGTATTTAGGAGTTGTTGTATAAGGTGCTGTTGTAGGTATTAAAATAGTAATAGCTAAAAGGTAACTTTTAAACTGAAAACAAAAGAGCACATTTTTATATATTTATTTGTTTAATATCTTTGTGATGTATTGTTGAGTTCATTTCAGGTGCAGCTAAAATATATTCACTAGACATGTTTTAAAGAACATGCAATAGAATCAACTGTTAAATATATATAAAAGATAAACAAATGACATGACTAAGACACATGGCCCTTCTTTGAATGGGTGAAATTTTTAAAGGCTCTCTAAGAAATTATATAACGAGAAATTTCGTTAATCAATATTATATATAAAGTGTCACCGTTTATAAGATATAATGCAATTAGTTATCTAAATGTTATAAAATATTACTCATTTAAGATATTTTTTCTCATCTAAATATTTTTTTCTTCGTGAAAAATATGTCTATACATGCATATAATTATTGACGAGACAAATTTTGAGGCCTTAAAAAAATTCAAAGACTTTGAGCGATCGCTCACCTTTCACATTCTAAAAAACGGCCCTGCTAAAACATAGTAATTTTTTTCATAAAGCATTTGAATATGGATACAAAGTCATACATAAGTTTAATCATATCAATCATTTCTCGATAAAATGCAAGTAAAACAATGATCATTGATAGTATAGTTGTCAGGATCCTGATCCTGATCTTTGGATCTTACGATTTTACGATACTACAAAGTTAGGAACGATCCGGATCCCACATGGATCTTTCTGCTCAAGATCTCATGGGATCCCGATTTTGACCATACGATCTTACGATCTAATCCGATCCGATCTTACTTTTCTGGATTACAAACTAAAAATTACAAATTTATGGGTTGTTTGTTTGTAGAATTCAAAAATAACACGTTAATCTTTTAAGATTTTATAATTATAATTTAGGACAACATTTATATGAAACATTCATAGTATTTTGTGGTTATAATGTATTAGACTTTGTAGATTTTTATAAATTTACATAAAATATTAAGAAATAACATTAGAGTAGGATCTTAAGATCCCGATCCGATCTTACGATCACGATCTTGCAAAGACGAAAACGATCTTGGGTAGGATCCCGATCTTGACAACCTTGATTGATACATTACCATGTGACGCAATAAATGATGCCAACTAGTATTATTGTTGGTTCACAAGAGATGTTTGTTTTCTTTTTTGTAATTGAGATATAACTTTGAGAAAAATGATCAAATCAGGAAAATTATTTTGAAACAAAGTAGTAAGTTCTAGTTGTTGTAAAAGCTTGAGACTTTTATGGAGATGTAAAAAATTATCTGTCAAATCAAACACTCTGTTTTCGAATATGAAATTGATAATTAAAGTAAAGAAAGTGAAGTTAAAAAAAAAGTTTATGTTTTCGAACATCACTTAAGAAAAAGAAAAAAAATAAAAAAGTGTGATTTAATTAATTTTAAAATAAAACAATTCCTTATTTTGTAAACAATTTATTTGTAAAATAAAAGTAGAAAAATATATATACGTATGAAGGAAGAAATAGTAGGAGACGAATGAAACGAAATGAATAAATTGATCATCATGTCCCCACTATATTACTCCGGCTGCCCGACACCGATGAAGAAAAAACACTAATAATAAACAACCACCAACCACACACAAATACACAAACGGCAATGAGAAGTCATTCAAAGTTGTTGATACCGTTAATAATCTTAACGGTGGTGTTTGTGGTTAACGGGTTTGATAATTCGAAGCTGTCGGGGATAATAATACCGGGATTTGCATCAACACAGTTGAGAGCATGGTCTATTCTAGACTGTCCTTACTCTCCTCTTGATTTTAATCCTCTCGATTTAGTCTGGCTCGATACCACTAAAGTACCCCCTGCCTTTCTCACTATTTTTATTGCTAATTATTGTTTTCTTTATATTCTTCTTATCTGTTGTGGTTAGGTAGTAAAAATGTAATTAGCTACCTCTTTCAGCTCATCATTTGCTAAACTAAACCTCAACATGTTTTGATTGCGTTAACTTGTTAATCATTCAGTTTGAGTTTTAAACTGTATAATGAATGTGAATATTGTCATTACACATTTTCTCTAATGTTTGACTTAGATAAGTAATGCGTGGCTCTTTTGTAACTGGGTCATAGGGCGATAAACACTTTTCTGGATGTGTATATTAATGCATGGTATAGATTATAGGTTTCATGAGTTTTGTGTGGCAGTGGGTTCAAACCCCATGGCCGTTTGGTCGGAATCCATGGTTACCCGAAAAAAAGGATAGATTATAAACTCTCTTTAAAAGCAATTATTTCTATATAAAAGAAAAACTTATTCCTCAAAACCACCTCCAATGTAATAAAGCCTTTTCAAAAGTATTTTTGGTAATCTTTTTTTATGCAAATTAACTTTAGAGAGAGGGCAAGAGTTAAAAAGCATTTGCAATAGCTTTTTAAATGGTAAAAAACTACTATTAAAGACTTGCATTGAAGATGCTCATGATAGTCATGGGGCAAGGTGCAAGATGTAGCACTTGCTTCATGTAAAAAAGAATTAGATAACTAAAGAAAATAAACACAACTGTGCTTAGTTGGTAGGCATTATCAAGTAGGATTTATATGACTGAAAATGTGTGATCCATGACATTGTGTATCGATATGTGTAGGCTGTATTTAGTATCTGAAGTTAATGTAATCAATCTGACCCTAAGATTTTTTTGTTTCTTTTCGGAACTGCATAATAGAGAGAGCAAAGGAATGGAACCCAACCCAAAATGACTTGATTACAAGTATAAGCGACTAAATATAGCATATGATTTTTTAACATTCTTTCTACTAAAAACGAGAAGAACAGTAGTGGAAGAAAGTCAGTGTGTAGTTCTTACAAAATCTGATTTATGGTAGTTCCATTGTTTATTTAGATTAGTACAAATTCAGAGTATAAGGTATATCATGTGTTTTAGATTTCTAAGGTTTTGTTGACATCATCTATTAAATCTCTGGTTACATACGTGCCGAATGTGCAACAACTTGATAAGACATACTGGACGTTATCTCATTTAATATGTAGCTCAGTTCTACTTTTGTTTATATACCTACAATAGCACAAATAATGCTACATTTTCACATTTTTTATCCAATACTGTCGGTGGATGATAGAAGAAGGCTACAATCTACCATGCAGTGTCTTTCTGCAATGAATTGCTGGCTTAAGTGCATGATGCTGGATCCTTACAATCAAACAGATCACCCTGAGTGCAAGTCCCGCCCAGACAGTGGCCTTTCCGCAATCACAGAACTTGACCCAGGTGTTATTACAGGTAAACACTTAAATCATTTCTCTGTCCGGGATTTCTGTTGCAATACATATATGTGTTTACATATCTATATACATATGCATATGCATATGTAATGTATGTGTGTGTATGCATCATGCAAATGTAATGTGTGTGTGCCACTGGATACTCGATTATACATATCCTTGCTTCCCTGAAAGTGAATTCTTGATTCTCAGGCCCTCTTTCATCAGTGTGGAAAGAATGGGTTAAATGGTGCATCGAATTTGGGATCGAGGCAAATGCTATTCTAGCCGTTCCATATGACTGGAGACTGTCTCCATCAAAGCTTGAGGAGCGGGATCTGTATTTTCACAAGCTAAAGTATGTATATTTATTTAGCATACATTTATGTGTTTTTTTGAAATTTGAAGTTCTATCTTCTGTTCTTTTCTTCATGACATCGTATATAACTACTTTTTTGCACACCTTTCTATTAAAAGATTCATAGACGTACTTTTATAAGCAATATTTAGCATGGATTAGCACATTCTTCATTATTTTGATGTCTGCAATTGTCTTTGTTCATTGCAGACTTACCTTTGAGACAGCTCTGAAACTTCGTGGTGGTCCGTCCATAGTATTTGCCCACTCACTGGGTAACAATGTTTTTCGGTACTTTCTGGAATGGTTAAAGCTAGAAATTGCGCCCAAGAATTACATCCCATGGCTAGATGATCACATACATGCCTACTTTGCTGTTGGTATGGTGGACTTCATTTGGTCCAACTTAGATCACATATACGTGTCTTGCATTTCCGAATTTATCAGATAATTAATACTGCTATACATTGATATTGTCTTGTTTCTGTTGTCAGGATCTCCTCTTCTTGGTTCAGTTCAGACAGTAGAAGCAACACTATCTGGATTCACGTTTGGTCTTCCTGTACCCGAGGTCCGTTGTCTTTCTTTTCTACGTTACATGTTTGTCACCAAGTGAAACTGTTTAATTCATACATTTTGGCATGATATCAGGGGACAGCACGATTGATGTTTAATTCATTTGGTTCTTCACTATGGATGTCACCTTTTTCAAAGTATTGTCACAGTGAAACTGTGTACTCAAAGCATTTTTCTGGTGGACGCAGAAAGAAACACAGTGTATATCACTGTGATGAACTTGAATATCGGTCAAACTATTCTGGATTTCCAACTAACATAATCAATATCGAGATCCCCTCAGTTGTAGGTATGCCATGAGTGTTATAAATGTTTTCCTGAAGAAAGGTGCTCGCTGATGACTATACTAATGGCTTTTAATGGTGTCTCAGAAGCTTATCCATCATTTGGAGATGAAATGCAGGCTAACCTGACTAACATGGAATGTGGGGTTCCTACTCAATTGTCCTTTTCTGCTCGAGAAATAGCAGATGGCACGTTTTTTAAAGCAATAGAGGATTTCGATCCTGATAGCAAAAGGCTTCTCTACCAATTAGACAAGTGAGTTATTAAATTTCACGAGTACTTGTATAGCAGCTTAATCGTGCTTAGATTCCTATGATCTAGGATCCAGTAAATCTTTGCTGACTACTCGCCTTTTGATTAAGAATCTCATTTTTTTTGGAAAAAGTGGATTAAATAACGCAAGCGAAAATTTGGTAGAACAAAAGACTTCTCTGCCGTGTGGCTGTATTTCTGTACCTGCATGTTCAAAATGCCAAAACCATTTAATTCTCTGCAATATTTCTGAGCTCAATACTCTCCTGCCGTGTGGCTGTATTTCTGTACCTGCATGTTCAAAATGATAAAACCATTCAATTTTATTGAGAAAAAATTAAAATGAATTGAACCGAGCTCTCTGTGCTATTCAGGTTGTATCATAGTGATCCAGTTTTAAATCCTTTGACGCCTTGGGAGAGACCACCTCTGAAAAATATCTTTTGTATATATGGAGTAGATTCAAGGACTGAGGTGATAATTATAAATCTCAATTTGATTCAGTAACTCATAGGATACATAGCACCAGAACGTCATATACTCTTTTTTTTTTTGTTTTTTTTTTTCTAAATAGGTCGGTTACTATTTTGCACCCAGTGGCAAGCCTTATCCTGACAACTGGATTATGACTGATCGTGTATATGAGTTTGAAGGATCCTTGTATACCAGGTAATATACTCTCCTCAACCATATGTTGAGGACTTGAGGGTCATTTTATAATTCTTTAATTCTGATAGTTTGGAACTGAATTGTAACTTACATATCATGGCTATTATGATTTCAATAAAGCATCACTTTTATTTTAATACTCGATAAAGTCATTGAAACACCATTCTGAAGATATTTTTCTTCTTTCACACAGGTCTGGGAATCTAATTGAAGGAAATCCTGGGGCTGCAAGTGGTGATGAGACGGTAAGCTAAAAAAGTTGCATGAATTTTTAAGATTATGGTACAGTATGCTCTATTCTTATCAAAGTTTTACTTGCCATATTACCTTATAATTAACATAACATAAGTTTTCTTACAGGTACCATACAATTCTCTTTCCTATTGCAAGAGTTGGCTGGGACCAAAAGTTAATATAACAAGAGCTCCTCAGGTATCACGTTTTAATTTGCAGTTAGTATGTTAACCCTCTAATTGTTTCTTGTTAAATGTTCCTCGTGTTTCTCATTCTGTAGTATTTGAGTTTTTAATCTGGTAAATATGCCAAGTTAATACGAAATGTATGCTTTCCGTACCAATTGTTTAGATGTAATTTCGTTATTGTTTTAGTCAGAGCATGAAGGGGAGGACGTGCAAGTGCAGTTGGATGTAAAACACCATCCTGAGGCTGACATAGTTCCTAACATGACAAGGTCACCTCGTGTTAAATATATAACCTATTATGAAGATTCTGAAAGCCTTCCCAGACAAAGGACAGCGGTATGGGAACTTGATAAAGGTATCCTGTCTTCTTATATAGTTGGTCAAGTTCTAAAATGAACACATGAAATCATTTAATTGAGTGTAAAATATGGGTGGCAGCAAATCATAGGAACATTGTGAGATCCCCAATACTAATGCGAGAGCTATGGCTTGAAATGTGGCATGATATTCATCCTGATAAGAAAACAAAATTTGTTACCAAAGGTCAGTCTTCTCTTTTCCAGATGCCTATTATTGTTTGGTCAAATCAAAGACTTTTAAATCTTGACTTGTAAGTTTTAACAGCCAAGCGTGGACCTTTGAGGGATGAAGACTGTTATTGGGATTATGGGAAAGCTCGTTGTGCATGGGCCGAGTATTGTGAATATAGGTAAAACCCGCTTCTTAAGTATATGAATTTGCTCTAAAATTTGGCAGTTGACATATGTAAAATGGTGCAGGTATGTTTTTGGAGATGTCCACTTGGGTCAGAGTTGTAGGATCAAAGGCTCATCAACTGATCTCCTTCTGAATTATTTATAAAAACCATGAGGTAGGTCTTCTGGTCTCTTTAAAAGGGTACTTTCTGCTAGTGTTAGTTTTCCACACTCCCGTTACGGCGTTACCCTGATTCCCCAAATTTAAGTAATTGCGCTTATTTCCTAGTATGCACACGGAACAATAATTATGCAGGCAGACTGAAGGAACTGCACTTTGTACTAGTATATATGTGATATAGCATGACCATAATAGACATATTGGGCGCTGATTTCGTATACTGGAAGTGTTTGACAATGCTTAGAGTTGAAATAAATACGGTCAATCTAGTTGTTATACTCTTATCCTTAATTGGTTACGCGATACGATTTAACTAAGAAAGAAACAGGCCACATATGTTGGTCAAACGGGTAGAAGGCATCCAACATGTATCAAGATTATTAGTTTTATTATCTACTTATCTAATCACAATTAATGCCTTAATTCATTATAAATTAACTAAAGAACATATAAGTGTTTGTGGTCGGCCCAACCTGAACTGTTTTAACCCACTTTCAGAAGTTACCGATTTTACTCATTACCCGTTTTACCGTTCACCAAACCCAGTATCCCACCCATTTTGTAAAACTGAGCCAGTACAATAGAGGCTGCTCCACTATTTTATTTTGACTGATAGAAAACTCTGATGCAGGTTTACCACTCACCGGAAATGTGAAGATGGTCTGGTTTTCACTCAATGATGGTGAGATATATGCTCCTGGAATCACACCCAGGTGGATGATAACCCCGTTGGCAAAGCCACAAGGAACGATGCACCAAACTGATCACAATCTACGAGAAGACTATGCTTTGAAACATTCCACAGCCATTATTGATTCAAGCATGTATATGTACCATTCATCATGATAAAACATATAGACAAGTCCATGAGCATTGGCTTCTTTGCCTTGCGCCAGAACTTTGTCTAGCAAAAAAAAACCCATTGTTTTATATTAGGTCATTTTTATGACATGCCACGAAAGTTTGGTTGTTTCGGATACTTTTGTAATCATCTATTACACTCTATGACACATTGATGACTAGCCAGTCAATGGATTAGACATGTGAGTCAGGCATGTAAAGCGTTTTTCTTAATCATTTAGATAAGTAAAACTACAAGTCGCAAAAGTTAGATACTCGATTGCACTTAAAGCATTTATGACTCAAGGTTCATATTAGGGAAAGGAGAGTGAGGGGAAGAGGGGGCAGCCCTCGGCCCGACCATCCAATTCGCTCCAATAGACTGGCATGGATCTCAGTGAAAGGCTAGTGCTTCAGGACTATGAATTGAAGAGAAAGCTAATGAATGTCAGGTCGGGGCTTTCTGCCTTGTTACTCTATATACCATATCATTAAGACATAAGAAAAAAATCTACTCAAGAAAATAAAATCATTAAATCCCTAACAGCTTACAACTTACACAGGGTAAGATACAAGTTTGAATAGCAGAATTGCTACGAACTGAGCGAAAGTTTTTTAGACGTAATAACAGCTAAAAACTCACCAAACCAGACACATCTATAAGTTCACTAGCAAAAAAAGTGCAAAACAGAGACTCTATCCCTTTAGACTTGAATGAAACTTTTCCACTTGGCTTATACTCTACATTAACTTTTCTTCTTGATCTCAAAAGAATAGTCAAGCTCCAAATGACACCTCTTATCATCATCTTCAAACTGCATCATCAAACCAAAATTTAATTGACTTTATGGGTCAGTCACAAATAAAGAAGGGCAAAATGGAGAACATAACTTACCCTCAACTTTGCTGTATATATTCCTCTTGCAAGAATGCCACTTGGGGTGGTCTCCTCCTCTAAGGTTTCAACGTACGCATCTTTTTGGGGAGCAAACGTTCCCAACATACTTTTGATTCGATCCACTGTCACCAACATCCAGTGATCAACAAACAGAAACCAAATAAAGCAGCAAACAAAAAAGATTTATAGTTCTTACACGTACTTTGACTTTTTTGGGTCAAACATGATATTTTCTGCCTTAAAGTTGATATAAACTCTATAACTGTTCATAAAAATATGCTAGAAACATAAGGAGGTACTAAACACTAGAGATTCATGCTCAATTCTCTCATGGAAAGTATCGTTTATGACCTTCATTGTCAAAGGAAGTCATGGTTTTGGGAATAAATTATTTGATAAACATAACAGACATGGAAGTTGATATAAAAATATAATCTATATTACTATTTTCAGATTATTACATGACGTTTTAATTTTCTTTTCTTGAAATCTACTTTTCATTTTTAAAATTATTATTCCGTCATACACATAAATATTGCATGATATAGATATCAAAATATTACCTTGGATTCCTCCTTTCCAAACGGTATTAGTGCAGGTGAGACCGGAAAGAATGTTGTGGAGAACGGTGAATGTTAGCTTAAACCGATACTGAGCTCCTTCTCTAAGCGTAAAGAGTGGACAACCATTTTGAGTTTCTTTCAGTGGTAATGAAATTGTGATCTCCCCGACATCTTTTGATATGATTCCTAAGGAGCAGAATTTAACTTCGGGATCCTTTTGACCTAATAAGGAAATCGTGAAGTGAAAAGGCCATTCATTAGGAAGTAATGTTATTTAAGATTCACAATTGAAACGACAGTTGTTTTAGTAAAGAAAATAGAGCACCTACGAGCATTTGCATGTCATTTACAACAATTTTGATAAAAAAAATTGTACCGTAAAATGACACAATCTAGTAACCAACTAACCATTATAACATGTTAATACTAACCATTCAAATCGCCTTCCACACTGCCAAGCAACTTCTCTTTCCACCTCCTTAAACTTTCATCATCCTGTAAAACCAACATAACAGATCATTATGCCCATTACAGAGAGCTAGTGCCGTACATACACAAATAAGCATGAGACTATATAGCATTTTCCTTTATCCAAGTTATTTCTGTTTGGTCTCATCTTTGAATAAGAGATTTTTACCCTTTTGGAACATATTACCTGTTTCGGAAACAATACAATTTTATCTAGCCAAATATTATAATAAGACCATTTTACCCTTTACAATTTTATACTTTTACTTGATCTATTAACAACACACAAGATGGATACATGGATCAAAAATAGAAATTTTCCAGAATTTTGTAGACTCTCTTCTTCTATTGAATTTGCAGCTATTCTAGAAAACAAAGCTCAAAATACAAAAATCAAACAGAAACTCCAGAAAACCAAAAAAGATTTTAACTTTGACTGCTAAAAGGCGCAAGGGAAAATTAGGAAAAAACTGATATATGCAATAGCTTGCTAAGGGGGTGTTTGGATTAAGCTAATTTAGTGTGTTTATAAGGTAGGTTACTTCGTATTTGATGTTTAAAACGTCACTAAGCTCATTTTTGGTGCTTATCAACTTGAGCTTAAGCTCAAGTTGATACACTTATAAGCTTTAAAAAGTGAGCTTAGTGACTTTTTTAAAAATCAAATAAAAATAAGCTCATAAGCCAACTAAATAAGCTAATCCAAACAAAGTATAAACTAAAACCTAGGTAAATATAACTAAAGATACTAGTGGATAAGTAGATTCAATAACATTTATGAAAAAATAAAAATAGAAAAAGTTAAGTAACAACCTTATCCTTGTCAAGCTGATCCTTAAGAGGAAGAAGTGGGCCAGGAACAAATTTAGAAAACCCATCTTCATGTTCCTCATCACCATCATGCTCATCATCACCATGTTCATGATCATGATCATAAACCTTAACCTTAGATGGGTCATCTGTAATTTGTATGTTATTCAAATCCTCATTAACACCATGAAGAACTGAAGAAGATCCAGATGATGTTCCTGCTTCTGCTCTTTCCATCTTTTTTGTTTGCAGACAAGATGATAACAAAAAAACACAAAGACAAAGAAAATTACCCTTTTGTTTGTTTTGTTTTTAAGAAAGAAAGTAAAGTGTTCTATTTTCCTTTTATGGTCTTTGATAAAGACAGTGGTAATAGTACAGTCAGAACTCAGAAGCAAATATTTGTTTGAATGTCTTTGTCACTTTGCTTTGTTTTTGCATAAAAATAAGTGCCGTCGGCTCGGTTATACAAGGATTTTTTTCTTTTTCTTTTTTAACAAGTATACAAGTCATTCTTGTTTAAGTTTACTTCTTTTTCTTTTTCTTTTTTTTTTTTTAAAAAAAAAAAAAAAAAAGCAATTTTGAATATAAACTCAATATTAATACATACCTTATAAAAACTCACTTATCATAATTATACGTATTTAAGAAAATACAGTAAAAACTTTATAAATTAATGGTGTTGAGGCCACATATTTTATTAATTTAATGAGATATTATTTTATCGATAAATTAATAAATTATTAATTAAAGATGGTTAATTACGGTATGCATTATCGCACACAAATGGAATTGAAGAAATTGTGGCGGATACCATTCAAAATCCGGTTGATGATGAAGTTGAGGATGATTCAATAAATTTTGGGCAGGTCACTCAAAAAGAAGATTACAAGTTTAATTACTCTTCACAACTTTTGTTCCAATATAAGAAGACAACGCCCAACTCTTATCGATAGGAGATCTAAAGATGAAATTAATATAAATTTGAAGCTCAACAAAAACAAGTATTATATATTCATTTTTACTAAACAATCTTAGAATTTTGAAGTGTATCACACATATATAATATATATTATGGAATTTTTAGTGATTATTAATTTATAGTTACGTTGGACTAATATATGTATTAATTTGGGTTCAAAAAATTATTATCTTATTATTTTATCGACGGGCTCAATTTGATTTATTCCCAAGTTGGGACCGGACAAATTATTAGTTTTATTGAGTTTATTAATTTATCGAGTATTAATTTATAAAGGTTTTACGAGTTTTATATTGAAAACATTATTAATAAAAAGATGCTTAACAAAACTTATAAGATTTTTGTTAACAAATACACTGTAAAATTATTTTCTATGGTTTCATATTTAGTTATCATCTTGTTCTACTTTCTATAGCAACCTCGTGTATTTTTATATTGAAAAATTGTGTATTATAAATTGTTTGTCAGGTGTACATTGATTGGATCTATACAATGAGAATGTAAGAATTGTCCATCGTTAGTTAATAAAAAAACCACATGGCCACGTTTCGAAGCCAACTATGTCAAAACATCCACACTATTGATGTAACAAAATAGTTAATTCTATTAATTATATATATAAATGTGATAGAAAAAAGTACTTGATTATATGGCCCCTTCCATTAACCGGTCACACAAAATACAGCAGGTAAATTGTGTGACATTATGATTACAGAAACACGAATGCATGATTTGAACTTAGAATCTCTTTTTATGTTGCATGTTCTCAACCATTAACGTTTAATACATTTTGTTGATACTGGTAATTTTGTGATTTTGTTACGGAGTATTATTTACCGGTCGAAAAATATTTCAGTGACCTCAAAAACACCATTAAGGACTAAATCTCATACGTACTTTTTAAATTATAATAAATAATCGAATAATTGTTGGCAAACCATGTTAGTCCCACAAAATCTGGTTTTGCGCAATCAACGGCTTCACTTTACGTTTTCAAAAATGGATTTTTTTAAACTTACCTCAAAATTTGATTGACTTTTATCATTGTTCAATGTCTAAAGAAGCATATATAAGTATTAATAATCAAAATGAATGGAACGTTCTTGGACCAACAAAGGACACAACCTTAAAACGAGTCCACATCATCATGGTCTAGACTCTAGACTTTCGACCACCAGCCCGATAATCTGATTTCCCACAAGCTAATGTACTGCTGTTTATCTGAACGGCTCAATAGGTTCGGTCTCCATTAGTACACTTGCAGCCTGAAAGCAATCAGCAGCTTCACTTAGATACATTGGGCCTTCGTCTTTAAGTAACATGCCAAGATTATACCAAGCCGCAGAGTTCATCTTATCTATGCGTAAGGCTTCATTTAAGAAGCTTCGTGCCACAGGCCCAGACTGCTCACCTAGCTTCTTGAACACGCCAGCTATGGAAATTAGAGTCTGCACATGAGCAGGATCAGCATCTAATGCGTGTTTATAAGCGTTTAAAGCTTGTTTGTGTTGACCCTTTGCTTCATAGAGCAAACCTGCAAATTTATGAATTAAAATAATGGATTTAGATAAACGTAACATATGTATCATTGTGAATACTATGTAAACTATAAAATTCGTTTATGGATAGAAAAAGCCCAATGCTAACAGAACATAAGTAGCAAGAATGTACCCGTGGCATGCCGTGTAGAAGCCGAGTAGTTAGTGATAGCCTTGGATTTCAACAGACAAGCCTCAGCATCATCCCACTTTGATAAGCTTATATAGACCTTAGCAAGATCGTTCCATATTTCTAACTCCAACCACCTATGGTGATTCTCACCAACCTAGCATGTACCAAATTATAAGAAACATAACATCTTATTCATTAAAATTTGTACCAAATATATGAGATGTTGCAATTTTCATAGAACTTAGTAGCAAAAACGGGAAGCACTACTATTATCGTAGAACTGATGAAGTAACAAAGAAAATGCAGGATCATTACAAGAACTAAGAGAAAGTCACTTTTTGCTTTCAGTTCTTGTTATAATGTGACTAAACAGCACCACCTTTTGCAAGAATGAACAATTGTGGACAAAAAATAATGAATATGATGGCTCTTTCTATATTTGCATTTAATATGACTGAAATCTCTAGTTTATATAGAGTACAGAGTATAGTGTTTTTCTATTGCGTCTTCACAAAAATGATGGTTTTGTTAGAGATGGAATTTTAGACTTGTTCACTTAATGGGTCAGTTTGGCTGGCTTTATATCAAACAGGTCAAATGGTGCAGAAAAAATATAGCTAGAAGGGGAACATGTTAAACAGATTTTAAGTCGCCAAAAGTCTATTTGCAATCCATACAACCTCCTAATTATCATGTTGAATATAACTTAACGTATGTTATATTCATTGCAACAAAAAACCAAACTACAATGATCTAAAAAGTTACCATTAAAACCTAAAACAGTTAAATCCTTCAACATACCTCAAGATGCTTTCTAGTCTGAACTTGAAGAACCGCAAGCAGCTGAGTGTATGTCTGAGAGGCACGTTTCACTTGACCCTGTGCAAGTTGAAGCTTAGCCTTAGTCCATAACAGTTCACATCGATCCCATTTCACAGTCTGATCTAAAGCAGCATCGATAATATCCTTACCATCTTTAAACCGTTTTTGAGCAGACAAAATTCTAGCCAATAACATCCACCCTTTGAGATGGGACCCACCTTCCAAATTAATCAAACGTGTCACATAACCAAGAGCGTCATCCAACATCCTCTGCTCAGCCATTTCTAAAGCAAGCTCATATAGTATTCTCGAGTCAACCATTTTAGTCAACCTCCCTGCTGTTTCTAAAGACTTGAGAGCCTCACATTGTTTATTAACTCTTTCTGAATCAGTCACTGCTAATCTTGAATTTGCTGAAAGTGAAACACCCAAAAAAGAATACGCAACACCAGCCATCTCATCACATTTATGCTTATAAACTTGAATGGCTCTATTTGCAGTTCTTATTCCTTCCTTATAATTGGAATTATTCCCATAGATTTTTGAGGCTATTAATAAAGCTAACCCACAATTTTGATGGTTGTTTTCGTATATATTTTTGAGAACTTCTAAAGCAGATACATTGTCACCTTGTCCATAATAGCACAAGGCTAAAAGTAGGCTCCTTTCATTGTTGTCAATAACTGTCGGAAGTAAGTCTTCCAGTTGTTTACCAAAATACTCGAGTCCCCCATAGATGGATAAAACATAAGATAGATGATCTAAAATAGTCGGGTCCCATTCGATTTCTTTGAGCGAAACTTTTCTTAGCAGATTCATTAAAAGTAGAATAGCCTCTTCTATGTTATTAGCTTCTTCTCCTCCACTATATAAAAGAAAAACCACATACTCTTTTTGAATCTTTGCTATTGTTTCTTTGTTGAGGTTCCAGTCATGAAATAGGGCCCGCTTGAACGACAAGTTTGCTTCTTGGGGCAAGTTAGCAAGTTGAAATAGATATGGTAGAAACTCGACTGCGTTACTCAAAGTCTCCTGTAATTTATGGTCAGTGTCGAGGGTTTCAGGCAACCCTTTTGGTAAAGATGATTCGATAACGTCTAAAATAACTATGCACGATTCAGCAGCTTCTGAAAAATAAAATATATAAAGAAGCGTAAACAAACGGGACTTAGAGACAAACAATACAATCATTTAGAAACATCAACACTTGATATCCTTATTTGAACAAGGTTCAGATGAGAACACTAAAAAGTTTTAGAACAAAGGAACACTTTTGGGCCCTTAAATGATATTAAAGTGGCCAGATTGAATCCATTCACATGTTAACTAAAGTGTTCTTTTATTTCTAGTTTTTTAGTGTTTGCAAAAGAACACACCCCTATCTGTATACGTGCATCAGTACTAGAAAAACTGCAGAAAGGATATACCTTTATACCTTCCAAAATGTTGCAACGATTTTGACTTCAAATAAGCTGCTTCAAGGAGTAAACTGACAGTATTTAATGAGAATGGTGGAGCAGCATAAAAATGTGAATGCCTTTGGGGATACGCTAATTCACTAAGGCTAATTTTCAACTTTGTAGTAGCTGCAACTATATCTATCCCTTCATATACACGAAGAGCGGCTTCTGTGTTTCCTGTTTGATATTCATATCTTCCTAACACTGCTCTTGCTTCCTGTAAGAATGACAAGATTTAAGGGTTCAAATTTTATAATCTTATGATAAACCAATGGTTCATATTTTATAAATTCATGCAAAATGGTTAGAAAATGGACCTCAGAGTTCAAAGAAACATTTGCTTGAAGTGATGATTCTGCTTCTTTAATAGTACTAGCTTCTGGTTTGTGTTCATTCTCACTTATGGCCCGAGAATAGTTTGCTGCTGAAAAATAATTTGTAACTTGCTTATTCGATGAAATGGTCATCTCATTCCCGTTTTGTTCACCTGAACGTAGTTTGCTTCTCACATCAAGGACTTAAAATACTTAAATCCTCATGTTTTTGAATCGATACATATTCCTCATGTTGCAAACCATCCAAACAAATCTTCAACACATACAAAAGGAACCAATACAAACATACACGAATTATGATGAATTGATGATCATGAATAATAATAAATTTTTACTTCTAAAACGATCATCATGACAATTATATATGATCTATCATTGATATTTTCTTATATTCATCTCGTCGCTACAACGTGTAATTCTTGTGAAATATTACATCAATTCAACACACAATTTAGCTCCCGATTTCGAAATGGCTGTGAATTCTATTGAGTTTAAATTCTTACATAGAAATTCATATGTCTAGATAGAAAATTTAGAAAAAGCAAAATGATGTAAATAATATATATAAATCCATCATTAACACAACATATCACATTGCTCAATATATGCCTAATTAAACAACCCTAGCTAGAACGACAACAAAACCAAAACAACATCTGTGTCGTAAAATATATAAAAGTAACGATGGATTACCTGAAAACATTTTATGGATGTTAATGTAAATTTAATATCTAGAAATGAAATGAAATGAAATTACGTGGTTGTTTAAATCAACATGATATTGGGACAGTCTTGAAGTAGTTTAACAAACATGTCCGTTGGTGTGTTACATATATTTTAATTTAATTTAATTTGGAATTCAGAAATGAGGATATATAGTGCAAATCTACATAAGAACTTATAATTTAATTTTAAGGTAACGTATTTTGTGGTGGTAGACTGGGTTCAGCATGGTTTTGTTTAGCTCGGTTTTTGGCTAAAGCCGAAATCGAACCGAAAATAGTTGGTTTTTCTTTTTTAGAAATTGTTTGGTTTCGGTTTATTTTACAATTGGTTTTTGGTTTTTTTTCGGTTTTTATTTTGTTTATTGTGGTTTGGTCTTTTAATGGTCGAATTTCTAGTGCAACATAAAATAACTTTTTCAAATTTTAAGAACAAAGAAACACAAAATAATGACAACAAGAAACTTTTTATCATATAAAAATTATATAAATGAATTGTTTATGCGTCGTAAAGTGACACAATAATAACAATAAAAAATTAACGACTACAAAACTTCTAGATGATAATTGTTTATGTGTTATAAATGACACATTAAAGAAGCAATTGAAACATGAGCTCTTTAGATTATATGTATTTTGTCGGTTTGGTGTTTTTGCTAAAACCAAACAGAACCATAAACTTCGATTTTTATAAATTACAAAAACCAAACCATCGGTTTCGGTTTCTTGGTTTTTTGGGTTTAAGTTCGGGTTTCGGTTTTCTGCACACTTCTAGTAATAGAATAACTTAAACTAGAAACATTAAAATTGCATATTTTTCCCACAACAGAGTTTTTTGACGCATAAATAGAATGTCTTTAACATGTGTAATATACGAGGCTGTAAGGCCCGTGCATTGCGGCGGGATGTTTGAATACAAAATTATTGATTTCCTTTGCATTCACCCGCAAAATGCAAGGGACTAACTCTGTAACGGATTAATAACCCCAAGGACTATTTTTGTAAAATTGTTTCGGACCTATAACATGAAGGACCAATTACGTAAAATATGTATTGGACAACTTTTTTTTTTAATATTAAAGATAATGGTTGTAAGTGAGGATTGACTTTGCAACGGACTTATAACATGAAGGATCAATTAAGTAAAATATGTGTTGAATTATTTTTTAAGTAAGGTATGACTTCGCAACAAACATGTAACATTAAGGACCAAATACGTAAAATGATGTTTGCATTTTTTTAATATTAAAGATAACGGTTGTTACTTAACAACAGTTAGTCATTAGTTAACGACCATTAGTTACTATTCATTGCACCCCATTAGGGTGTGGCTTTAGCAAGAAAAAAAGAAAGTTTGCCCCATAGCAAGCCTGATAAATGTATATTAAGGGTGCGTTTGGTAGAGAGAAATTCAGAGAAAATAAATGAAGTAGAGAATAGAATCTCAGAGAATAGAAATCAGTAGAGAATTGTGTTCAATTCTAATGTTTGTAACAATGTAGATTTGACAGAAATGAAAAAAAAATTATTTAAATTATTTAAAAAAATATCTTTTTAAAATTTATTTTTAAAATTTATGTACTTTCTTTAAAAAATTATTTTTAAAATGTATTTATTTAAAAAAACTTGTTTTTTAAATATTTTTTAAAATGTATTTATTTAAAAAAACTTATTTAAAAAAAAATTATTTTTAACTTTTTTAATTATTTTTAAAATGTATTAAAAAAAAAAAAAAAAAAAAAAAAAAAAACTTGTTTTTAAAAAAAATATTTTTGAAAATATATTTATTTAAAAACTTATTTTTTTAAAAATATTTAAAAATATATTTTTAATAATGTATTTAAAACAAAACACATTATTTAACAAAATTGTAGTTGAAAAAAAATGCCATGGACCAATTCTCCGAATTCTCCACCAAATGAGTGGAAATAAAGTTGCAAAAATACAAAGGGATGATTTCGCAGATTTGAAATTCTCCGCTTCCCAAATTCTCTCAGACTACCAAACATGGGAAATCAACCAATTTCCATTTCTTTGCCCCCATTTCTTTGTACCAAACACACCCTAAGAGTAATGGAATTTCCCCAAAATATTATATCTACTTGAATCAGCTTATTTACGAAGCTTTTTTTCTCCAACACCTTTTATAATGTTATGATTGTAGGTACAAAGAGATCAAATGTAGTTGTGAGCCGGGTGATTATGTGACAGTAAGTTTTTGTTGTCATCAACATGACACACACATACAAAACATGCTTTGAACCACTTTGATAAACTACGATAATCATATTAGGTGCAAACGTGCAATGTCTATAGATGAACTACTTTGAAAAACCACACACTCGACACCTTGTGGTCTTTATCCGATCCATAAATATAGCCATAAATTAAAATAAGAGTAAACTACACCATTCGTCCTTGTGTAATACGTTGACCATCAAGTTTCGTCCTTTGACCAAAAAAATTGCATCGTTGGTCCTTAATCGCGAAACGTTAGTCATCGTTGGTCCCTCACACTAACCGGTTGGACTAACGGCGTTAAGCCTTGTTAAGTGAAGGGTATTTATGTCTTTTCCCACCCACACCACACCCTCAATTATATTTGCCAAGACTTGATCATTTTCTTCTTCTTGAATCATCATCTTCCCCATCACCATCTTCATCTCCCCACCATCTTTTAAACCCACCATCTTCATCTTCCCTACCATCTTTTTAAACCCACCATCTTCATCTTCCCCCACCACCATTCTCACCACCTCCGGCCACCTTCACAAAGCCCGATAATCGTATTCATTAAATTGTTTTTTACCACAAGTTCAAAAAACCCATCAAATAGATCAATAACCACAACACCAACAACAAAAACAAATGGGTAAGCAAGTAAATTAATTTTTTTTTGCAGTAGCAGCAAGGCATAAACCCATGAAATTACGCATATTACAATTTCAAACTTGGGACACAAATCAGTTAGATAAGAATCAAACACCCTGTGACATGTCAGGGTCACGACCCAAATCTTAGTCGGGTTTTGACCCGACCCGTGTACTACTCGAACCCAACGACACCATTTTCACACAAAACTTACCACATAAAATCTTTATCACAAACCTTATTTCAATCCGAACTTGTATTCTTGAAAAACCACACGACCATCATAGTTCAAATGTTTTTAGATCTGTTTTACTCCACGAAAATTAACATAAACAATATTAATATTAAAACAAACGTGGGTATTTGGCTTACCATAGAAATCGAGAGAGAAAGAAAAGAAAAGAGGCAAAATGAGGTGAGGAGGGTAGGCGGCTGAGGTGGTGCCGGTGGCGGCTATAACACTCGCGAGCAAACAAACCCACGAAACCCTAACACGATCTCTTCTTCAACAACCCGATTCTGAAGCTTAACTAAACGGACCCTTGAGGATGATGGTGGTGGCGATACAAGTATGGTGTTGGTACTGGGGTGTCCGGAGGTTGGCCGGACAGGCGGTAGAGGTGCCGAAAAGTAGAGGAGAGGAGGAGGGTGGGTTATAAAACCCTAGAATTAATCAAGGAGGTGAGAATGGTGGATGGTGGTGAAGAATGAAGAAAATGATCAAGGTGCTTGCAAATATAATTGAGGTGTGGTGTGGGTGGAAAAGACATAAATACCTCCACTTAACAAGGCTTAACGCCTGTTAGTCCAACCGGTTAGTGTGAGGACCAACGATGACTAACGTTCGCAGCTAAGGACCAACGATGCAATTTTTTAGTCAAAGGACGAAACTTGATGGTCAACGACACACAAGGACGAATGGTGTAGTTTACTCTTAAAATAATAATAATAATAATAATAATAATAATAATAATAATAATAATAATAATAATAATAAAAGAATATTACACCAAACAAAAAATTTCTTTTAGCTCTAGAAACTTTTGTATGTTGAAATATGAACATTAAAAATAAAGATAATGTATATGAAGGCCACCCAAGTATTCAACCTTTTTTTTATTAAGCCCGTCCATCTTTTCAAAGTAAATTATTAGCCACCTAAATATATACTCTCTCCGTCCCATATTAACTGTACACTTTAATTTTTTAGGTATTTTTTTCAACTTTGACCTTAAATATTTTGTTTGTGTTATATAATATTTGATGCAAAATATATAAATGAATTGGGTTTAAATGTATTTTCAATGGTATAACTTTTATTAAATATTATATAACACAAACAAAAATATTTAAAGTCAAACTTGAAAAAAAGAACTTTAAAAGTCAAAACTGAATAATTAATATGAGACGGAGATAGCATTTAGAGTAAACTGCAAAATACATCCTTGTGGTTTCTGAGTTTTGAGACCTTCATCCTCGCATAAACTATTGGCTAGTTACATCCTTCGTTAATGACGTTAGCCATTCTACATCCTCAGTCACTAACTCGTTAGTTTTCTTGGTTAAGTGCTAACGGAGGTCATTTTGGTCTTTTACTCATCGAGGGATGTATTTTGCACTTACTTTTTACATATAAGAGGATGTATTTTGCAATATACTTTTATACTTTACCTTTTTTTAATTATTATTATTATTATTATTATTATTATTAGAGTTAACTATTTATATAAAAACATTTTGTCGAAAATATTATAAAATTTCCAAAATTTTTATAAAATCCCGAAAATTTTATAAAAAATCCAAAATTTTATAAAATTCTATAAAAATTCAAAATTTTATAAAATATTCGATAAAATTTTAATAAAAACAAATTCGTAAAAACTTGTTTTTAAATTTTGTTTTAAATTCCGTTAAAATTTTGTTTTATAAAATATTCGATAAAATTTTGTTTTTAAATTGCGTTAAAATTTGTTTTTAAACTTTTTCTTTTTACGAATTTTTATAAAAATTTCGACAAAAAATTTCTTTTTCTTATTTGAATACTTTTTGTCGAATTTTATTAAAATTTTAGACAAAAATTTCTTTTTCTTTTGAATACTTTTTGACGGATTTTTAATAAAAATTTTCGACAAAAAATTTCTTTTCTTTTTGAATACTTTTGACGGAATTTTTTATAAAATTTTTTGTCGAAAATTTTGTATAAAAAATTCCGTCAAAAAGTATTCAAAAAGAAAACGAATTTTTTTTGTCGAAATTTTTATAAAAATTCATCAATAAGTATTCAAAAAGAAAAAGAAATTTTTGTCGAAAATTTTATAAAAATTTCATCAATAAGTATTCAAAAGAAATAATTTTTGTCGAAAATTTTTATAAAAATTCCGTCAAAAGTATTCAAAAAGAAAAAGATTTTTTTGTCGAAAATTTTAATAGAAAATTCGACAAAAGTATTCAAATAAGAAAAAGAAATTTTTTGTCGAAAATTTTTATAAAAATTCGTAAAAAGAAAAAGTTTAAAAACAAATTTTTAACGAATTTAAAACAAAATTTTATCGAATATTTTATAAAACCAAAATTTTAACGGAATTCAAAACAAAATTTAGAAAACAAGTTTTTACTGAATTTGTTTTTATAAAAATTTTATCGAATATTTTATAAAATTTTAGGAATTTTTATATTTTTATAAAATTTTCGAATTTTTATAGAATTTTATAAAATTTTTGAATTTTTTTATAAAATTTTCGAATTTTATAAAATTTTGGAAATTTTATAATATTTTCGACAAAATGTTTTTATATAAATAGTTAACTATAATAATAATAATAATAATAATAATAATAATAATAATAATAATAATAAATTAAAAAAAAAAAAAAAAAGTAAAGTGTAAAAGTATATTGCAAAATACATCCTCTTATATGTAAAAGAAGAAGTGCAAAATACATCCCTCGATGAGTAAAAGACCAAAATGTACCTCCCGCAAGACTTAATCTAAGAAAACTAACGGAGTTAGTGACTGCGACGTAGAATGGCTAACGCTAATTAACGGGCGATGTAACTACTAATAGTTTATGACATGTGATGTAGGCTCAAAACTCAGAAACCACAAGTGACGATTTTGCGATTACTCTAAGATTTATTATCGTTTATTAGGAGTAACAAGAATAAAGCTAATTTTAAAGTATCGAAACATTACCAATACAATTTTAAATGTGAAGTCAACTTATTCCCTTATAATTTTATTTTTATTAAATAAGGATGCACGTAAAAGAATGATAAAATTGGTATTATAAATTTTAATTTTACATTATATTGTTTGAATATGTTAAGGATAGCTTTATTATTTTCATTTTATAATTTTCAGCCAAAACATTGTCAAAATTGGTATAAATGAAATAAAATACATATTTGGGTAGCCTCTAAATGTAAGCGTCCATTTATCTTAGGATAGTGGTGTGAGTGTCTACATCTAACATTTTTCATCTTCTATTCTGACGGGATTGTGTATTAAAAAATAATTTTGAAATATGCAAGCGTTAAGCTTATTTCTTTGTAGGTGTATAAGTTTATTTAATTTTGACTTATATTTTATAATCAAATCTTCCAACTTATTTTGCAACTTATCTGCTTATAAGTTTATTATAATTTAATATGCTTATATAAGGCCATAGATTTTGAAATAAGTCGAAAATTTTAAACAATGTACTCGTATAACCAAGGTTATAAATAGCGTGAGGCGTGGTGTAACGGCATGACCAAGCCTCACGTTTTTGTGGCTAAGGTGAAGCTTTTGCGTTTATAAGGCGTGGCATAAGGCGGCACAAAATATAAAAATATTTATATATTTATATAATAATTCATATATATAGAGTTTACAAAAAAAATATGCCATAAGACAGTGCGACGGTATGACGTGATGTCATTCACATTTTTACGAGGCCTTTAGAGAGGGTTTGCGAGCCTTTTACATCATACGAAATGAATAAGTTTATAAGTTCACTATCTTAAAACACCCCTCCATATTTTGCATAAAATAGTGTAAAAAGTAAACTTA
Organism: Chrysanthemum lavandulifolium; assembly: GCA_022545495.1. NCBI lineage: Eukaryota > Viridiplantae > Streptophyta > Magnoliopsida > Asterales > Asteraceae > Chrysanthemum > Chrysanthemum lavandulifolium. The sequence continues at coordinate 98,654,163 of CM040243.1, read as the reverse complement.
TGTTTGCAAAAATATAAAATACCAATTTCCGGCGTGCGTAGGTCAGTTGATTATTATTATTCTCTTCTCTTCTCTTCCGTCTACCATTTTCCAATTCATTTTTTAACATTAGGTTTTTATTTTTTTCTCTTGTTATAATTTCAAATCATATTTCGATCTGATAAATAAGTCTAATTTCATTTGTTACAAATTCGATCTCAGATTCGATAATAAAAATGGTGAGAGGATTGTTGAACAAGCTAGCAAGTAAATCGATCACGGTTGCCGGAAAATGGCAACAACAGCAGCTCCGTCGTCTCAACATCCATGAGTATCAGGTTCTTTTTTTAATATATTTATTTTTAGTTATCATTTATTATATTTTATTCTCATGCTTATTGTTATTATGAATTTATGATTATGTTTAGATTTTGAAAAGGACATACGGCTAGTTACTAGTGTGAGTGTAAATGATATGTTGGTTTATTGTTAGTTTGTGGTTGCTTATTGTTCAAGTAAAGTTAATCAGTTTTTGTTTTCGTGCCAAGTGTGGTTCTAGTATTTTGTGACGAGTAGGTTTTGCTTTTATAAGCGCATAAACAATTTGCGACAGTTATATGTTGCACCTTTGGCATGTTTTAACCCTTTGTTCTATCACTGTATATCAAAAAGTATAAAAAAAAAAAAAAATTAAGCTAACGATTGGTCAATATGAGTGATTGGAACCAATTGCCATGCCCTTGCTTATCTGGTTGAGATTTACAAAGATAACCTACTGGTCTTGCATTCAGATCTCACGTTTGTCTATTCCATCGCGAGTTACCAAGATAGCCTCGGGTGTGATCTTTTGTAAATAAACGTTGTCATTCCCTTTGTAAGACAGCAACATGTATTTCATCTCAAATTAGTTGGGTTAGGCCTACAAATAAAACCTGAAGAAATCACGCTCGAACGAGAATAGCTAGATAAAATGCACTTTATGATACACTAATCTGCATTTTTTGTATATTCTTTAGTCATTTACTCGTAAAATTTTGATATCAGGGAGCTGAATTGATGAGCAAATACGGTATTAATGTTCCGAAAGGTGTTGCTGTTTCTTCCGTTGAGGAAGTCAGAAAGGCCATAGAAACGACGTTTCCCAATGAAAAGGAGGTAAGTTTTGTCATAATCATGAGGCATGCTTTACTTAAATACTGTGAGCACCTGTGATACTCTACTGTGTGAGCTGTATGTTTGTGGGCTAACATAAGCAACATTGGTTTCTTTTGGTTCAGTTGGTGGTCAAGAGTCAAATCCTTGCTGGTGGACGAGGTCTAGGGAAGTTCACAAGTGGTCTTCAGGGTGGAGTCCACATCGTGAAAATTGACCAGGCCGTAGAGATAGCTGGTATGAATTTCATTATGTTTTCACCTTTACTAATTTATTAGTTAATGGAGACAACAAGTCTAAAGCAGTTTCAAACATTAAGGTGAAAACGGGAACATGTAAGCCATAATTAAGTTTCTTACCTTGATATTAAGGAAATATGCAATATATATTTAGTAGATTCTTCTAGTGAAAGGCTATCATTAAGTACGAAAAGTCATTTTTTCATTGATCAATGGACTACTAATGCTTTTGATTTTGATATTGTTGTTCCTTAGGGAAGATGCTCGGGCAGACTCTTGTCACAAAGCAAACAGGCCCCCAAGGCAAAGTTGTTAGCAAGGTAGATATTTTGTATTGCTATTTATTTTATTATCATTGTGTTTGCTTTTACAATTAATCAATTATTTTGCTCGGATATTATCTTTTCCTATGAAGTCGTACATTCTGTGTACATACGCCTAGAGTTATTAGAGTAAAGGTCGAGCGGTTGCTACTTGTTAGATGGTCAACTACTAACTGACGCGATGGAATGATCAAACTTGTTTGTTTTTTATAGCTCAACCTGTTTCCATTTTTTTGTATGAGTTATCACTATTTTTCAGTGTCAACCAACAACAAACACAATGTTTTCAGTAAGCACCAGTTGTGCCAAGGTCTAGGTTAGCAATCAGTAAAGGTTTCCGTGCCAATACTGTGGGACTTTTGTCATCAGTTGTAAGCTTTGACTGATGTCAAGGCTAAATGCGTGTAAATTGCATATATGTGCGCATTATGATGCTTCTTTACTAATATGTGTATGTGTCATCTGTATTTAGATGCAAATAGTTTATATGAACACAAATCATCTGAGCTTGGTCATGCTAAAATAGCTAGATACAGATCTTATTGTTATCATTTAAAATGAGTCAACTCAATTCAGCGCTCTTAGTATGATCTAGCATCTTGAATTTAATACTGATCTATTTTTTTATGCAGGTTTACTTATGTGAAAAGGTGTCACTTGTTAATGAAATGTATTTAGCAATCACTCTTGATCGTACAACTGCTGGCCCTGTAAGTTTCTTTTTTTTAGTGAATATACAGATCACACAATGATTTTCTAGCAGCAATATTTGTTAGTACTTGAACGAATGCACTGTATATAACATTAATAGCCTTTTTCTCTTAATTTCTCTCTTAAAACACACACACACACAATTTGCTGCTTACTGGGCCTTCACTTCTGCAGCTTATCATTGCCTGCCGAGAGGGAGGAACCAGCATTGAAGACCTTGCTGAGAAATTCCCCGACATGATCATAAAAGTACGAGTTCTTTTCCTTAGAGGGTTTCTGCATTTCATGTCATTGTGTAATGCACATTTACTTATGATTGACCAATTTGACTTTTCACAGGTGCCTATTGATGTTTTCAAAGGAATTACAGATGAAGATGCTGCCAAGGTTGTAGATGGTCTTGCTCCTAAGGTAGCTGACAGAGACGCTTCAATAGAACAAGTGAAGAAGTTGTATAACCTTTTCTGTGAGTCTGATTGTACACAGTTGGAGGTGAGTTTAGGCTTGTCACTCAATTTTGGTGTGCCCACTTTCCTGTATGTTGGTATTAACTTTAAACCTCCTTTTTCAGATCAATCCCATTGCAGAGACTTCTGATAACAAGTTGGTGGCTGCTGATGCCAAATTAAACTTTGATGATAATGCCGCTTACCGTCAGAAAGAGATATTTGCTCTACGTGATCCAACTCAAGAGGATCCTCGTGAGGTATAGGCGTATAGCTAATCCATTATGTTTGCCAATTACTTTTCTTTAATGCTAAGACATGGTCATCTCCAATGAATTTGGTGAACAAATAATATATTCTACTGGCATAACGTTTCAAAAATCAGCACATTATTTTTATTATTATTATTTTTTTTTGGGTAAAGGGATTATACCCGGTGAAATATATTAAAGAAATATGAGTTTCGAACAAGAAAGAGTGGTAAGGAGCCACTCTAAAAGATAAAGAACCAGGTGTTGGAACAACCTCAAACACAACAGCCAAAACTAAATAACTAGCGATCTAACAATGAAAACAATACTATCAGATTACTTGATCACTAGCTAACGACCAAAACATCATCCATGATCACCACCAAATGATATCTTCCAAGTATGCAATAGCTTCTCCACACGAACCCTCTTTTTGACTTTGATTGACGCGAGCTTCAATCTGACCGTGTCCACAGTGATGTTCGTTACAGTCTCCACATTCCTCTCGACCTTCCCATGGATCCTGTTATTACACTCTTACCATATGAAGTAAGACGACGCAGACACTAGTAGACGACCCACAACACTCGTAACATTATTCTTCTTGGACAAAGGAAGCAGCCAGCCCAATATATCGCTCCATATTGGGGAAATACTAGGTAGTTCAGCCACTTTTAAAACGTTGCACCATACTTTAGACGAGAAGGAACACTCGAAGAACAAATGCTCGTGAGAATCCGGTTGGTTCTTGTATAAAGAATCTGGTTGGTTCTTGCAGAAAGCACATTTCAATATGTTGCCTGGGCTTATTTACGGGTAGGGGCTGCTAAAAACTGACAAATCAATGTTGATCTTTTTCAGTTATGGTAATTTGATGATTCTCATTTCATAGATAGGTTTAGATATGGTAATTATAGAAAAAAGTGGTGGAGCAAATTATATAATATATAGATATCTTTAATATTACAAATAAGGTTTTCCCTATTGTCACAAAATTGTATTCTTGATGGAGTAGATTATATCCAGGCCATTATGTATAGTTCGAGTTCAAACTTCTTTTTCTTGGGAATCTCGAAGCTCCCATTAAATTTTGTTACCCTTTGGTTAGTTGATTTATCAAAATATCAGCTATTTTGGATGAGGGAGTTGATCATTGAGTTTTGATAATTACTATTGAATTAATACATATGTAGACTCTTCCTCTTTTGCCTATAGTGGGTTACCACTAACCAGACTGCAGGTTATCTGCAACCTGAGGTTAATCTCAAAGTGATATTTGGTATAGGTGCAACTTTTTGGATGAATTGCATATGAGGTTAGGTCTAATATTTTTATAGAAGTTTTGATTAACAGAAACATGAACATCCCTACCCACTAACAGGTGGCTTTTGTTTATTATTTTTCTTTGGGAAGAAAATAGATCCCATTAGTTAGAAAAATCTTTAAAGTTTGCACACTATGACTGTTCAAAGAACTTGAGATAAAATCTAACGAGCTGTAAATATTGTCATTGTATTCAATAGGTTGCAGCTGCAAAGGCAGATTTAAATTATATTGGTCTGGATGGTGAAATTGGATGCATGGTGAATGGTGCTGGATTGGCAATGGCCACCATGGATATCATCAAGTTACATGGAGGAACACCTGCCAATTTTCTGGATGTAGGTGGAAATGCTTCTGAAGGACAGGTAATATTTGTTTGAAGTAACAAAATTAATTAATGGACTTTTAATAAGTTGCCGGCAAATAATAATTCCAAGAAAAACTGGAGCAGGTTGTTGAGGCTTTCAAGATCTTGACATCAGATGACAAAGTGAAAGCAATTTTGGTAAACATTTTCGGAGGAATAATGAAGTGTGATGTGATTGCTAGTGGGATCGTCAATGCTGCTAAACACGTGAGTCTGCATTAAATTTAGTGCAATAATTGCATCCTCTTTAAATTTAATCCAACTTTCTAGCTCTTGATTGCTACTCCATAATACTTTCTCACTGCTCTATTTATAGTTTATCTGTGATGTGTCATATATGTTTAGGTAGTTAGGAACTTAGGATGTCACCAACCATAGGAGAACAATTTTAGTAGATGGGGCATGGGCATAATGGTCGGGTCATGTATGTTGAGTAACAGGAAAAAGCAGATTTTAATGAAAAGATTCAACTTTTTTGGTGTATGTAGGTCTCATTAAAGGTACCAGTCGTGGTTCGTCTTGAAGGCACAAACGTTGATCAAGGGAAGAGGATCCTCAAGGTATATTTTCACTTTATTATGTTATAAGTTTTTGATCCTCAAGTCACTTTACAACAATTTGACAATGCCTCTGGATATACAGGAAAGTGGGATGGCATTGATCACGGCAGAAGACCTAGATGATGCAGCAGAGAAAGCGGTTAAAGCCCTTAAATCAGCATAAATTTTCCCGTTTCTGGCTTTTTGATTATTTTGTCATCAGTCTGAGATATTGTATTTTGATCCCTGTGATTCTCTGAAATGAGCAGAGATGGGTTTCTTTTATCACTTTTCTGGCAAATAAATACAGCAGGAATAGTGGTCGAGTATTTTTGTTCTGTATTGGAATTCCCCCTTTTAATCTTGGTAAATTTTATGATATTATAAGATTGAATCAATCTAGACGTGTATCAAAACTGTCGTTCTGAAAAATGGTAGCTTATATAGTTATTTGCTAAACCAGCCGTAGTTTCATTTTTGGGTTACTGCAGTATTGGCTGGGACTGCAAGAGAGCTCCGACAAGCTTGAGTTTAAATATGAGGTCCTAGGTTAGGTTTGAACCCGATTGACCAGCTTTCATGATGAAAGCTGAAGCTCGCCTCTAGAAATAGTCAATAAAAATGAGATTTATGTTTTGAAAATGTTTTTTGTACTCGAACTTGACAAAGTTAAAATGTTCAAGCTCAAGTAACTTAATAAGAACTTGACTTGATCGCTGTCTGCTGCTTGTATATGATATTTGGTGTTCATCTTTTGCAAGTTGTGCTTCTTAATAATCCATGCAAGTATCTCTGAGTTTTATCACGATTCTGTTATGTGCAAATCATCTGTTCTTTTTTATAACCCATATGCTTATTAAATCCCTTTATTTACTAAAAGAACCAAAAAACTTGAGTATACTAAAAATTGAAAGAGTCAGCAATTTGCAAGTATGAATATGTATTCTATTAACTTATTAATATACAATGTTAAATAATAATCAGAGCTTCCTTGTGGTATGTTGGCATAATTTACCTACAATCATAGCCTGCTAACAATTTAGTACACCAAAGCCTCTAATGTTCTTAACGGGATAAGAAATTGAGAGAAAATATAGACCTTGACCCTATGTATGATGTATAAGCAATTGGCTTAGGCCATGAAATAATGCGCCTGATGCCACCCGAAAGCCGATCTGGTCTTTCGTGTCTCTCTGAAAGTCGGCTACAATAATCAATGGCTCGTTGTCCCAATGAAGATGACAACTCACCATGATTATGCAGGTTTGACCCTTGTAGGAAAAGCCTTGAGTTGTTAACCGGCTCTGATCTCCTGAAAACATCACTTGTTTCTTGATGCTGGACCTAAAACACAGAGGGGAATAGATATAGATATAGCATTTTTTTAATAACATGTAAATGTTGTAACATGTGTTTTTCTTCCCATTTTAGTGGGAGAGAGTGGCATATAATCAATATTCAATAAGTATTACAAGAGAATGGATCTAGAGGATATTTATTGTGTATGATGGTAGAAGGGTGGAGAAAAATCTTCCTCTACCTCATCATCTTTGCATCGCTTGAGAACGTAGAGCTGACCACGCAAGTGCATAATCTGCAAAGCAAAATGATATTCATTCAGAGGACTATCATTTGAAGAACAGCTAATGAAGACAATCAGGCCATGGTGCGCCAAAACTTGTTTTAAGATTTGTATACCTAGAATTCTAAAAATTAATAGGTTAAATGCATTTTGACTACTTCCACATGTTGGTTTTGGCCTTACATCTATAGCCACAGTCCTAACACAGTTGCATGAAATATTAGCAAATTAAATTACACACTTATGTAGTGACTGGATTTACCATACACACTCTCACAAGATGGTCAATATAAAACCACCATTAACTACTAAAAACCGATAACTCAGCAATTAAAAAAAAGGCACAAAAAGACCAGTACCTCTTCTTGGAGCAAAGTGGGAAGCTTGTCCATTGAAACAAGCGTATTGATTTCCTGCAACAGGCTGCCGTCTTTGATACCTGACCAGGTTTGCGGTGGCAAAGCCAGTAAAAGTATTGTAAGGACATCATTGCTAGCTGGATGCATTCCGTTGCAACTAGTTAAGTCACAACCCGATGAGCTTAATCTAGTGGGAGATGAAGGGACTAACATATCCACACGCTGTTCACCAATACCATTGGTCACAGTCCCAGACACTACTGTTACAGGCATGTCTCCTTTGGTTTTTATGCAATGTACATTCGTTTCCCCACAGCAAAACCCATTAGAGGATTCACTGTTTCCTTCTAGAAACCCTGCTCCCTGACAACACACACTTGCTGCAATATCAGTCAAACTGGTTTCTTTACCCATACAAAGCGGGCCCTGGCAACCTGACTTCTCGGTGAACAGAAAATTCGTTACATGCTTGAATAGATGAGTGTCCTGAACTTGTTTCAATATCTCCCCCTACATGAAACACCATAACCCATTACATAAAATCTATCACACAGAAGAGTATAAGTGTAAGAATGGGCAGGTAGGGCAGGTTTCACAGGTCAAATTATGTATTTTGGTAAATGTTGAAAAGGGTCGGCTCCGGTTGATCTCCAACCCTTATTGTCTGTGTTTATGAGCAGAGTATAAATATTTGGTGTGTCAAACATAGCTAGTTACACCATACTATTTCAATGATAATCTTTAAATTTTTTGAGTAATGGTTTATGAGGTTTTATTATAGAAAAAAATAATAATAATAAAAATAAAAAAACACTTCGGGTGACTTCAATTTGTTCAACCCTTTTTGAACGGCAATTATTTGTTCAACCCATTTGACTCATTTCCTTTTTTACTTTACCCATGTGACCCGTTAGAAACAAAATATAGCCTGCGTCAGGTCCGCCTATTCGTAAGTAAAGAGGTGAAAAGTGCCAACTCTAGGAGAGTGACAGCGACATTTACTTAGCTAATGACAATAAGATACCTTGATGGAAAGCCTTTCTTGCTCCTCTGGACTTAAACTTTGATCACCTTCCTCTGTTCTCCTAACTTCTGCAACCCACTTGATGAATTCATGAATCTTTGATGGAAGAGAATTAATAACAATGGAGAGAACATCATTCACATCTTTCACATCCTTGGAACCCAATAATACCGGAACATCTTCCACCAAGTACTTTGCAATATTAACCCAACTATCATGCTTACAACTCTGCAACAATTGGCAGCATGTGAGATTAAAATGTGTCCAAGATTAAAATAACAACTTCGTACGATTTTTTTTGCATAGTGATTAAACAAATGATACAGAACGTGAGAAAGAAACAAAAGCAAGGCCTATGTGAGCACATATTAATGTTTGAACGTACTTGAACATACCAGCGTATAAAGTAATGCTGGTGGCCGTTGAAGCCTGGATATGAGCATGAAACTGAAAGAAAGGAACGACATAAATCAATTTTGAACCAAGAACAAAAGAAGATAAGAACTGACACTAGCACCCATCTCTGTGAGGGCATTACACAAATGTGAGGGAGAGAAAGAATAGAGTAAAATTTACCCTCTGCGAAATCCACTAGCATCGTCCACGGTATCCATGGCTTCCCAAAGTAATTGAAGAGGAACCCAATGAGGAGGATATTTAAAGCGTGCAACATCCAAAATTAACGCCATGTCCCTGCCAGCATGATAACCACCAATAGGCGAAAAGTGGCCAGTGCCTGTCTGCAATAAAACAAAAATAACACAGCACTTCTGTCAGTTTTTTCTCGCACGGATATCACTTACTGGAGGAAAAGTTTAACAAACAGACAAGGTTAATACATGCCTGTTTAAAAGTAGCTCTGTTATACGATGAGATGACATGACAGTCATCAGAAGTAGAGCATGCTATAACATGCTTGCGGAACTCATCAATACTAGTTTGATTCGTGCGAAAAGCTTCAACTTTTGCTCCAGCACAATGAGCCAGGCACACAACCTTCCCAAAGGAAATGCCTTTGGCTTTAACCTTTTCCAAAGGCTCACAACAGTCCAGCATAGATTCATCAAACCACCTCCAGGGACCTGCAAACATACGTAGCATATGTCATCATGAGATTAACAACTGTTCACCAACTAGTACATCTCGTTACAACAGACAACCAAATTAAGGTACCTTTCCATTTTCTACCGGGATCAATAGAAAGTGCATTCAACACCATGGCAAGTGTAGCTAAACCACAATAAGCAGGCTCCGACTGTGTCTGGAAGTAAGAAATCAACTTAAAGAAACCTTCCATTGTCCCACCTTGAGTCGCCTCCATAAACAATTGCTGCAAATTCATTCATAGCTTAGTCACAACGAACACATTAATCAATACCAATTACCAAAAAAATCATAAAGCCACTTTTAGTTACGTAGTTTACAGTGCCTATACTACAAATCAAACCTGGTATCCCAAATGCAAATTATCCTTAATATATCGATGACTATTAACTTAAGTCTAGGGAGGGCTTATCCCGTTACGCAGGAAACAGTTGAACATTGCCTGCATTGCCGTTTATGCGAAATCTAGTTCACATTTGCTCTAGAAAAAACCTTAAAACACACAAAAAGTTAAAAAGTCAAAGTCAAAGTATATGTCCGACATTAAACCACTTCCTTAAACAATCTCTATAAAAAACCAAGATCCAAACACAACCTTATCCTAGTAAAAGAAAAAAAATCAATCAGACATAAACCCAGCACATTAAAACCCCTATATATAAATAAATAACTGGGGGTAATTTTAAAAAAAAAAGAAAGAAAAAAAGTAGTGAATACTAACTTTGCCTTCAGAAGAAGCGAAATCAATAGCAGGAGGAGAAGGAAGAACTCTTCTATATATACTTGCCATCGCCATTACTGAATTTGGGGGGTGATTTTTTTAGGGTTCGTTAATGAACCCCGCGGAAAAGAAACGGTTTTAAATAAAAACAAGACAATAAAAGTTACACAGACAGCGTTAAGTTTAAGATAGAATATAATAAGTCAAATCGATTGAGCATTGGTTCTTCTTTCTTGTATATATATATAGGCTGGGTGGACCAGATTGGTTGGAGCCAATCTATTGCATTCCAACTCCAATTCTTTTTCCTCAAGTAAGTTATTACTATTATTAATTTTTTTAATGGAGAATTAGAAAAAAAAATTGTTAAAATTTAATATTTATTTGATGAGTTTTTGTTAAACTGCGTTTAAATAAAATAAGAAATCTTTGTTTAAAAAAAAATTAAGTATAATTACATTTATATCCTTACTAAAGTTCAATATTACATCAATGTCCTTCTTACTTTTGTAATTACTTCAATATCTTTCTCAATTTTTTTTAATTACATCAATATCCTTCTCGCTTTTGTAATTACGTCAATATTCATCTCAATTTTTTTTTAAATACATCAATATCCTTCCCAAACTTTCAAATTCTCGTATATATCCCAAAATCAACATGTTATTTCATCACTCGGGGCTAAATAGGATATATGAACAAATAAATAAATATGAACAATAAGTTCTTTCATATTTATATATATCTCCCCATATATATATATATATATATTAGAGGATCATGTCACCTTATTAATGCCACTTGGCAAGCAAAAATGCAATGCTGTCCAGATTTAATTACGTGGATATGCCACCTATTTCTTCAACACACGCATTCTCACATCTTTCCACCAAGAACACACGCCCTGAGCAATCCCAAACTTCTTCCCTGATCTTCAGCTAATCACAATCAATTCCATTCATACTCCCAAAAATTCACCTACACAATCGGTGCACAAAAAAATCACTCTTAATTCTAAAACAAGTCTCGATTCATTCTATCAAATTCACCAAATCATCCTATTTTTGTTCTTGATTCAAAATTATTAACAACAACCCTATCAATTCATTTGAAATGGCGTTTCATTGTTCAAATGATCTGGTGATAATTAAAGGATTGATATCAATCATTTTTTTGAATCTCATTCTTAACCCTAAACCAAAAATATATAAATTGAACGATTGTGTTGCTACACTTCATATCACAAATCATTCGGTCGAAAAAAACACTATCTCACCATGACATTTGGATACCAATGTCAGTTTTTTTTATACTTTGTCATATACTTTTTGATACCCACATGTTTGTATAATGGTTTCTGTAATGAAGGTGTATGTTATTAGATGCATAATAGATGTGATGAATGCCTTGGATTCTAAAGTGTAGTCATTAGTATCAGTAATACTAACAATAGTATATTGTAAATGGTAGTAATTAGTATAACTAATACATGTCATGAATCCCTTATATTGTAGATGAAAATAGATGTTAGTAATGCATGATAGTGCAAGTTTTCCTACATCATTGGTTCAATGAGTATAATTTAGTTTTGCTATATTTTTAAGTAGATTAACAATAGATGTTTGGCAAGGTCTTATAGGATTTTTCTGTTTTATTAGCTATACATTATCACTCATTTTCAAAATATTTGCAATTCTCTGATTGGTATACCCTATAGCTTATGTACATATCCGATAGATGTTTAGAAGGCATTATAAGATTTGGAGTAAATTACACCGTTCGTCTTTGTGGTTTGCGTTGACCGCAGGAGTTCGTCATTTGACCAAAAAAGTTACACCATCCATCCTTAAGTGGCAAACGTTATGCGCCATTAGTCCCTCCCTTTAACGGAGCCCACTAACGGTCGTTAAGTCTTGTTAACCTGAGGGTATAATCGTCATTTCAACACCATAAGGACGAACGGTGTAGTTTACACTTTTTGTCCGTTTTTTTACGTTTTCGTCCGTTTTCGTCCGTTTTCTTACGTTTTCTTACTTTTAACTCCGTTTTTTTACGTTTTCGTCCGCTTTCTTACGCTTATTTACGTTTTCGTCGCTTTCTTACGTTTCGTCTATTTTTATGTTTTCATCCGCTTTATTACGCTTTACCCGTTTTTACGTTTTCGTCTCGCTTTCTTCGTTTTCATCCGCTTTTCATCCGCTTTTATACGTTTTGTCCGCTTTAACACGTTTTCTTCCATTTTCTTACGCTTTACTCTTTTTTTACATTTTCGTCCTTTTTACGCTTTCATCCATTTTCTTACGTTTCGCTCATTTTCTTATGTTTGTGTCTTTTTCTTACGATTTACTCTGTTTTATCGTTTCGTCGCTTTTTACATTTCGTTCATTTCTTACGTTTCGTCTAGTTTTTACGTTTTCGTCCGTTTTCTTACGTTTTCGTCAGCTTTTTTTACGTTTTCGTCCGTTTTCTTACGTTTTTGTCCGTTTTCTTACGTTTTCGTCTGTTTACTTACGTTTTACTCTGTTTTTTTACATTTTCATCGGTTTTTGTTACGTTTTTGTCCGTTTTCTTACGTTTTAAAACGTAAGAAAGCGTAAAAAACAGACGTTTTAAAACAGACGAAAACGTAATAAAACGGACGAAAACGTAAAAAAAATTGAATGTTTTAAATGCATTTTTACGTTTTGTCGTAAAAATGGAAGAAACGATTAAACGGACAAAACGTATAAAACGGATGAAAACGGATAAAACGGATGAAAACGTAAGAAACGGATGAAACGTAAAACGGAGTAAAGCGTAAAAATGGATGAAAACATAAAAATGGACGAAACGTAAGAAAATGACGAAACGTAAATAAACGTAAAAAACGAACGAAACTTAAAAACGGAGTTAAAGGTAAGAAACGTAAGAAAGCGGACGGCGAAAACGTAAAAACGGGCAAAAGTGTAAACTACACCATTCGTCCTTGCACCGTTCGTCCTTATGGTGTTGAAATGACGATTATACCCTCAGGTTAACAAGACTTAACGACCATTAGTGGGCTCCGTTAGAGGGAGGGACTAATGGCGCATAACGTTTGCCACTTAAGGATGGACGGTGCAACTTTTTTGGTCAAAGGACGAACTCATGCGGTCAACGCAAACCACAAGGACGAACGGTGTAATTTACTCTAAGATTTGGTTGCTTTTTACCAACTGTATCATTTATTTGATTTATGTATTTATATTCAACCTTCTTTATAAAAGTCTTCATTTTTTAAAGCTCATCACTTTTTCAATATTTACAGAAGATATCACTATTGGTTCTGAAAGCAATATTAGTAACAACGTTAAGAGTTATTCAGTCAATGATAAGGGGAAAAATGCTTCATCTCTCAATGATTTCGAATTCACTTCCTTGGATCAAATAGATCCAATGCTTGATAACATAAAAATCAAAGGAAGGTGTATTTCAATGTGGCATAGCCATCCTGCTGGGAAGCCTAAGCAAGCGTACAATTTTGATATCGTGTTACAGGATATTAAGGTACTTTTATTAATATCATCTTTATAATTACATACCATCTATATTTTTAATTACATACCATGTAGCTTTATCTTAATACATTGTAACCAAATATTTTAGGGTAATTGCATCTAATGTACTGCACGGAACAATGACATGTATCGGTTTGAACCCATTTTCCAACAGGGTCATTGTTATATCATTACTGACTTTAGTATTGGTGAAAACAATGGTATACTACCATTGTTGAATCACAAGTACAAGATAACATTTTTCCAGTCAACCAAAGTTACACGGATTGACCACTTTGATGATGATGTCTTCGGTTTCAAATTAGAACCTTTTAGTCAGATTTTGAGTAAGAAGTATAATGAAAAGGAGTCTGTTGGTAAGCTTACTTACTTAACACACACTATTTTTAAATGTGACAAAAATTCAGATATCCTGCCGTCAGTTAATCTTACATTATATTGCTAAAATGCAGGTGTCATTGGAGCTATTGTGGCAATTGGTGATATTATCCAAGTTCCAAATACTCTTGTGAAAAAAGTCAGACGGACTATTGTCATTGAAGACACAGAGTACATTATATTTTAAACATTCATACTTACATTCATACTTATATGTTTGATGTACAGTTATTACATTCCTAAAACTTATAATTGTTTGTTGTTCTATTTCAGGGGAACGAGAGTTAAATGTACTTTCTGGGACAATTGGTGAAATGTTTAATCAAGATGCCAAGAATGATGATATCGGTCTAGTCATATTTGTGTTGCAACTTGCAAAAGTCAAATATTTCAGAGGTAACACTAACTATTCGTTTGAAAAAAATAAATACTACAAATTAACTGTATCATGTAAACTCTTTGTAGTTTATTAACCCGCTCATTATTTATACTTTCTCTTCAGACGAGCCTGCAGTCCACAACTCACTTTTTGGAAGTAGGATTTTCATTAACATGGAAATCCCTGCTATCACATCATTTAAGAAGATGTAATCTATACTATCTTTTTGTTTATTATCGATTATGTTTACCAAACGCTTCATATAGTTAACAATAATTTTGAAATCAATTTAGGTACACATCCAAAGAAGGTTACGCTGATGGTGACCATAAGATTGAGGTATTCACCCTCCTGCTGAGAAGATCACACCTGAGATGTTTTTAAACACACAATGATCAACTATCGGTGGTTTCCGAGCTCTCCAACCAGTAAGAAATCCCTATTCGATTATACAACCAAACTCTTTCGTCGACATTTAAATAGCTTTTTGTTATTTTTACTAACATTAAAAATACTTATCTTTATCATTCACAGGGCACTGAAATCGTTCTTTACGCAAAAGTTCATCGAATCCACAAAGAACGCGGCTGATGTTATGATGCATGTAAAAGGTGCAACAAGATGGCAAAACTATCTAAATCTTACGGTTCCAAAAGGCATACACATGCGATTATCATGGTGTGATTTACTGTGGTTCCAAGGTAACAATTTAAATCTCCCTTTATTATATATTGTTAAATCCATTATATTTTAATTAAAGTTTTACTTTTTAATTATAATAATGCAATGTTTATAACAAAATTAGGTTCAAGCTGATATTGAGGGTTATTGATGAGACCGGATCAACACCATTTGTTGTTTTTGATACCAATATTAGTAAGATGTGTAATGGGGTTTCCGCGTATGAATTAATGAACAAACATGGGCAGAACACAGCCGAGTATTTCCCTGATGAATTGAATGTTATTGTTGGCAAGAAATACCTTTTCAAGTTCACCTACACGCAGCATAATGTAAACTCCAACAGCCAAGTTTACACTGCCAAGTCGGTGTCCGATGATGCTGATTTAATTGCTCATTTTAAAGAAGGATTTGTTGACGGACAGGTATCAATTTTAATTCCAAAACCTTTTTGCTCAATTTATTTATCCGTAATATATTTAATTAAGGCGTTAATTTCATATTCTTGCAGGAGGTGGATGATCAGTATAAAACTCCTGATAACAGTTCTTCTGCACAATCTGTTGGCTTGGATGCAGCGGCTTTAAACATCAATAAGTTTCTACTTGAAACACCAGATAATCAATCTCAATCTTCAACAACCCTTAGTGTTGCAGCCTATGCAAAGATCCAAAAATTCCTGCTTGAGACGCCAGATAATGAAACTCATTTCACAACAAGCCGTAGTGGTGTAATAAATTTGGAAAAGAAGAATGCATCTGGTAAAGCTGTTAGTGGTGAAAAGAACGACGAATCTTCAGGAAGCAAATCAGTGAACAAGAAATGATATATCATTGACCTGGATGACTTGCCAGATGAAGATGAGGCCTCAAGAAGTGCCAAGAAACCACTTCTTGCAACTGTCAAAATTGAGAAAGACGAGTGATTGCCGTTCTTTTGATCGTCTCCATGTTTATTTCATTCCATTCTTAACAAATCTATTTTTGTTATTCGGACTTTTCACATTTTATTTCCTTTGGTCGTATTTTACGGATTTGTTTAAGGTTTTAATTTCAAATTTCTGTACAATAAGTTGGCTAATGCAGTATGTGCTATGCCATGGTTATCCTGTTATCAATCATGGAGATTTGATCAATATATTTGTTTTCAGTATATTTTATTCATATGTTATGCCTTATTATTTGTTTGCTCTTACCACTCTTTTATGCCTTAGTTGTATATCTATACACTATCCTTGTGACTCAATAGTACATACTTTGTGAAACTTGAAATGTTGCATACAAAGTTACTATACAGTTGAACACATTGTTCTTTTAACATCCTCATTTTGACTACTATTACAGGTTTATATTCAGGTATGTCACCCATCCCGTTGTGAAGATCACACCTGAGATGTTATGTAACCACACAGTCCAAACAGCGGTTGGTGGTTTTCGAGTTCTCCAACCAGTAAGGATTTCCTATTCAAGTATTAGAAACTTTATTTAACTTCATGTATTACATACAATGTTAGTATACATCTTAGCATAGTCTAATTTTATAAGCCTCATGTTTGTAGTCCTTGGTTAGATTTACTGCACATATTCAAACAATCAAACTGCAAATCACACATTTCACTATAGCAATAGCAGCTTCACCTTATTCTTTCCTATTTTGCCGCAAAACAACCATTGCTTTTGTAAAACACTCTCCAACAACAGTTTTTAAAGCGCGACCTTTAGATAATTTCCATATCATTTTAACCCATTATCTACAAATTCCCAATTTTTTATATATTTGCCATGTCAACTTCCATCAATCGTATAAACTTTGATCACGTATTAAGTTGTTTCATAATTTATTACATATTTTTGGTCCACATTTATGCGAACTTAAGCATCATTGCAACCCATTATCGACAAATTGCCAATTCATTTAGATATTTGCCCCGTCCACTTCCATCAATCATACAACCTTAATCTTAAACTCTTTAATATTTTTCTCAAATCTCATAATTGAAATATACAATTACAAATAAAATAGCAACATATCTTTCCAATTTTTGGTAAACAATACTATATATATGCATCTTCTAAAAATCGAAATTCTCCTAATATAATTGAAAATTAAATGTTTGAATCTCCATTTAAAAATAATAATACAAACATATCATTTCCAACTATAACAATCACTCTAAACATTATATAAACTCTCAACATCAACACAAAAAACACCAAACAATACTGTTTTCTAAAACTTCATTAGAGAATATCATATGGATCATCACAAGTCACCAAAGGTAAAACTGCTTTTTCCCAATTTGTTACAATGTTCAGTATTAGTCCTACATAACTGCATTTTATGAATAGTTAATACTTATTCACAATCATTTATACATTTGATTACAATACAACAAGAAGATATCTCAAACTCACCAAATGAATTGTGGATTGAAGATCCACCTGTTATCATTGTTTCAGATGATGAAATGGTAATATATAAGTTAGTAAAACATAATGAATATTAGAACTGCATATTCACAGTAATTTATATTCGATTACTTCCAGGAACTCCCCGAGAAGATGGCATGTCACAGATAAATCAATGATTGTTCACTTGTGAAAAGCAATGGTGGTCATGTTGTCGATGCTCAAATTGACGACGACAAATTTATCTGTAACAATAAAGATTGTGTATACCATGCTAAGCAGGAATAAAATTATGTATTAAACAACATTATTGATCTTCAAGATTATGTCGATGAGGACAAAGAGGAATGGATTTGCATTAACAAAGACTGCAAATATCACAATCATATTTTGGAGTATTATGATGACAACGAGGAATCCGGTGCATCAAATGTTTGTGATGAAGTTTTTAATCACAAATAATAGGCTTATAAGTTTGACATTATTATCAATAAGTTTATTCGTAAAATGTCGTTAATAAACATATGTTAAACGGTTATTATCAAAAGTATTTTTGGATCTCAATTGTCATTACCTATATTATTTCAAAAGATGTTTGTTTGTTAATGCTTACTCCTTATCAGATAAGTGTTATATCTGAAGACAACAACAATCCTTCCAGCCTATCACATATTGGACAACACTGAGATGATATATCTGATAGAACAGTTACAAATACGCACACATTAGTCACTTCATCCTAATGTACTTTGAACAACTATTTTTTATGCAATCTCCTACTAAAATTACTACTAAAAAAACTTTCCAACTTTTACTTAAACAATAAAAATGGATATGATATTCATATGATCACCAACAAATCATACGACCAACATTAAAAAATATCAATGGATCAGCAATTCATATAACCATCAACAAAACATTTTATGAAACATCTACCAATATAGAACTTGAAAACAAAGACACATCTTAAGGAACAACATAGATTAAAGTGCAAGGATAATATTTTTACAAACCACAGATTTAGCTAATCATAATAGGCCATTTGATAATCCAAACAATAGCAAATATCTTGACCATCCTAACATAACATAACAAAGCATATATGCAGACATTAGTTCAGACCATACTAACCATCCAAAATAAACATAAGTTTTTATAGGATAAGCTTTTAACAGACGTGAAACACATGGTACACCTCCACTTCATCTCCAGCCATATCTGTAAGCAAATGCATGAACTTGAACCTTATCATTTTGTTTTACCCAAAATTACAATCACGTGCAAACTCCCTCCATTCACCAAATACGTTCACATGGTTAGTCCTTCCAGGATCCTCTTTATGAAACTCCATCTTCACAGTAAAAGTGCAATCCACATCTTGGTGTATCATCAAAATCTTCCTGTATGTGTGCATCAGGTGGTATTCAAAGAATTCTGCAGGTATGGTCTGCAATAAACAATGGCCACCATGTGAATACCTACTTCTTCATAAACATGAATAACGTGTTACAATAAATATGTTTCACATAATAATAATACTTACGAGTCTTTTCAACACTGTAATCACAGAATAACTCTTATAGAAAGTGTCACCCACTTCACCAAAGTGGTCTCGATGTCCTGGCCATCGACAAATGTGGTGCATCCTGTCATCATCTGACAATACATTTAACCTGTTAGAATACCTCCTAATACTATCAAACTACACTAATATCTAAGTACACTTTTCTTCCCTGAAACTAAGGAATTCTATAAAGACATATATAATTTTCAACTAAATTAGGATGTAAATATTTATATCACCTTTGTCGTCAAACTCTATAGCAGGTTGCATGTGATGTAGTTGTGTTGCACCATAGAAATGCATCGGTGTATGCGGACTTCCATCAAAGTTAAACGCCATCAACCTAAACACAGTATTATACTCTTTGGTAAACACCAAGATCTGTCCAGCTTGCAAACCCAAAGTGAATTTCATAATATTCCAAACTTGTGGATTCAATTCATATTCATCAGCCTGATTAGGAACATTAACACGGAGCACAGGAACCATGAAGTAGTCTTCTCCACAATTAATCCTAATACGATCTGCCTGGCCTATCCCACTTAAGAAATCAGCAGCAATTCTCTGTAGATGAAGTTCACGTTTGTCGTAAATACACATTTTAATACAATACATTAACTTACTAATAAAGGTAATACAAGTTTAAGTTATATATTAATTGATACCTGAGGCCTGTTTGCGTCAGCCCAAACACGGCTCTTAAAACGAGAATAACGGTGGTGGTCTTCATCGTATCCCCTGAATTCTTTACCATCCCTAGCATCGTATCCTCTCATGTAGAAACAGTCATCCCCTTCCTGGATGAAATGCAACCAATCTACATACAGACCGATGTTTTCCTTAGCAAACTTTTTCCAATCCCTACCCTTGAGTGTTATAGGTCCTACAATTGGTGTTATAAACCAGACTTTCTTACGAATCCTTGCTGAGCTGGTCAGATAGAGATGATTGTTCCCATTGTATCCTTCAAATTCAAATACTTGAGGCAGTTCCTGAATAATTATTCAAAACTTTAATTTACTTTTAACTGTACAATAAAACTTATAAATGATATTATGGTGTTGTTTTCTTTACCTGTTTCCTAGGATATGTTCTGCGGTTCACCAAAACTATAAACTCAAACGGCATTTTCCTGCCAAAAAGAAACGTACTTTAAATTCCATACCATTTTTACATTCTATAATAAGCTCATAACCAGCATAATACTATGGTTTTCTTTTGTTATCAAAATCTATTAACCGTATTCGAATGTATCCACTTAAAAGTATACAACCATAATATCGCAAACACGATTTAGTAACCATTATCATCACTTACACAAAATGGTTTTGCATACAAACCAAAATCTATTTCATGTATCCACTTAAATTTCAGTAGTCATATATCGTAAACAATTAAACCATCAAACTCAGAAAATCCTACCATAAAATTATACCATTATGATCACTGACAGACCAATTTTTTTTACCATATAACTTAGTGTTGCACTAATTTCCAACATAACTGTTAAATATACTTCCAACATAATTTAAAGAAATACTAATTTCCAACAACAACAACCACATGCATTACTATTGAACTAAGATTCAAACGATTAGGGTATAATAGATGTATAACAGTAATATAGATCATCAAGTTCACAAATATCATACATTTTTTTCAATGAACAATTATAATCATTAACATATTTGTTACTACTATCTTACACGAAGTTGGATAATCTAAAAATTATCATCATGCAAGGTTTTGAAAAAGGGGTATACCTAACGACTTCATAGCTACAAATCTACTAACAAATACCTTTGATTATGTTTTTCTAATATTTTAGATCAAAATTATTCATCTTACTAACCTTGGAGTAGATTTCTCAGCTTTGTGATCAATGTGGATGATTTGACAGGGGTGTTAGGGTGCACCTAAAACCATAGCATGTAATGATGTTTCAACTTGGAAAACGCAATATATCTATACACGCAAAAAATATCTTGACCTTTGGACTTTGGTAGTTGACCGGGATATGTCAAATGATAAGCTTGGGCCATTTGTTTTAATGGGCTCAGTTATACTAGAGTGCTAATAAGCCTAATGTATACTCCACATATGAAGCATCTCTAAAGGTATAAGTTAAACCCTTTTTTTGTGCCCAAAAACATTTTGCTATCACAATAAAACGTTTATGTAATTTAATCAGAGGATCATGGAAGTATTCTAAATCCAAAGTTGTTTTAAAATACATAAACACAAGTTCTTTATCGTATAAGTCTTCAATATTTAGAATTCGTACCAACCATTTGATTATTCGTTTGTAAACACAAAGTGTATAACGTTATACCAAAGATTTGAATGAAAGAAGTTCATCAATCATCGAATATTCATTCATCTCATTTGAATGCAGCAAGAATTTTTAAACAAAATCATCCACAAGAATTATCAATAGGTGATGTTAAATTATTTTTTTTGTTCTTACTTAATTTTTGTTTTGTTCTATATTATGTTTACTCTTAATCCATAACTGAAATTTTCTAATAACCAATGTATGTATTTTGTTATTATATACTAATACATGTATTACATTCCCTTCAAACCCTAAACAAATGTTCAAGACGAAGCAACTAAAAGAAATTCCGTTATGATTGATCAAAATTTGAACAATATTGTCATGTCATTCAATAATTTTCCATACACACAATTAAATGGGCAATACTCTAGCACAATGAATACTCATTACACTATACGAGATTCTCAAAATTTGGATGCTACACAAACCACAAGTACGTACATTGTATTATATGTAGTTATTATAATTTATTGACAAGTATATTATATCGACAGTTTATAGGATCAATCACCATGCGAGATTTGATGAACATATTTGTTTAATTCATATTTATTCATCTTTTATGCCTTATTATTTGCTAACATTAGTCCACTTTTGTACTAAGCATGATAGTGTACATACCTTAAAATAACAAAATCAATTAATACTTAAATGAAGCTATAATCTTGGTGAACTAATACTAATATTATTCAATACTTAATTTCCCTATTTAAACTTAAATACCAATCCCTAAATATCAGGATCATAATATATGCTCATTAAATTAGTTTTAATTATATTATTCCCTTTACCATAATTATATTTTGATATTTGAATACAAATTTTGACTTATCCCTAATCATTAGCTAAAACATATACTACTCATTTGAGTAAGAGTTTTTTTTTTCTGTAAAATTAACAACAAGAAACTTGTCTTCAAAACCAAGAAAAGCACATCCAGTTATAATTTTTATACTTTTTTTTAATACATTCGTATAAGTATCATTCCATGCAAATATGCTACTATTTCCAGATATTCATAGCAACTTAATACACCCTTATCAGTATCATTTCATTGCCATATGATGCGATTACAATATATTGTTAGCGACTTAATACAATATTGTTAGTATTAGTGATATTGATTACTAAACTTTACAATTTTGTTTTTAAAATTTGAAGATACTGATAACTTAATTTGCATTTGTAACAGTTGATGGATTACACTAACAAGAGGAAAGCTATTGTTTTCAACAACACGTTATCTCTTGGAAAAGAAAACACACCAACTTCAAGGTTACTACATGATATCGATTCTGACTCCACTAAGCGAAGACCATTAAGTACTCAAGAAGATGTTAGTTTTATGACAACTACATCCACAACTCATTCCATAGATGAGTTGACACTGAATTCAGCCGGGAGACCTGCTCTTATTGATATAAGTAATAGTAAGTAAACGCTTTCATGAAATTTAATTTTAATATCCATTAACAACAATACTAATTTCATATGAAATAATGATAATGAAATAACTTATACTTATCCTTTTAGATGGATCATCTTCTGCTACACCAACAGTTCGACGTAGAGGAAGACCGCCAAAGAATTCTACACCAACAACAACTAAAGTGCCTGTTACTCCAAAAATAACAATAATTCCTCGACAAAGACCAGGAAGGCCACGAATAGAAATGACTACTCCAGGCATTTAATCCCTTCTTTTCACAAACTTTTTAACTACATTTTGTTTTATTGATAGTTTGTTATTATGCTATAAATTATTTATATAAACATCTACGTTTACTTAATGTGACAGAGTTATCAACTACAACTCCAACTATAACTCCAACTCCTGTCATACCAACGACTGTAATTTCAAATATAAATACTCGACGAAAACCAGGAAGGCCACCAAAAGAAATTACTACTCCAGGCATATAAATCCTTTTATTCCCAAACTTTTTAACTACAAATTGTTTTACCAAATTGTATTTGCATTTTGAATCACATATACGTTTACCTGATGCCACAGATTTACCAACTACAACTCCATCTGTAACTCCAAGTCCTGTCATACCAACGAGTGTAATTTCAAAAATAACTCCTAGACGTAGACCATGAAGGCCACCAAAAGAAATCACTACTCCATCTGTAACTCCAAGTCCTGTCATACCTTCACCATTAACTACAAGGCGCCCAGGAAGGCCACGTTCAGATGACATAACACAAGGTATGTTTGTGTATTCCTTTTAATAAATATTTTCTTTTCGATTTTTTTAAATCTGTATATAACTTAACTATTCGTAAACAGAACTCCTATGCGTCCTAACAAAACCACAAGGTTTAGTGGCAAATCTCTGTCGCATTTGACATAGGTAAATTTTATTTCTTAATAAACCACTTAACTATTGAATAGACTTTTTAGTATTAAGTAATTCACCAAAACATCATCTATACTTTTACACGTGTTGTTCATCTATTTCATCGGATATTACATCAAACAATGTTACCAAATCAACACTAACTTATCAGCCACAGAGGAGAAAAAGCAAGCGTGTTTTAGGATCCACATCACGACGTATTAACTTCACCAATGATGCTGATGTAGAAAATCATGTCAACAGAAATCCATTCGTTGGTATCTCAAGTGGTAATTTCAATTCGAAAGCAATATACAATTCAACAAACATACTGTTTTATTACTTAATTTATTCGTTATATATACACATTCACCACTGATTTGTCAATATACTAATTATTCAGACTACATCGATCTCGGAGATCCTAATGTACAATGCTCTGATTGTGGGGCATTGTTGTGGGAAGCAGAGAGTAAAAAAGGCCACAAAACGGAGGATTCATATTCTCTATGTTGCATGAGAGGTAAAGTTCAACTACCGGTTGAATTGAAACCCCCTCCAAGTTTTCTCATGAGTTTGGTGAGAAATGAACATCCAAAAAGCAAAGGGTTCCTTGAAAATATAAGGCGTTACAACTCTATGTTTTCATTCACATCTCTTGGTGATAAAGTAGACCAAAAAATTAACAACGGACGAGGTCCATACTGTTTTAGGCTTCAGGGAGAGAACTATCACAGAATTGGTTCTTTGATGCCTGAAAATGACAAGAATCCTAAGTTTGCGCAAATATACATATTTGACACAAGAAACGAGATACATAACTGTTGGAATCACTCCTAAACCATTTCTCAAGTGTTAGTAATCAATTTGTAATAGTTAGCTTAATTAAGGCTTTTATGTTAGTAATTAAGGCAAGGCTCATGTAGAAAGCCCATGAGCCTATGCAAATGCCCAATAAGGAAAGGAAGGGACTAGATATGTTGCCCTAGCTCCCTTCCCCTATAAATAGTTTTGTAACTCTTATTTGAGAGTTGGTTGTTCATTTTATCACATTTCCTACGCTTAACCTTTCTCTTATTATTCGTGTGTGTGTTATTGTGTTCAACCGATCACTTTCTATCTCATTTCTTTATATTGATGCTTGTGTTGCAAACATGGTGACCTAACAGTGGTATCATTCGCCAAATAGTTGGGTGAAACGGTTTTTGTTTTTGAAATATTCGTGTCTACGTGTAAGTTTCGGTGTTTAAACATTCCAACGCTTAAAAACTTCAATTTTTACACTTTAAAACTCAAGATTCTTGTACTTTAAAGGTTATTTGGTGATAAAGTTTAAGTTTTTGGCAAAAAGTTTGAATCTTTACGTGTATTTCATTAGTTTTGAGCTTGGTTTCATTCGTGTAGTCTGTTCTACGCGTAAGGTGCATAAGTGTTTTAAATCATCAAGTTTCATCATATAAATCATGTTTCTAAACTTTATTATCCTTAAAAATCAGTTTTGGTTACCTTTGGTAGTTCCTACGCATAGCAAAACCCTAAACTTACGCGTAAGCTCCACAAGGTTTGATCTTCAGTGCTATTGGTTTACTCAGTGTTTTCTTGCTTGGATAAGCCTGAAAACACTTCGACTTTGGATATCTTTTACACTGGCATAAGTGTAAAGGATTTTTTTGGGCAAAACCCTAGTTTTACGCCTAAGCTAATTACTTACGCGTAGAATACTTTCTGCCTAAGCATTTTCTTACGCCTAAGCCAGTCTTACGCCTAAGCTAATCTTACGCATAAGCATTCTACTACTAAGCCTTTGGTTTACGCCTAAGCTAAGTGTTTCTCAATCCTACGCGTAAGCTATTCCTACGCGTAAGTTATTCTTACGCGTAAGCTGGTGTTTTTACGCATAAGGTGTTTTCTTTGCATAAGCTGGTTTTCTATTCATAAGGATACTTCATCAACAAAGTTTCATTCGACTACAAAGATCCATCATCAACACAAGTTTCAAGATGTCTCAACCACCATACTCTAGCTACTTTCCTCATATGTATCCTCAACAACAACAAGAACAACAAAAACTCTACCAGCAACAATAATTCTATCAACAACAACAATTTTCTCAAGGAGCAATTCAACCACAAATGATTCAACCACCACCTAGTCTACAAGTACAACCTTACACAAACTTTCAAAATCAGCATCCATCCAAGTATGCTATGAAGGAACCGTCTTGGTTTGCAAAGATGTGTGAAGCTTTAAGTAGCCAACAATCCATTCATGAGGCTGGATCACTTGATAGACCTCCAATGCTCACTCCCGGAAACTACGATCAATGGGTGATGAGGTTCTTTAGGTTCTATGATCTAAAGAAACCACATGGTAAGTTCTTGAAAAAGGTCATCCTTGAAGGTCCATTTCAGATGCCTACTATCACTTGCATCGGAGATCCGAATGCTAATCCACCAAGAGATGATGTTACCAATGTTGCGGTCTTGATCAACTTACTACTTGACCAACTTCTACACATGGAAGCCGATGAACTTGCAATGCAATATATCCTTTTGGGTTTACCCAATCCGATGCCGTAGTGTTGATGCTCGAAGATCGCTAAAGCAATGTGGAGCATATTCATCTCCTCATGGAAGGCACAGAACACAATCAAGAAGATATGGAATCAAAAATCTACTTAGCATATGAACACTTCATGATTGAACCAGGGGAGACATTAGAGTCATATCATCATCGATTCTCAGACATCATCAATGACTTAAAAAAACATTACATCATTATGCCAAGAATTGCAATCAACACTATTTCCTCAGTCGTCTTGGTCCTGATTGGGAAAAGTATGTTATTTTCATCCGTCAAGCGAAGAATCTTCATTATGCTACATACGGATTATTGTATGACTATTTGAAGCCCCACCAAAAGGAAGTTTGACAGAGAAAGAGTCATTCGTGGAGCTCCTGTTTCACCTTCACTCCCGGATAATCAAACCCTTGCATTGTGGGCTCAAACGTGTTATCCTCAATTCCCTACTTTGCAAACTGTCTTCACAAATCCTCCACAACCAACTGCTACAATTACACCATATGATCCTTCACAGCAACAATCTCAAGAAACTCAATTAGTTCCATACAACAACAACAATGATCAAGCACTTTACAGTGAATCTAATGAGGATGCAGAAGCTTTCGATGCATTGCAACAAGGGTTTGTCATGATTGCTAGAGCCTTCGGCCGATATTCAAACAAATCCAACAATCGCATTCGTACCTCATCTAACACAAGGAATCAGGATGTTGTTAACAATGGACGTGTTGAAGTTCAAAATCATGGTAATGTTCGTCAGATGGGCAGTGGTCAAGGGTTTAATGCTAATGGAAGGAATAACATGGGTGCTCCACAACAACGAGCTCAAGTGGTTGATCAGGGTAATGCTTAGACTGGGGTTAATGGTCTTCGTTGTTATAACTGTAATGAGAAGGGTCATCTGGCTAATGCATGCCATAAGCCGAGGACAAGAGGCAGCACTTATCACAAAGAGGCTTTACTCCTGGCTCTCAAGGATGAAGTTGGTGGCACTCTTACCAAGGAACAGAGCTTCATGGCAAATGCAGATTCTAATGATGACATGGAGGACTTGCAGGCTAATGCAGATGTGATGTTAATGGCTAACATGCACGAACTCCACATGAGTGACACAGGCCAAGTTTATGACACTGACGGCTTGTCTCAGGTACCGGATCAAAATATATTCATCACTGATCTGATATCTCCGCCAACATCTGCATCCGACAAGGATCAGAGTGTTCAACATGAGCCTTCTACATCTCATTCCGATGATAATCAAATAGATCCCGTAGTTATATTTGACGATCAAGATGACCTTATGGTTAACAATGATAATCAAGTTGACTCCGTGGTTATATTTGAGGATCTAAATAATGATCATGTTGAGACTCACGTTGAACAAGCTGATATTTTGTCTAATCCAGATATTGAGCTCATGACCTTACTTAAGGACCAAAATTCTCAAATGGAAAAATGCCTTGACATCAATAAGCAATTAAAGGATAAAAATGCACTGCTAACTAAGGATAATGAATGCTTAAAATTTCAACTCAACATTTTTCAAAAACAAGAAAAACGTGAAAAAGGTTTTGAAGTCGCTTTTGTTAAATCTTACCAAAACGAAAAATCTTTGGAAAAACAGATATGTGATCTAGTTGCATCTAAAAATGCGTTGTTGTCTCCAATAGAACAACTGAAATATGATCATAAACAACAAACTAACGCTCTCACCTTGGAAACCCAAAAAGCCAAGTCTGAGTTGTTAACTTGTCAAAAACAGTTCTGTGAGTACAAAAAGCATTCAAAGAAACGAATAGATGACTGTTTTCAAGAAATTGTCGACTTATAAAACAAAATAAAAGAGTTTCGAAATGTTGTTTATAAACATGGTGAGTCAATCACAACTATTCAAAAGTTTACTTTTAAACCTAGTCCAAATGGATATGGACCAAATCTTGCTGATTACAAACCTAAGTTTTCACATAGAGCATTCAAACCAAATCCTCAAGTTTACAGTGCAGAACATAGAATTGATGATTCCATTATGAGTGTTGTTGAATATAATCGCATGGATGAATTAGATGCAGAAGACGAGAGTCGGTCAAAATTGGAGAATGTTGTTTATAATAAACCATTTAACTATTCAAAATCCGTAACTTTTGTCACACAACAGGATCATTCCAACACACCTTGGGTTACATACCTACTTCTGAGTCTTCTAATGATGGTCCCCTTTCTAATACTGCACAAATTAATGGTCCTTTACCTTCATTAAATGAAATAAAGCCATTAGCTGAACAATGTCAAGTTCTAAAATATTTTGAAACATTCTTATCGGACATCAAACTTTTGGAACGTGAAATTGAAATCAATTCTGAAATAAAAGTTGAACATTTTCAATCGCCTCAAGCGCGAGCACAAAGAGATATGTTTCAGAAAAGAATTTTACCTCATGTCCGAAATTTGAAAATGTGTGCAATATATTGGGAAATGGATTTTCACAAGGAGCTTGGACTTATGAAAAGAGTTTTCGAACAAACAGAAACATCGATCTCAAATACAAAACATAAAAAGAAAATGTTAAGAAAAGATGTTGATCGACTCTTAGAAGATGTTATCTGTGCTGATACCATAAATGTTGTGTTACTCCATACCGTTGCATCTGCATTTGATTATATCACTGCTGATTCTGTTGATTCTGTTGAAAATGTTGAGAATACTGTTATTGTGTCACAAATCAAGTCATTAAAAGTTGAAAATGAGCGATTGTTAAACGAGCTTTCAAATGCAAAACGTCGTCTTCAATGGTGTCAAAAAGATTGTCAAAATCGAGAACTTGCTTTGCAAAACAAAATCAACCAGTTGCATACCAAAACTCTTAATCCAAAAATTGAGCAACTGGATGATGAAAACGTGTCTTTAAAGTGTCAAATCTCAAAATATTAACAAGAAATTTCAAAAGTTAAAACGGAATATGGTGTCATATTTGATTTACTCAAAATGACTCGTGCTCAAGCGTCAAAAGATATTGATGATCATCTTGCATATACCAAAGATGTTTTACGAAAAAATGGAAACACTCGTTCTGAAAATCAAGATTTGTTACATACTATCCATGATCTAAAAGCAGAGTTGGTAACACTTATGAAAGATAGGAATAGTAACACAAACGTTATTACACCAAGAATTCTTAGACTGCCTAATGACACATCACAAGAAACTAATGTGCTTCCCTCTACTGAAACAGGAATAGTTGGCTCTTTTCCCAACGCTAGCGCTTCACAGCTTAAGAGCACCACAAGGAAGAATAGGAAGTTGCGACGTAAGAAAAGAACAATAAAGACCTCTGAAGTAGAAGAACACCTTAGGACTTTGAATAAAACTCATGTTACTCCCACTTTAGATATTTCGCCTGACAAATGTAATGGAAAAAGTGATGTAACGAATGCTGAACCTTTAAGTACTTTAAATGTTATGTTTGAAGCTTCTTGTGTTGGTTGTCGTAAATGCATATTTTCTGGTTGTCATGATAAATGTGTTGTTAACGCCATCTTATCTCGTAAGCGGAATAATAGAAAACGGAATACCTCTAGGCCCACTAATGCTTCTAAGTATGTGCTAGGTAAACCACCTTATAGTGTTCCGGCTACGGTCATTGATGTACCCATAGAACCTCCTTCACCTCCTAGGAAGACCTTATCACCTAGTGCATTTACTAAGACAAAAGCTAAGACTAGTTGGAGATGGCAGAAATGGTTACATAATACACTTGGCTTTAAATGGATACCTAAAATCATAAACATGTATGTTTCAACTATAATCGCATCGAACCTCTAACTCTTGGGTTCCACATCTACTTCTATTCCATCTGTGTCGTCTATGTGTAATGCAGTGATACGGATCATCCTCTAGATTGATGATAGCGGATGTTCTCGACACATGACGAGCAATCTCAAACTGTTATCCAACTTTATTTCAAAGTTCATTGGCACTGTCGGTTCGGAATGATCACTTGCAGCTATCATAGGCTACGGAGATTACATCAATGGTAACATCGAAATTAGCAGGGTTTATTATGTGGAAGGTCTCGGTCACAATCTCTTCTCAGTTGGTCAATTTTGTGATGGAGATTTGGAAGTTGCTTTTCGGGAGAAAACTTGTTACATTCGTGATCTACAAGGAAACGATCTTATGTCTGGTACCCGCACATCAAGTCTTTATACAATCTCAATGCAAGACATGCTTGCTTCATCTCCCATCTGTCTACTTTCAAAGGCAACATCTACAAAATCTTGGCTATGGCATCGTCGACTCTCACACTTAAACTTTCAAACCATAACCAATCTTGCACGATACAAACTTGTTGAAGGTCTCCCAAGATTTCGGTACTCTAAAGATCATCTATGCTCAGCCTGTGAACAAGGGAAAAGCACTCGTGCTCACTTTCCTTCAAAGGTGGAACACAGCTCACAGCATGTGCTTCATCTTCTTCACATGGATTTGTGTGGCCCGATGCGTGTGCAGACGACAAATGGCAAACGCTACATTTTGGTAATTGTAGATGACTACTCAAGATGGACTTGGGTTTATTTTCTTCGAAGTAAAGATCAAGCTCCACAGATGATCATCACCTTTCTCACGAAAATTCAAGTTCAGCTCCAGAACACAATCAGAACAGACAAAGGAACATAATTTGTGAATCAAAGTCTTCGTGCATATTATGAGAAAATGGGAATTGAGCATCAAACATCAATTGCACGAACACCGGAACAAAATGGAGTTGTTGAAAGACGAAACCGTACGTTAGTGGAAGCTGCAAGAACAATGTTAATTAATGCTAATTTTCCAGACACTTGTGGGTCAAGTCGTATCAACGCATGCTACACTCGAAACCGCTCGATGATTACTAAGCGGCACAACAAAACACCTTTGAGCTTATCCACAACCGTAAACCGAATCTCAAACACTTTCATGTATTTGGATCCCTTTGCTACCCAAATAATGATCGTGACAACTTTGGTAAGCTCAAAGCCAAAGTCGACATTGGGTCTTTGTTGGATCTTGTGAAAACTCTAAAGGTTACGGATCTAGAATCGTCGTACAAGGAGATTATGGAAGCGATTCATGCAAATTTCGATGAACTTCTCGAGATGGCTTCGAGCAAAACAACTTGGAACCGGACATAACCGTCTAAACTTTCCCCAAACCCCATCATCACCGAACCAAGCTTACAACTTACTCACAACAAATGGAGCATTATTTTCTCCTCTGTTTAGTGATGATATTGATCAACGTGCTCGGATGTATCAAGCTGTTTCCACCGCTCAACTGATCATAATCTAATCACGATACACTGAAACAACAACCATTGCTGAGGAAGCACCACCAATTGATTCTACAACAACAAATAGAACAAACCGCATCCAATGACGCTGAACCAAGCGATGATCTTCGAACAATGAAGTACCTCCACCGCAGATTATGATCCAAATGCGTTCTTTAATCCGTTTGCTAATGAAACTGCCACTTCTGATGTAGCATAATCATCTACAAGCCATTTGAATCCCCCTAATATGCATAATATATATCAACATCAACCCTCCACACATCGTTGGACTAAAGACCATCCTCTTGTAAACATTATTGGAAACCCGAATCAACCAATCGTAACTAGACAACGCCTTCAGACTGACGGTGAACATTGCATTTATGCACTTACCGTCTGCTAAGCTGAACCCAAAAATATTAAGGAAGCCATGACATATGACAACTGGATTGAATCCATGCAAGAAGAACTTAACCAGATTATACGCCTTGAAGTATGTGAATTGGTTGAAAAAACAATTGGAGTCTATGTTATTGGTCTCAAATGGATTTGGAAAAACAAGCTGGATGCTGAAGGTACGATTATCAGAAATAAATCACGTCTGGTGGCTAAGGGTTATCGACAAGAAAAGGGATTGATTACGAGGAATCATTCGCACCAGTTGCAAGACTTGAGGTTGTACGGATTTTATGGCATTCGCGGCTCACATGAACATCACGGTCTTTCAGATGGACGTCAAAACTGTTTTTCTGAATGGAAACCTGAAAGAAACGGTCTATGTTATCCAGCCAGAAGGATTTGTTGATCCAGAGTTCCCTAATCACGTATATAAACTAAACAAGGCTCTCTACGGTCTCAAACAAGCCCCTCGGGCGTGGTATGATAAGTTGTCATCCTTTCTTATCGCTCATAATTTCGTCAAAGGATCGGTCGACCCTACACTATTCATACAATATCACGTGGCACACATTTTAATAGTTCAAATTTATGTGGATGACATCATTTTTGGGTCAACACATCTAAAGTACTCAAACGCTTTTTCAAAACTCATGAAAAAACATTTTGAAATGTCCATGATGGGTGAACTTACGTTCTTTCTAGGACTACAAGTTCATCAATCACCCCGTGGTATTTTCTTGAGTCAGTCCAAATATGCTCTTGAAATATTAAACAAAAATGGAATGCAAAACTGTGATACCTATGCCACACCAATGGCACATACCAAGAAACTGGACGCTGATTTGCATGAGAAATTGGTTGACCCTACCAAATACCGTAGTATCATTGGGTCTCTCATGTATCTAACGACCAATGAGACACGATATTGTCTTTCTTTGTATATGTTTGCTCCGTTATCGGTCAAGACCAATCTGAAACTCACCTCTCGAGGCTAAGAGAATCCTCCGATACATCAAGGGAACCATTAACTTGGGGATCCGGTATCCGAAGGATTCGGTTTTGAACTAATAGCTTTTGAGACGATCATCGCAGTTGCTTAGATTCTCGGAAAAGTACTTGAGCTTTACAATTTCTTGGTGATAAACCGTGTCATGGCAATCGAAGAAGCGGGATTGTACCTCACCGTCCTCAACCGGCGGAATATGTAGCCATCTTGGCGTGTTGTGCTCAAGTCATTTGGATGATAACACAACTTAAAGACTATGGTTACATATTTGATGAATCTCGATGTCTGCGACAATCGAAGTGCTATTGCAATCTCACGCAACTCGCTCAACATTCAAAATCAAAGCACATCGATCTTGATATCATTTCATCAAGGAGCATGTGGAAAAGGGTACCGTTGAATTATACTTTGTGGTCTTGAATACCAATGGCGGATCTTTTACCAAAGCCTTAGCTCCCGCTAGGTTTCTTGAGTTGGTCCACCGGATTGGTATGAGGTGTTTGACTCCAGAGGAACTGGACGAACTTTTAAAACAATCTTAAAACAAGTCAAACACCAAAACCTCTTTTGTAAATATTTTTTTCAAAAACAAAATACAAAAATATAAAATTTACAAAATTCAAAAATATTCTTCTCTCCAAAATTTCTTTAAACATGGCAAGTACAATTCTTCCGGCAACACTTTACTCTTTCAAATTTCAGTATTTTTTCGGTCAAGTGTTGATGGGGAGAAAGTAAATATTATTTGTTTCATAAAACCTTGTACTTGCATGTTACCCAATACCGGTTGTATATTTGATAATGGTGTACACGTTTCTTGTTTCTTGACACTCCTCGGGCTCAAACTTAAAAAATTTCAATATTTTCAAAGTCGAGAGGGAGTGTCGTCAAGTTTCTTTCCAAATATCTTGCTTTATGTAACCAAATTGGAAGTTATGGGCGTTGGATGAAAATGATTGAGGTGGAGGGACCAAAGTTGTTAAAAGGTTAAACTAATTTTATTAAAACTCTCCACCTAAATTTTCAAACACATTAACTCCTAAATTTATTACCACAACTACTCATCCTACGCCTATAATCAAATATGCAAATCCGTGCTTTAATCTCCAAATTTGTAAGTGTGTTAAGCTTCATTGTGTGTTTCTAAACTATGGTTTTTAATGGTACACTAATCCAACGGTTTGATTTTAAACTACGCATGATTATGTGTTTTACGCGTATGCGTATATTCATATGGTCATGTGTGAGTGTTTGTTGTGAAATAAGTGTGTTAAAACGTTGTTAAGATCATTATAAAACTATTTCCAACATGAAAATCTACCCAGAAACTTCAATTTATCATTTTCAAAGATTAGGGTTTATGCGTGAGATTTGGGGTTTTTCATTTGTGATTGTTTCTGAGTAATTAGATGGTTGTATGATGATTGTGACATGCTTAATTGACCAAAACCACATTTGAATCATACCCAGAAACATGATTTGTGCATAATTGAGAATTAGGGTTTTAGTATCATACGAATTGGGGATTTTTGATTCTTAAGGTTGTGGATGTTAAAACTTGTTGCAACACACTCACATTACTTCTAAGACATTCCAGAATGAGTTTGGTGCAAAACCTATGGCTAGATTTCTTAGTCGTAAAATTCAAATCCTTAGGGTTTAAGTTTTACGCGTAAGTAAATCCTACGCGTAACTGTGTATGATTGTGATTACATGTGAAAATGGAAGGAATTGAATAATATGTTAATAGACATGTTATGTTGAATTTATTTTAGGTTTTACGCGTGCAAAATTCAGAATCAAGGTTAAACTGGATTTCTACGCATAAGGATCACCTTACGCGTAGAATGTTATTCGTAAGAGAAATCTTACGCGTAACGTTTACGCGTAAGGTTCTACAAAGGGACTACGCGTATCCTGTGAAGAATATGTGTAAACTTGAGTCTTACGCATAAGGTTCACTCTTACGAGTAAACCTTACGCATAAGCTCCAACATGCGCTTACGCGTAAGCCTTATGCCAAGACCTCTTTTCCTCGCATAATATTTCTTCGCGTGAAGAGTTCCTACGCATAAGCTTATGCCTCGTGTATGGTTTCTCTTTTTTACGCATAAGCTTACTTTTTACGCATCGCCAAAACATTAACCTTACCAATGAATTGTTACGTGTACAAACTTGTAAATAAATAAATTGATAAAGATTTAAAAGGTACCTTTTGAGGGGTCATTTAAGCCCTTAATTGATCACTTTTGTATCCGTTACTACTTAATTTCGTTCCTTTTCACTTTTAGGTCTCTTGAAGGCAAATTCTTGGAATGACACTTATTCGGACGAAAAGGCGAATATCTGAAGAAAATGGCAAAAGTCAAGAATCGAGACACTCAGTCTTTGAATTGAAAGGAGGCGTCGGGTTCTACTTGTGACGCCGTCGAACAAGTTTTATGATGACTCAAGAGCCAAATTGCTTATTTACAAGTGATCGCATCGGGTTTAAAAGAGTAGGCGTCATGACTCGGACGGCCTAGATTTGATCGAGACGGCGTCAAAGATCGAAGGAGACGTCCACGGTCATAAGGTGGCCGTCACAATGCTAACGTGTGAAGAAACCCTAATGATGGCGACCGACGGCGTCTGAATTAAAGAATGACGCCGTCGCGGTTTGTAACACTATATATAGAATCCAAATTTTTCGGTTTTCGATGTGTAGTTTTGTGGGTAAAATCTAAACCGAACCAAGGCTGTCTTGTACAGTATTTTAGGGTTCCATACCCTATCTTACATTAAGATAAGTGTTTTACTTCATTAATTCAATTATGTTCTCAATTGATTGTGTGTATGCTTGCATGTTCTCCATGTCCGGCTAATTTATTTGTGTGTTTGCTTAGGTAATATGAAACGTAGTTATTGAATATTGATTGGTTGTCTCTTATCTTAATTGTGATTGACCTAGTATTGCGATAGGTCATTCGTTGTGCTATTAATGCTTGATTAATCTTTGTTGAACCTTAGCATATAGTTACTAGTGGAATTGTAGGCTAAACATCCAAAGAATACCTTAGTGTTAAGTTTATGAATCATAGAGATTTCGTAGTCATTAACCTTTGGTAGCTTAAAAGAGTTAGGGATAAACGCATACCCTACGACCTTAGAAACACAACGCGTTAAGAATAAGGACGTGACAATTCAACCATCAATAGGAGATAACCAGGGAGTAATAAAACCTAAGTAAACACATTTTTAATCATCATCCGAGCACACAACAATAGACATAGACTACCCCTAGCTTAGTTAATTAGAATAGATAATAGTAGAGTAATCGGTAGAGATACCAACCCCCAAATCCAAACCTCGAGATTCGTACCTTTCCATTTCCTAAAAAATATAAAAAAGATAAAAAAATAATCTTCCTCAACCCCAACCTTAGCGTAGTAACTTCTCATTAGCATTCCTATTCCCCTAGAGAACGATATCAATACCCGTGGCTTACCCTAATACTACACTACAACGATTACCCTAATACTACACTACAACGATTAGGTTCATCGCCTAGGGTGTTGAATAACTTGCTCGACGAAAGGAAGTTCCTTTGACCCGAGCAGCGCGTAAGCGTATCAAGTTTTAGGCGCGCTGCGGAGAATAGAATAGCTAGTTAGGAGTCCACCTCGTTTAGGTTTCCTTGCTTGATTCCTATCAAGTAAGTTTTTTTCCATTTTAGCTTCCTCGTAGTCTATCCCCTTCTTCGTGACCTTTGTTAGTAACCCCATCACTTTTCATCATGGAAGGTGATAACCAACCACCACTCATCAACCCACCACTGAAATGACCCACCAAGAGGCCGTACTCTTGGTGAATACTCGAGACCAAGCCACCTAGGCTATAGGAACACCATTGAGCTTCCGACCAAGCCCAAACTATGGCCTGCGATCCGACACCATCCGGTTGGTGCAAAGCGGATGTGCATTCCATGGACTTCGTTCAAGATCCTAATCAGCATCTTAAGGATTTCCTTAAAATTGTCGATTCCATCGACCTCGATGCTACTACTTGGGAGACTATGCGTCTGCGTCTCTTCCAATTCTCTCTACGAGACCAAGCTAGTAATTGGCTTGAGCGACTTCCCGCTGGCTCCATCTCAAGTTGGGATGATCTCACCTCTTGTTTCCTTGCTCAATTTTTCCCGGGGAGAACTACTAAACTTAGACGAGACATCTTGACGTTCCAACAACTTCAAGGCGAGTCTCTCTATGAGGCATGGACTCGATTCAAGGACTTACTCCATAAAGTCCCTCATCATGGCATTGATCTTTGGCTTCAAATCCAAATCTTCTATGACCATACCGATTTTATCACAAGGCGATCCATTGATCAAGCCGCCGGTGGAAGACTCAGCGACTTCAACGCTAAGGAATCTTGGGATATTATAGAAGAGCTTGCCGATCGAAGCTACGAAAATTGGAATGAATCCCCTGAAACCCCTGTTAAAGTGGTCAATGCCATATCAATTCCTCTTGAATCTTCCAACGTCACTGAAGAACAAATGAGTGCTCTTGAGAGAAGGATTGATTATCTGATTGAAAGGCAAAGGAGAACCCTTGAACGAATCCCCCGGGAAATGGTTAATTCCGCCAACCACCCAACACCTTTCTCCGAATCCCCAAGTCGTGAGCAAGATCTTAATTCCGAACGGCGCTTCCGTTCTACTTCCCCAATACCACTCTCACCGAGCTTTAAGGAACAAATGAGGGAGTACATGGCAGCTTATACGGAGAGATTAGCAAAATTTAAAGAGGAGGTTTATAGGCAAAGGGAGGAGATGCAGGCAAAAATGACGGAGATGATGAACTTGGTAAAAGAGTATACCAAGACAAAATTCCCCGAAAAGGTACCAGTAAGAAGCAATGATTACCCTCCCACTTCGTTTGTTAATGTCATTTCCATTTTGCCTGATGAAGATGGAAAGGGTGAGGAGAAGGAAACTGAGAAAAGCCAGAGGGAGGAGGCTGAAACTAATGATGAGCCCGAAACCATTGAGTACTACCTTAAGCACGAGATAAACAAAAAAACCATTGTCAACCAACTTTAGGCACAATGAGGTTCTTAGGAAAGCCCTTGAAGGAAAAATAACAGAAAAAGAGTACGACACAATGCCTATGGGACCTATGTATGAGCTGGTTCTAAAAAAACCAGTAACTAAAAAGCGAGAAACCACGGGGAACTTCGTGATACCATGTAGCATAGGTGACATTGATAATATAAATGCCTTAGCTGATCAAGGGTCTGTAATGCCATTATCAGTCTATAATAAGTTGACTAGGGAAAAGCCAGCCAATACCAATCTTAGACTTTCCTTAGCAAATAATACATATGTCTACCCCATAGGAGTAGCAATGGATGTTTTAGTAGAAGTGGCTAATATTGTCTATCCGGTAGACTTCGTGATTATAGACATTGAGGAAGATAGAAATATGCCACTCATTCTTGGAACACCTTTTCTTGCCACTGCCAAAGCAACCATCAAATGCAGTGAGGGCATCATGATACTTAAAAGCGGCAAAGGGTACGCTAGGATACCTCTAGTTCCAATGTATCCTCTTAAGATCATGGAAAATATTACGGATGAGAATCCACAAGTCCCTAACAATGTGGTTAGGAAGAAAATGAACGATTGGGAAAAAGGGCTTAGAGATTTCATGGTTCAAGGACTACATGCGACACTGTGGAAGCGCGATAAAAAGTTAGAAAATAATCCTATCTCAATACCACAAACACAAAGGAACCCTAAGGAATTTTTAAAGGGAGAGAAAGTACTCTTGTACAAATCACGAATAAGAGCATTAAGAGGTAGAAACAATCCAAGATGGTTTGGGCCTTATACGGTGAAGGAAACTAATCTAAAAGATAAAACCGTCATCATAATAGATGACGTTGTGAAGGAATCCATGGTGAGCATACAACGTATACGCCCTTTTGATGAAGGATTAGTAAAGGTAGAAGGTGACGGTAATGAAGTTACGTAGGGGCACGACTTCGAGTCTAGCTACAAGACTCATATATAAAGAAAAGCGCTTCGTGGGAGGCAACCCATGCTTAATTGTTTACTTGTTTGTGTCGTGTATCTTTTATTGATTGTTTATTCTCATGTTTAAATTTGTAAAAATGATTTATTTTGTCTTTAACCTCGTCTTAATTACATATAAAGGTATTTTACATAAGGGATAAGTGTAGGGAGGATTACACACGTTTTCAAAAGAAACGTAAACATGAGAATTACAATTAATAAAAGATATACATGTGTGTTGTTCGAGTCAAATGCTTGTATCGAGTCATAATGGATGTTTTGCAGAAATTTTCCAGTTTTAAAGATAAAAATGTTCGAATTTTTCCAAATCGAGACCGGTTTCGTTAGGATCGCAACTGACGCGTCGGGAGGAGCAAACATCTTATTACTTTTTCTCGTTTCGAGCTACTTATAAATTTTGGAATTTTCGGTCTTAATTTTCCAGAAAATCTTTAAACATCTATTCTACAAGCATTATATCCTAGTTTAGTAGAGTCATATATATATTGTTACCGCCGATTTTACGCGAAGGTTTCGTTTGTTTTCTTCAAGTGTGTAGGTTTAATTTATCAAGAAGAAGATACATAAGATGAGAAGGAGCTTTTCACGCTAACATTATTCTTGAAGAAAGATGTAACCACCACTTCACACGGATCCTACCGAGCTAATCAGGGGAGTACTAGTTTCTTTAGTTTTTAATTACCTTCCATTATCATTACTTTGATACTTTCGGGAACATTGGGGACAATGTTCGGTTTAAGTGTAGGAGGAAAATAAAGCGGAACTTTGAAACTATGCTTATCCTTGATTATTTGCTTTGTCCAATTTCATTTGTGTAATAAACCATGAGAAATATCAGTTAGGGTAATTTTGGCACCAAATTTAAAATTTTCATGACATGCAGGAGTGGGCCATTAGTCTTAATAAAGCGTCTCATGGATAGAAAATTATATGACTAGCACAAAAAACCCTTTATCAACTAAATTCCACCCAAAATGTGAGGATCGCCCTTAGATTTGTAGGAATTAAAGCATTCATCTTTAATGCTTAGAGTGTGAACCGGTAGTATAATAGATTCTAGAACTTGTTTTGTGATGCATTCCGAGATCGCTAGTAAGACTACACTTATGTAGTTAGGAATAACTAAATGATAAGAGGCATTAGGATAACCCTTGTTTGATACTGATACGCTTACGCAGCGCGTTCGGGGTCAAAGGAACTTCCTTTTCGTCGAGCAAGTTTTTCAACACCCTAGGCAGTGAACCTAATCGTTGTAGTGTAGTATTAGGGTAAGCCACGGGTATTGATATCGTTCTCTAGGGGAATAGTGTTGTTAGGCTGAAGTGTATGTCGATTTAAGTCTAAAGGTGAGGGATGATTATTTTTGTATTTTTATATTTTATGAATCTCGGTTTTGGAGGGGAGGGTGGAATTAGTTGCTAGTCAACTATTCCAAAAGATACTAACTAACTTAGGGGTCTACCAGGAACGTGAAGCGTATCCACTTATGATGTATTACTCCTTGCTAGCTATCCAATTCTACCTACTGAATTGTCACGTCCTATTGATGGTTGAATTGTCACGTCCTTATTCTTAACGCGTTGTGTGTCTAAAGTCGTAGGGTATGCGTTTCTCCCTAACTCTTTGAACTTACCAAAGGGTCTCGTCTACAAAACCCACTAGGGATAATAAACTCTTACTCTAAGGCACTCTTTGGATGGTTTAGCCTACAACTACTCAAGTAATTATATTCTAAGGTTCACAAAGATGAATCAAGCATTAAGTACACAACGAATGACCTATCGCATTACTAGATCATTAACAATTAAGATAAGAGACAACCAATCAAACAAGAGATGTGGGATGCAAGAATTATAAACTAAACCAATTAGACTCATTGAAATTGTCACACCCTAATGATGAAGATAGACACAAGCATCACTAAGAAATCAATAAGATCTAATTAATTATATACAAGTTTCATACAATCATAAGCAAACACTAGGTGAATTAGCCAAGCATAATTAATGAAGAGCAAGCAACAATCATGATAATTGAAGACATACCATAGGATTGGATTAACAAACAAACCATTACACGATGTTTCTAGAGTGTTTGAAACCCTTTAAGTTCTTTGGAAAAACACCTACCTAAACCCTAGAATCGGACTTAGGGTTTAGGGCTTACAAAAGTGAAGTTATAATGTTATATTTATAGGCGATTTTACGTCGGCAAGAGCGACGGCGTCACACCTAAAGAGTGATGGCGTCGCGATGACTTTTTTCACCAGATGTAGATTTTCTCGCTACGGTCGCGTGGGCTTTGAATCACCTAAATCCGAGTTCGTATGCAAAAGTTATGGCAAAAACAGTGACGCCTACTTGGCATATTGTGACTTGATCGACATGGCGTCACCTTATGCTTATGACGCCCCCCTGATCTCGGCGCCGTCTGGATCAAATCTAGGCCGTCGAGTTGCGACGGCCTACTCTTTTAAAGCCCGACGCCGTCCTTCAAAACTAGCAATTTCTCTTACGAGTAGTCACAAATTCCTCCGACGGCGTCGCGATTAAGCGATGGCGCCGCCGCTCCTTCTTCAAGACTTTGAGTGTCTCGATTCGACTTTGGCCATTTTCTTCGTATATTCGCCTTTTCGTCCAAATAAGTGCCATTCCAGCATTTTGCCTTCAAGAGACCTAAAAAGTGAAAAGGAACGATATTAAGCAATAACGGATACAAAAGTGATCAAATAAGGGCTAAAACGACCCCTCAAAATGGTACCTTTTAAAACCTTATCAGATACCCGTAATATAATTACTTCTTCCACATCGGTTGAGTAATTCCCCCACACCTTTGCATTGTACTCATCTTTAGTACACGATACTGTTGGGTCTATTATAGATTTGATGATACGAAACAAGAAGAATGAAACATGAAGGACTAAAAGTGACAAGAAGGGAAACTACAAAAGATGGAGGATTTGGAAGATTCTAAAAGATATGCTTAAAAGAATATTTAGTTTCCTAATTGTATTATGATTCCTCTTGTAAACCCTAGATGTCTCTAGTATATAAAGAGACATAGGGTCATTAGTTTTATAGTACGTACAAGATGTAAACCAAAGGTGTGTGTGTGTGTGAACCTAGGCGTAGGGATTTGGGAAAACGCCTAGGGTTTAGTTAGTTAGTGTTAGATCAAGTCTTTGATCTTTATTATAGTTAGTTAGTTAGTTTATGATAATAAAAAACCTTGTTCATAATAATGTTGATTCTATGTTTGAATATTCCGCCTTCATTATTATGTGTTCATAGATATAATATTAGACCTAGTCTAAGAGTTACAACGATCTTCACATGTGGTATCAGAGCCTGGGGCTCGTGATATCTAGGATCTACAAGGTTTTTCGAAGAGAAAAGAAGAAAAAATTGAGTCCGAAATTTTCGTATTACTACAAAGACCTTTGTTTTCAAGAGGCCATAACTTTTTATTGAGCCGTTGGATCGAGCTAAACTTTTCTTGGTGCATCTCGGTATATCCATCTAACTTTTCTTGGAGGGATCGTCAATTGGAAGTTTCGATGAACGATCTTCACATGTGGTATCGAGCACGGGCTCGTGATATCTAGGATCTACAAGGTTTTTCAAGAGAAAAGAAGAAAAATTGAGTCGAAATTTTCGTATTATACAGCAACCTTTGTTTTCAAGAGGCCATAACTTTTATTGAACCGTTGGATCGAGCTAAAATTTTCTTTGGTGCATCTCGGTATATCCATCTAACTTTTAACCGGAGGATCGTCAATTGGAAGTTTCGGAGAAAGTTATAGGGTGTCAAGTCTATTGCGAAATTTCGTAAGGCTTCATGGGATCTGTTTTCAAGCGATCATAACTTTTTCGTTAACCATTGGATCGTGACGAAATTTTGGGTGGATGTTCTCTATATATCAATCTAACTTTCCACCGGAGGATCTTGATCCGAGCTTTTATATGAAAGATATATCTTTGTCGAAGTTGGTCTTTGTGAAATCTTCTTTGAACACGCAAAGTAATCTTGCTACCCTTTTCAAAGTCTTTATTAGGGTTTTACAAAGTCTTGCTCGAGTTCGAAAGTCTTGCTCATTAGGATGAAAGTCTTGCTCTTGAATTAAAGTCTTGCTCATTGGACGAAAGTCTTGCTTGGAGTTTTAAAGTCTTGCCCGTATATTTTCAAAATCTTCTTCTGCTTTAAGTCTCATTCAAAGTCTTCTTTTCAGATTCATTCAAAGTCTTGTTCTTACAAAGTCTTGCTCAAGGTTTTACATGGCGA
The DNA here is from genome assembly GCA_022545495.1 of Chrysanthemum lavandulifolium. NCBI lineage: Eukaryota > Viridiplantae > Streptophyta > Magnoliopsida > Asterales > Asteraceae > Chrysanthemum > Chrysanthemum lavandulifolium. The sequence goes on along the minus strand of CM040243.1, from coordinate 98,610,758 downwards.
AATTTATTTGGATTGGCGATAATAGTTTATTACGAGGAGATTTGGAATTAAGGGGAAGTCGAGCATAATTATTGTTATGGTTTTTGGACTACACACACACATGTTATTGTTCACACACACAAGGAGTTTGGTGATTTGTTCTTAAAAGGATTCAAAAAGGCTCGTATTCGATTTTTATGGATTAATTGATTACGAAGAAGGTTGAATATCATTTATTTGATGTTGTAGTTGAGTTTCACAGGTTTGTGTTCTTATCATATAGCTTGATGAATCTAGCAATGTGTGATTTTTCTTATGATGCTCTATGCACACATTGACTATCACTTAAAGGAGTTACATTGTAGTGCTCAGTGTCTCATATTAGTTGAGGATTTTGTCAAGGGATTGCGGTCTACTTATATTTGGTGATTCGTATAAGTATGGAGTTTCGTGGATAGTACAAGATTTAAGACACAAGTTTGGGAAATTCTACTTCTTCATCAAATTCGTTATACTCGGTTTTTTTCACAAGTGATCATTACAAGGAGCTTACCGATTTGAAGAATCAAGAAGATGGTTAACATATGGGTTTTAGGGGAAGCTTATTGTTAAATGTTTAACTATCTACATGCATCACTCAAGGGGAAGTGTTTGATTTTTCTCTCGTTGATCATTATTACTACGCTAGTTGGAGTTTTCTCTTGTTTTGGATCCATTTTTCCTATGGTGCGTAATGGTGGGCGATTTGAAGCATTGGAAGTCTTAGATTGGAAGTATGATATTGGTTCGTGGTGGTCATGATCATTATTTGCATACGTTCCCTATTTGTTGATAACAAAAAGGGGAAGAGATGTTTGAGTGACATGTTCAAGTCAAGGGGAAGCATGGAAGACAAGATTGTTTCATTCATGGTGAGATTTAATTATCTCAACTTTTGCTACTTCGTCTACGGAAGTTCGTACAAGAATTGTGTTTGTTTTGTCATCATCAAATAGGGGAAGATTGTTGGGTCTATTATAGATTTGATGATACGAAACAAGAAGAATGAAACATGAAGAACTAAAAGTGACAAGAAGGGAAACTACAAAAGATGGAGGATTTGGAAGATTCTAGAAGATATGCTTAAAATAATATTTAGTTTCCTAATTGTATTATGATTCCTCTTGTAAACCCTAGATGTCTCTAGTATATAAAGAGACATAGGGTCATTAGTTTTATAGTATGTACAAGATGTAAACCAAAGGTGTGTGTGTGTGTGTGTGTGAACCTAGGCGTAGGGATTCGGGAAAACGCCTAGGGTTTAGTTAGTTAGTGTTAGATCAAGTCTTTGATCTTTATTATAGTTAGTTAGTTAGTTTATGATAATAAAAAACCTTGTTCATAATAATGTTGATTCTATGTTTGAATATTCCGCCTTCATTATTATGTGTTCCTAGATATAATATTAGACCTAGTCTAAGAGTTACAACGATCTTCACAGATACCCCTAGTTAACCCCTCAGAGCCTATCCTTTTCGCGGTTCTCGTGATGTTTCGGTTTTCCGGGATATCAATGAAGAGCATTGTTTACAATCCACCCCCAAATGTACACCCAAATCGCCTTAGCCTACCTTGTATGCACTCACTTTTAGTGCATTATTGTTATCATACTTAACCCTTAGTTCAATTATCTAGTTGCTTGCATAAGTTGCTAAGTCGAGTCATATCCTTTGTACACAGTTTTGGGATGATTGGGACTCATGGGAAAAGTTAAATTTTATGAAATGACGGGAAGGAAACGTTAAATTCAAATTCCCTTTATTTGCATAATAATGTACTCCAAGTGTTTTGATCTTTTCAATTCGGGTCAAATTAGTGTTAGAGTAATAAAAACTCAAGTGTAGGGATGTGCCTATAAATCCCTATTATTTTGATGTTATCGTAGAGGATGGTAGAGTAAAAGTGTATGAAAAAAAATCGAAAAAATAGAAAAAAGAGAAAAAGAAAAAAATAGAGTGTTGAAAAAAAATGAAAAAATGAAAAAACATACGGGCTACCATCCTACATCTATCTTTAAATTTATGTTTGTTTGTTTCAGTTATCTAGAGTTTAGAGTGTCGAGTCTTGGCTTAGCAACGCCATTCTTCGCATGCTTGTAACATAAAGATTTTTGACTTGCCATAACTAAATCGCTTATCCCACCATAACCCTTTGTTTCCCTACCGTAAGCCTAACATTACAACCCTTTAAAAGACCTCTTGGATAGTCTTTTCTAGGTGCTTATGCCAAAGCGATGGAGGTTTGATCTAGTCTCAAGCCTATGGTAATCTATGTACTATACACCCGAGATATGTGAGTATCCAAACACCCCATGTGAGGTGCTAGTATGTAATATTTCAAACTTGTTATATTTCATATACACCCGAGATATGTGAGTATCCAAACACCCCATGTGAGGTGCTAGTATGTAATTTCCGTGCTTGTTATGACTTTTGCGAGGCTTATATGTGTTGTAGATCATTCTAAACTAATGCTTCATGACCCCTAATTTATAAATCAATTGGCGAAAAGCACATTTGCTTAAGGACAAGCAAATACCAAGTGTAGGGATATTTGATAAGGATTTAAAAGGTACATTTTTGAGGGGTTATTTAAGCCCTTAATTGATCACTTTTGTATCCGTTACTACTTAATTTCGTTCCTTTTCACTTTTTAGGTCTCTTGAAGGCAAATTGCTGGAATGACACTTATTCGGACGAAAAGGCGCGAATATATAAAGAAAATGGCCAAAGTCAAGAATCGAGACACTCAGTCTTTGAATTGAAAGGGGACGGCGTCGATTCTACTTGTGATGCCGTCGGAACAAGTTTTGTGACGACTCAAGAGCCAAATTGCTTATTTACAAGTGACGCATCGGGTTTTAAAAGAGTAGGCGTCATGACTCGGATGGCCTAGATTTGATCCAGACGGCGTCGAGATCGAAGGAGACGACATCACGGTCATAAGGTGTGTTGTCACAATGCTAACGTGACCAAGACGAAACCCTAATGACGACGACCGACGCGTCACAATTAAAGAGTGACGCCGTGCAATTTGTAACACTATATATAGAATCCGAATTTTTCGTTTTCGGTGTAGTTTTGTGGAGTAAAACCTAAACCGAACCAAGGCTGTCTTGTACAGTATTTTAGGGTTCCATAGCCTATCTTACATCAAGATAAGTGTTTTACTTCATTAATTCAATTATGTCCTCAATTGATTGTGTGTATGCTTGCATGTTCTCCATGTCCGGCTAATTTATTTGTGTGTTTGCTTAGGTAATATGAAACTTAGTTATTGAATATTGATTGGTTGTCTCTTATCTTAATTGTGATTGACCTAGTATTGCGATAGGTCATTAGTTGTGCTATTAATGCTTGATTAATCTTTGTTGAACCTTAGCATATAGTTACTAGTGGAATTGTAGGCTAAACATCCAAAGAATACCTTAGTGTTAAGTTTATGAATCCTAGAGATTTCATAGTCATTAACCTTTGGTAGCTTCAAAGAGTTAGGGATAAACGCATACCCTACGACCTTAGAAACACAACGCGTTAAGAATAAGGACGTGATAATTCAACCATCAATAGGAGATAACTAGGGAGTAATAAAACCTAAGTAAACACATTTTTAATCATCATCTGAGCACACAATAATAGACATAGACTACCCCTAGCTTAGTTAATTAAAATAGATAATAGTAGAGTAATCGGTAGAAATACCAACCCCCAAATCCAAACCCCGAGATTCGTACCTTTCCATTTCCTAAAAAAGATAAAAAAAAATAATCTTCCTCAACCCCAACCTTAGCGTAGTAACTTCTCACTAGCATTCCTATTCCCCTAGAGAACGATATCAATACCCGTGGCTTACCCTAATACTACACTACAACGATTAGGTTCACTGCCTAGGGTGTTGAAAAACTTGCTCGACGAAAAGGAAGTTCCTTTGACCCCGAACGCACTGTGTAAGCGTATCATAAATCATAACGTCACAAAACCAAAATGTCACTAATAAGCTACAATGGTTAATATGTTGTGTAAATGAGTGAAAATTTGGACTTTAAAATTCAAAATTAATAAACTCACGAAACTTATCACGACTACTTTGGACTATTGGATAAACAAGTGACGTTGGACTCGTAACATTCATCAACATAACATATTCAATAATTGGACAATAAAATCAACTTTTGACTAACGTTATGTCTTTCGATATGTTGGTTCTTTTGGCTCAATATCTTTCAGATCACAATATGGACGTCACAATGGAAAACGTTGATGCACCAAATGTACTCACAATGGAAGACATTATCCCTACCGGTTACAAGATGAAGATTGGAAAGAACAATCTCAAAGTGGACTTTGATAACTTCACGTGCTCAGAGTCTTCATGTCTTATTGCTGTGGATATTCTGAAGACTCATCCCTACAACAACATGCTCACAAATTCAACAACAGTACTAGTAATCTATATCAATCAGTTCTGGCACACTATGAAGAAGGTGGATGGTCAAGATGCTGTTACGGTGACACTCAACAACAAACAAGTCACCATCACTGTTGCGGACTTAAGGGCAATTCTCTTACTCCCTGCCATCCAGCCTGCTGAATATGTTGCCACTCCAACGGAAGCAACTACACTCCAATTCTTGGTCGATATTGGCTACGATGAAGTTGTTGGGATCATCACTAAACATTCATCGGTCAATTTAAAGAACATCCCTAAGCCATGGAGAACATTATACATCATGATTGCCAAATTTGTTTCTGGATGTGATAGCGGTTATGAGCATCCTAAGCTCATGGAACTGCAAATATTCTGGGGCATGATCAACAAGATGCATATCGACTTCGCAAGCCTGATATGGGATGACATGATGTCTTACCTCAGGAATCCTGGTACCAAGATTCCCTACATCAGATACACTAAACTGTTGATCCAAAGGATTCTCGAGAATAATCTTGACATTCCCTTGAGACTTGATGACCCCGACCATCACTCCGAACTGTTTGAGCCTACTCTGAATGTTGTTAGATTCAAAGAATCAACAAAAAAGAAACAAGGTGTTGTACTGACAGACTGCCTTCTCACTGAAGATATCAAGAAACTTCAATCATACAAACGATATCAAGAAGCAGTTGCATCAGGAAAAGTTGGCTTCATTGATGAAAAATCTCCCACAATCTCAACCAAGAAGACCAGGAGATCAGGCAGTGCAGGAAGTGTAGCAAGCACTGGAAGTGCTCTTAAGTATCCTAAGAAAAATCCCTCACGAAAAAGAAAAGTTGCGTCAAAGGTTGCCATTCCAAATCCTCAATTGGTACCTACACTTAAGGACGAAGACTCCGAGGACACTGAGACGGATGAGGAGGTTCATTATTCGGAATCTGTTACAGATGACACAACAACAGCTGACAAACCTCTTAGTCCTAAAGCTCATAAGGGTAAGACTCCAGTGGAAGAGCAGGAGGAAGAAGATAGTTCAGATGAAGAGCCAAATGATGAGGATAAAGACTACAGGAAAACACTGAAGCATCTCAGGCTACAACATGTTGCTAAGGAGTTTAATCTTCAACAGACTCGTGGCCCTGGAGGTTCAAGTGGTGGTGCACTAACCACACCAGTTTCCGATGCGGTTAATCAACCCGATAAGAGAACTGGTACCGCCACCCACGAATTTGAACAACAGCAGCAAGAAGATGAGATTATCTTCGACTTTGAGGAACCAGAAAAAGAGAAGACTGAAAAGATAACTAATGAAGATATTGAGGAAGCTGATAGGGAAAGAAAAGAAGAGGAAGCTCGAGCTAAAGAAGAGGCCAGGGTAAAATCTGAAGAACAGGCTAAGGCTAAAGAAGAAGCTGTTGATTATCTTCTAGATAGTCCTGACCATAACCAGGAACAAACTTCTGAGCCACCAAATGAGCCAGAGCCTTCTCATGACTCATCTTCGTCTGACTCATCTTCTCATTCTTCACCACCACCATCCAAAGACACCACCAGATCCGCATCCAAATAGGTAAAGAAACCGACCGATACTTGGGCATCACGTACAAAGACAAAGATTGTCAAAGCTGTCAGACAAGCAAGGAAGCACAACGTTGTTAACAGGAAACTAAATCAGCTTGCAGACAGAGTCAATCAAATTCAAGACGTGGTGAAAGAGTTTTCAGATGAAATGGAACAGATCCAACAGTTTCTTAACAGAGATATCCAAGGGGAAATGGACATGACGATCAGAGAATATACTCACAAGTTTCTTCTCGACACCGTCCTTGGAGTGACAAGAGAGATGTTCACCAGACAACTTTATCCAAATCTCATGCAATTGGTCAAGCAAACAATGCAATCTACTCTGATGGAACTAGACACACTCCTTGTGTCAATGATATTTTGTATGATATTAATAAGCACGCGGAATTTACTTAGTAATACTTAGAAGATGGATTGTATAATGTATTGTATGAGAGTAAACACAGATTAAACACAAAACTCAAGCTCCAATATTATTAATGAATAATACGAGTAATCTTAGTATCACTAGGGTTACACCTTGAAGCTTTCATAGGTAAATTAACAAGTACCTAAGACAATGACCTAGGACCTCCTTTTATACAACAAGGAGTCCTTTACAAGATAAGTATAAAGCTAACATAATAGAATATACACAAGATCTATTCTATACTTATCTAGACGCGTTAACCTTATCATAAACAATAGCAGTGGTAATAATGTTCTAGCAGTGGGAATACGTTTCCACTGCTAGTGTTAAACCAAGCGATAAACCACATACTATCCGTGGTAACGGATTATTCCCAACAATCCTCCCCTAAACTTATGATTTCTCTGCAAATCAATAAGTTTCTTCAACATGCATTATCTTCAAGGATTTGGGGAATTCAACCAAACACTTCACTTCTTTCTTAACTTCTGTATGGCTCTTGAACATTGATCTTGAAGTCTTTGTAACAATGCTCTGACCTTTTCATTGTCTTCATTAACTCTTATTGGTAAGGTTAACATCACTGTAAGAGCTCCAGCTCTAAGTGGATATTCTTTCTCAGAAAGCATGAAAAAGTCTTCTCCATTAGTCGTAGAAACATGATGAACTTCACATGAATCATAGTAAAACCATTTAGTACCAAAACTTGTGAATAAGGTTTTCCAGAAGTCATCATCAACATTTGGTTCATAGAGCCTTCTAAGATTCACCCATAACTGCATTTCCTTTGTATCTTTGAGATCTTGAGCATTAAACCTTTCTTCTACTAACCTCCATAGTGTATTAAGATCATCTCTGTCAAAAGCTTTAATAAGATCTTCAAATGTCATGAATGATGAAGTTTCACCTCCCAACCTTGTGATCTTCCATGATGGAGCTAAATTGCTAGCAGTAAAAACTTCCCAATCAATAATAAGATGTCGAACTTGCAGTGGATCTGGATAAAAATCTTCTTCTATTATCATCATCATTCCGATCGATTGTTCTTGATGAACTTCTCAAGAAGAATTTCCTTCTCGAGACATTACTTGATCTTCATCAACCTTAGTCTTCTTAACAGTTTGAGAATCACTTACTTTGGCCTTTCTCTTCAATCTAGGAAATCTTCTTGCTTCTTCTTGAGCCCATTGCAATAAAATCTTTATCTTTTTTGAGTTACGTAGTAAGCCTTTTCAACTTGATCATCAGACATTCCTTTGAATTGATGCATCTTCCAACCTTCAACATGACAACAATAAGTTTTCATATATGAAAGAATTTGTCTCTTGGTAGGTTGTGTGGAAAACTAGAAGGGGGGGTTGAATAGTTTTACCAATTAAAACTTCCTTTTAAACTATTTAGATCGACTTATATCAATCTATTTGGACGCGAGTATTTATAGTGGTTCGGCTACAAGGACACCTTCCTTGCCCTACTCCACTCCTCGAGTCACCTACTCGAGAGTTTGTAAACACTACACCAATCTCCTTATGGCGGAGAAGCCTTCTGGCGTCGCTTAACTTTTTCCGGTACAAAGCTAAATACCGAGTTCTTTCACACCAAGGCAAACCACACCTAACACAATGTCGCCTACCCTTTATACGGTGCTAGGCTAACCACCAAGTTCTTTCACACCTTAGGTGAACAACACCTTCACAACGTCGCCTACCCTTTATTAGGTACTAGGCTAAGCACCTAGTTCCATTGCAATGGAGGAACTACTACCACACTACACCAACGACTAATCCCAAAGGAGATCTACTCCTTTACAACATCATCAAGGACATCAATATCCTTGGATCTAATGCTAGTCTATCTAGTACATCGAAACACACCATATCGAATGTACATCTAAGGCACCTTTCACTAATGCCTTTGACTAGATCTACAAGACACCTTTCACTAGTGTCTTGTGTCTTTACTTCGAAGCGCCTTTCACTAATGCTTCAAGTCTTGACTTCTAAGCACCTTTCACTAATGCTTCTTGTCTTGACTTCTAAGCACCTTTCACAAGTGCTTATCCTATAGACGATAGATACCCTTCACTAATATCTTCGTCTTAACACTTGAGACATCTTTCACTAATGTCTTCAACACTACACTTCTTTGAAGAAAGAAAAAGATCATCAACAAGAGGACTTCAATAGCCTTGATGATGAGGAAGCATGGCAACTCATGAACTTGAGCTTGCTTGACTTCAAAGGTGGTGATCTTGCCTTTAAGAGGAACCTAGAAGATCACACAAAAACAAAACTACAAACATAGATCTCTTGGATCTAAGGTTAGTGAGATTTAACTCAAGGGGAGAAAGTGTATTGGAAAGGGGTGAGAAATAATGAAGAAATGGCTCACTATTTATAGAGGAAAAATCCTCTGCTTCCCGGATCCCACGGATCCCTTCCACTGGGATCCGGCTAGCACAAAGCCAGGGATCCGTGGAACGCTCCTCTTTGCCCATGGGTATTTTGGTTAAGGGTCATGGGTCATGGGTTGAACCATGGATCTTTGGCTAGATACAATGTATCTTTAAGTGCAAAGCACTTAGTCACTTGGGTATGAGTTGATCCATGGGTTATGGATATTATCCATGTATGATATAAGCATGATGTCATGCAATGGGTTATGGGTCAAGATCCATGGGTTATGGGCTTTGGGTTGTACCCAACTACATTCAATGTATTTGCCCAATGGGTTGTGATACTTAAGTTTCTACCCATTTATAATACCCAATATACTACATACTAGTTATGTGTATATTTTACCCAAATATGTAAACACTAGTTGTTGTACATATGTATTACTAAATCATAAAATCACTTATACTTGTTTTAGTGTTTTATGTGAAAATGTGAATATGTTAGAAACTATTAGTTCAAACCATTTACGTATTTTATTTGTTTCGTTAACATGATTTTACGTTTGTTATCGACAAAACATTAGAAGATCGTAAAATATAAATAAATGTTTTACGACTTATTTGTATTAACAATCTCCCTTTTGTTGATGACAAAACATAAAATTATTTTAAGGAAAATCTAAAATTAAATAAACGTTTAATTGTAGTTTTACTTTCTTCTCCCCTTTTGTCGAAACAAAAGTGTTTGAAGAAAAGCAACACATCGTTTTTTAAGAAAACATGTGAAAGAAATAAGAGTAAAAGAAGTAGAGAGCAAGTAACGGAAAGGATCTCGTCGTTACTCCCCTTGACGAGTCCATCCCTAAGTAAGGGTGTCAAGAAACTAATTCTAATCTAGTTCATTTGCAACTAACTTTGCAAAGATTACGTCTATGTGACGGTGTGCTCCCCTAGATGATTGCAATTTTTGCAACGGAAGTCATGAAATATAAATCAAAGGTTGCAAGTAATTTTGCAATGTATTGTTTTGACACCAAGCTCCCCTAGCTTTAGGATGTCAAATTCTTTATGTGTTAATTGAATAAGCGCAAAACAAGGGTTAGAAAACAAGTATAATTCACAATTTCACGCAAATGTGATTTAAGTTAGTAGAAAAAAAAAAAAACTTTCTGTCTTCACGGATCCCACGGTTCCTCTAGTAGGGATCCGTCTAGGCAATCGAGGATCCGTCTGGCCGATGACTAAAATCGGCAAAGGTGATATAACAAGTAATGTTATCACATAAATGAGATATGAATACATATGCTCAGAAAAATAACAAGTAGCATGTAATTCCATTTAATAAAACAAGATTTATGATATACATGACTCTAAAAATAAGAAAATAGATAGTGCATGACTAGGAATTTCTAGACCAACTAACGCTTGATGCTAGGACACCACTAAAATTCTTCTAGCTCAAGTTTTGTTTAGGTTTGATCTCGTCGAAACGTTCGAGGAGATGATAGAACATGAAACGTTGGTCTTCTCGTACTTCATGTATCAAACTTTCAACATGTTGACAAGGATAGCAATCTTTGTCATGGCTAGGTAGTGGTGGTGGATGAGATGAAAAGGCTTGATCACGAAGGATCAAGTGAATCGGCTTGTGGAGCTTCAAGCGATGAAGGGATTGGTGGAGGTGCATTTGAGAATGCCTCGACCAAGAATGATGGTGGTGGTAAAGAAGTGTCAACTTCCATATGGTCGGGTGGTTGACTTTGATGATTTCTCATAATCCAAATAGGATTATATGATGGAGGCAATGAAAAGGAAGCGGAGCAAGTGTTGACTCAACACCTTGATTTTGAACCATTATTCCTCTAATGAGGAGAATGTTGTCGTGAGCGGATGAGGCGGCCTAGGAGGCAAATCCTCTAAATTGTAGAGGTGTGGTGATGATAGTGGTGAAGTAAATGAAATATTTCTAGGAACCAATGGTGATGGTTTAGTGGAGATGATATTGTTTGGCCTAGGAGGTATGGTGGTGTTAGGCATAGGTAGTTTTGTGGGTACTATTCTTTTAGGAATTGGTTTGATTGGATGATGAAGGATTCTCTCATTTGTTGGTTTGTGGGAGATGATTCGGTTGAGGAGATTTCGTGTATAACACGAGCCTTTTTCATGGGTGGTTCTTTGGTGGATAAGTTACTACTTGGGGTTTTCCTCATGATGAAATGATTTCAAGAGCTGAAAGTTAGAGTGAGAGTGATGACTATGGAGGTCCTAACAAGGTGGTTTATAAACCAAGAGATTTGGCAAGTGCATTTAAGCTTTAAGCCACTAGGATTTATTGGAATTTGATGATTGACATGCACAAGAGTCAACTTCAGAGGTTGGACTGATATAGGAACTCATTTAAGATGATATGGAGTGTTTGAGTTAGGAAGATAAGTTGAAATGATTGTTTTAGCAAGATTTGACCTATATCGTCATCCGGATCCCACGGTTCCTTTCTCGAGAGGATCCGTCTAGGCTAATCCTAGGGACCCGCTATCGCTGACTATGAAAGAGTGGAAATGATGTTTCTAAAATCTAAGACCTATAACATTTTGAGTGTTTGATCTTCCTAAGTGTCTTAAATGAAGGGTGCTTAAGTACTTGAAGGTGGTGAGTGATGTAGCTAATGATTGTCTTTTATGGAAGGATTTGGAACTTTCATGAGTACCAATGAATGAGCAAGGATGACACTAAAGATGAGAGTGTTAATTGAAGCTAAATGATCCTAGAGATCGGGTTGTGACTTAGGATTGTTTTTGGAAAATATCCTAATGGTTTTGAGATGGGAAAACTAGGATTTGATCAACTTTGATCAATTTTCGGTGAGGTTGATTTATGATCAATTTTGTCATAATCGAAAGATTTCTAACCTAGATGTGAGGATCAAGTAAAAATGAAGTGTGAGTTTGAGGCGGAAGAGTGATGGATTAAAACAAGTGATAGATCCATGAATATCTTAGAGTGTGATCTATGTGAGTTGGAATGAGTAGGAAAGATCAACCTATCTTGATAAGGACTTAATCTACCTTAAGACACTATGTTTAGCTTAGTGTGAGGTGTTCTAAGGATATCTTTGAAATACAATGCTTGCAATTGCATTTTCTGTTTGCAAGATCCCACGGTTCCCTAGGTGTAGGGATCCGTTTAGTACAACATTTGGGATCCGTCCATCTGCTAGACAGAACCTTTACTAAAGGTATGCAATGATCTTGACAATGCATTATATCCCAAGGTTGATTTAAAGAGGTTCTAACACCAAGATATCAAATTTAAGATGTTTTATTTCATGAAGAAAATAGGATTACATTGATAAAGCACGAATAGAATAGAATTGATCCTATTTGAATTACTACTAAGTTCCTTGGCGTTATCGCTAGATGGATCATCAAATGGTTGATGAGTGTTGGCGGATTCGGGAATGAAGAACGTCTTCATGAGGAAATGTTCAATGGTTCCATCATCTTGTTCACAAGCACGCATAACGGACTTTGAAATTGAGGATGAAAATGCATGACATTATGATAGAGGCGTCAAGAACATTCCATAGGGAATGAGTTTATTCTTGGAGCCTTGAAGATTTGCAATTCGCCTTGCGAAGAAGTAGGTAAGATTGTATGGTTGTTGTGTTAGCAAGCGATTACAACATGTGAGCACAACAAGCGGAAGGATTTCTCAATTTCCCTAAGACTCCAAACATTTTCACGTGGGATGAGGCGAGAGGCTTGTATTCTTCTCGAATATCTTGTGTATGGATAATGTTGGGATTGGAGTGATGAGGTTTGCATATCATGCGAATCAAGTCTTAGGGAAGGTATGTGAGAGCGAAGATGGACTGCTTTTCTTCTGAAAGTTGAAGAGAGAATCAAGAGACCAATCTTGGTGAAGGCACATTGTCCATGATTTGGAATTCGGAGGATGTGAGCAAAATGCCCAAGGGTTAAAGTGAACTTTTGGTTTTGATATAAAACCAAAGAGATAAAGAACGATCCTCGTTACTGAACGAGTTCGACTTGACGAAAGAATTCCAATACAAACCTTGGACATATTTTCTCGTTAATTTCGAGAAGACATTCCAATCCTATGGTTCGAAGGAGGTATTGATACCTTCTTGAATTGTAGAAGGTGTCTACAATACGTCCTTCATGGAAGCGACGGGTTTCGAGATTATTGAACCCACAGACATTATTTCCAGGGGTGTTGGGCTCAAGAGAGATGTTCGGAGTATAGATGCTAGAGAATGAAAAATCAAACTCATATACATGCGACATAGCGAAACCTATAGAGAAGATGAGTTTAAAGGAAAGAGATGTTTTGAGATTAACCAATGATTATCTAACGTTTTTACTAGATATTTATTAACAATGGTTTTTAACACTCCAACTACTTAAGGTTTTGATTTTCTAGTGGATAATTACTTTTAGAAAGATAGTGGTTTTTAATCTTGCATGAAAACTGCTTTTTTGATACTGGATCCCACGGTTCCTTTACAAAAGGGATCCGGCTAGTATATCTTCCGGATCCGTGGATCCGTAGTAATGTAAATAGATTTGATAAAAGCATAGGTTTTACAGGTTTTATACCACAGTATGTTTTATCCTACATTTTCTTTTAGCATGCATACATGACCTCTAATGTTTCACGAAAAATATAAAACATATAAATCAAAAGAAATGATAAACACATAATAGTAACCTAGATAAACTAGATTAATAATATTGCATTTCAATACTAAGGATGATACAAAGGATTGGGTATATAACCCCAATATAGATTAATAACACAAATTAAATGTCTCCGTATGTGAACTTCATCATAGGGAACACAAGAGCGATGAGTGTTAGGGCGATGAGCACGAGTGCGATGTAAACCATGTTGATGACGGATCTTCTTGGTTTCGGTTGAGATGAAATGAGGAGGAAGATGAAGTTTTTGAAGGAGGAATTTTTGAAATTCGTGTTTTTATTTTATTATTGGATTAAAAGAAACAAAACATAAGTTTTATATACCACGACTTTAGACGAGAAATAAACACGTATGTGAGAAAAAGGCTTCCTAATGAAGCTTCATGTAAAACATGTAATTGCACAAAAGATAATCATATAAATACCTAAATGGGTATACTTAACTATCAAGCAAAGTAAAAAGAAAAACATACCTCTAGCGCACTTAGGAATGTCTTTACAAATGACACAGCAAGTGTCACTTAGGCTATTCCTGCTCCTTTGCGTTTAAGATACCTTCTTAAGGAAGGTATTCTTGTTACCAAGCGACTCCTAAAGCTTGGTGGGTATGAGCTTTGACTAATCAACATGACAAAGAAGATTAGTGCAATTAAATGAAAATAAATAAGAAAAATGTTGTTATCAAATCAACATCCAAACATACAGTTTTAAAAGACATGGTGTTTGTTTTAAAAAAAACTTTCTTTGTAGTTTTCAATTAACCATGGATCGTATCAAGTTTTTAAAGTACAATATACTTCAAGAAACTTGGTAGCGAAGCTCGATGCCAATTGTGGAAAACTAGAAGGGGGTTGAATAGTTTTACCAATTAAAACTTCCTTTTAAACTATTTAGATCGACTTATGTCAATCTATTTGGTTGTGTGTGTTGGATGTTGATAAACAAGCATATAAAGATATGTAATGAAATGATAAGAGTAAGAAGCACAAAACCACAACGCGAGTATTTATAGTGGTTCGGCGGAGAAGCCTTCACCTACTCGAGAGTTTGTAAACACTACACCAATCTCCTTATGGCGGAGAAGCCTTCACAACGTCGCTTAACTTTTTTCCGGTACAAAGCTAAATACCGAGTTCTTTCACACCAAGGCGAACCACACCTAACACAACATCGCCTACCCTTTATACGGTGCTAGGCTAACCACCGAGTTCTTTCACACCTTAGGTGAACTACACCTTCACAACGTCGCCTACCCTTTATTAGGTACTAGGCTAAGCATCTAGTTCCATTGCAATGGAGGAACTACTACCACACTACACCAACGACTAATCCCAAAGGAGATCTACTCCTTTACAACATCATCAAGGACATCAATATCCTTGGATCTAATGCTAGTCTATCTAGTACATCGAAACACACCATATCGAATGTACATCTAAGGCACCTTTCACTAATGCCTTTGACTAGATCTACAAGACACCTTTCACTAGTGTCTTGTGTCTTTACTTCGAAGCGCCTTTCACTAATGCTTCAAGTCTTGACTTCTAAGCACCTTTCACTAATGCTTCTTGTCTTGACTTCTAAGCACCTTTCATAAGTGCTTATCCTATAGACGATAGATACCCTTCACTAATATCTTCGTCTTGACACTTGAGACATCTTTCACTAATGTCTTCAACACTACACTTCTTTGAAGAAAGAAAGAGATCATCAACAAGAGGACTTCAATAGCCTTGATGATGAGGAAGCGTGGCAACTCATGAACTTGAGTTTGCTTGACTTCAAAGGTGGTGATCTTGCCTTTAAGAGGAACCTAGAAGATCACACAAAAACAAAACTACAAACATAGATCTCTTGGATCTAAGGTTAGTGAGATTTAACTCAGGGGGAGAAAGTGTATTGGAAAGGGGTGAGAAATAATGAAGAAATGGCTCACTATTTATAGAGGAAAAATCTTACTGTTTCCCCGGATCCCACGGATCCCTTCCACTTAGGATCCGGCTAGCATAAAGCCAGGGATCCGTGGAACGCTCCTCTTTGCCCATGGGTATTTTGGTTAAGGGTCATGGGTTGAACCATGGATCTTTGGCTAGATACAATGTATCTTTAAGTGCAAAGCACTTAGTCACTTGGGTATGAGTTGATCCATGGGTTATGGATATTATCCATGTATGATATAAGCATGATGTCATGCAATGGGTTATAGGTCAAGATCCATGGGTTATGGGATTTGGGTTGTACCCAACTACATTCAATGTATTTGCCCAATGGGTTGTGATACTTAAGTTTCTACCCATTTATAATACCCAATATACTACATACTAGTTATGTGTATATTTTACCCAAATATGTAAACACTAGTTGTTGTACATATGTATTACTAAATCATAAAATCACTTATACTTGTTTTAGTGTTTTATGTGAAAATGTGAATATGTTAGAAACTATTAGTTCAAACCATTTACATATTTTATTTGTTTCTTTAACATGATTTTACGTTTGTTATCGACAAAACATTAGAAGATCGTAAAATATAAATAAACGTTTTTACGGCTTATTTGTATTAACAGGTTGTCTTGATTTCTTTTGACCCTTTTTGACTGTACTAATCACATCTTCAAGTGCTTGATTGTTCTTCATCTGAATGAAATCCTTCAACTGAGCGGATCTTTGTTCCTCGATTAAGGATGCATCGACTACTAGGTCAATTGCCTTCTTCTTGATTTACGCATTATTAGCAATCAAGAATTCAATATCTTCTTCAGTAGGAACATAACTTAACTCTGGAGTCTTCTCTCTATGAACTGTAGGTTGAACAGTGGAAAGTGGATCAACAAAATCTTCCATTCTATTCAATCTTTTAGCTTCCAAAAAGCTTGCAACTTCCATTTCTTTTAATCTTTTCTTCTCAGCAACTTGTTCTTCTGCTATCTTCTCTGCAAGATCTCTATCATGAGCAATTTGTGCTTGTCTTTTCTTTGAAATCTTTCTTCCAGATTGCTTTACATTTTCCATAACTGCTTTACCTTTGTCTTTCTTCAATTTATCAAATTCTTCACTTGCAGTGGCAAAAGTTGGCTCTGCAGTGGAAATAAAATCAGTTGCAGTTTGAAAAATGTCTTGATCTTCAAGTTGCTCTCCATGAGTTTCAGCTTCCTTTGCTCCTTTACTTGTATCTTCTTCATCTTCAAAATCAATTGTCCTCCCCTCAATGTCAGCACCTGTTTTCCTCCCCTGTTTGGAAGAATTTCCCAAATCATGATCAGCTGAATCACCATCAGTAGGTGAGGATGAAGATGAAACCACCAACCTTGCAGTCTGCTTGTGCTTTTTCAACCCTTGTATCTCATCCTTTAAGGTCTGAATCTATGTCTTTAAGTGTTGAACATCCTTGATATGTTGCTTCTTGACATTTGCCAAGTCCTTCAGAGATTCAACTGCTTTGCTAACTTGGTACACAAAACCATCAATTCAATTGGTTCCCACCGCCTCATCACTTCCAATTGTATTACACTTGGGAGAGGTGAATCATGGGGCAAAGGTTCAGATTCCTCCCTAGTTGGACTAGGTTGAAGTCTAGAACCACCACTACTGGTTCCTAAACCATAAGGTTCAGAAACTTGCTGTGTTGTCATGAGAGGAGTTGACTGTTTAAACATTCTCTCATAGGTTCTTGAAACTGGTGAGGTATAATCAATGTTTGGAACATTAATTATGGGTGTGTTTTGTTCAGATGAAATTTTAGCAAGCATTTAGGGTAGGAGAGGTGTAAAAATCATATTGCCATCTTTGTTTAAATTTTGAAAAACTTTAGGCTTTAGGCAACTGATTTGATAAATATTAGTGTGGGGTTGCAGTTGAAACTCATTTAGCACTGCTTGCACAAACCTTGGATACATTAAAAATTTTGTTTTACCATGTACATTGCCTTTCATACTTGTAAAAATATAATTTGACCAGTTGAAAATCTTATCAGTGACTAGACAAACCAAAGGATAAGCCATGGTTGAACTAAATTGCTCATAAGATGTTTTTTTGACCGAGACAATGCAACAGTATGAATCAAAAATCTCCATTGGGGACAAAACCACTCTTTTGAAAGTAGACTTTTGTCGGTGGTATCATACCCATGGATGATAAAGTATCATGAATTTCGGGCATAGGTAATGTGATGAGACCATGGAGATCACCCAATTGGAGTACTCTCCTCAAGGATGCCTCAGTAACATCAATAGTTACCCCATCCACTGTGGCTCATAGAGCATCCACTGTTTCATGTGTATCTCCAATCTCAAGTGTGATGGACTTAGCAGTAGTCCAAAACTGTTTGATTTGAGAGATATAGATTGTGGGTTTTAAAAGCAAAGCATACCTTATATGTGTGGTATGAAGAAAGTCCACAATCTGATGATAAATAGGGCCACTCTTCTCATTAGACTTTTGTAGGTAGGCCACTAGGTTGTGCTCATCTGCAAATTTCAAAGGTGCCATAGAAACTTTTGATGAAAAACGATATTATGTCAGTAACAATTGAAAGAATAACTAGCCAATTGAGAGAGAAAGATATATAGGGTTACGGTTTAGAATTATTGCGCAAAAAAATTATCTTTGAAAAGTATTGGTTATTATATGGAAAGAAGATAATTCTCTTAAAATTTTAACCTTATATATATTGCAATCAGTGGTTACTTTCAACGGCTAGTAAAAAGAAGTTCTTGACATAATCGGTTATAACGGCTAGAACAACGATGGTAAAATAACACTTTGTCGATGGAAACTGTGAACTAGCGATGGTAATTTTTCACAAAAATTTCAAAGAGCGATGGTAAATAAAATCAAATAAAACTAGACTACTCTTATCATAGTTTTTAGCAAACTACCAGCTATCAACAGATTTGATATGTCTTTACCATGAGCCGTTTGCTATGGACTAGCCAACTCTTAATCATAAAGAATATGGTGAGTTGATAACCATATAGTTTTTGGTAAACTATCAACCATAAACGGATTTGTTAAGTCTTTACCAATAGCCGTTTGCTCTGGACTAGTTGATTCTTATGTGTATAAGACATGGTGAATCAATAACCATTTGTTGTGTATCTCAGATATACACCTTTTACATTCAACTCCCATCACAACTTTGGTTATGTTTTTGTAAGACATAGAAATAACCAACTTGATATTAACCAAAGTTCTCTTTAACCAACCTAAGTAAAATATCTTCCAAAGTCAACTTGATAATATCTATATTTACTCCTTAACCTACCAAAATAGAAAAAAGTAAATATTCTCATTAAATAACCCTTTCAACCGACCTTGTCTATATAAGGAGGCTTGGCTTGTTGAAATCTTCATCAAATAACATTCAAACATCCAAGAACCCTAAAACAATCATGAGTAATCCTCCAATATCATCAACATCTCTTGGACTCGAAAGAAGAATATGTAATCGAGTCGAGTCCTCCTCACAAAACATCGGGATGGTGTGGATACTTTCCACCGGTGGCTCTTCATCCAAAAGGTATACCAAAGCGCTAGCGTATGCACTGCAACTAAGCTGCAAAATCTCTTGAGTTCTACTCCAGCTCATCTGATGATGATGAGGAGAATGATGAAACTTATTCCATGGCTAAAGATTTGCCAAAAGCTCTTTCAATAGCACTGGAAACAGCTATCTCCAATATGAAGCAGATATCCATTCCAACTAAGTCTGCAATGCTACCAAAGCCTCCTCCACAAATTCTTGGTCTTCCATGTCTAAGAATGCAGTCCACCTTTGAGAACAAAAGGAAGAGGGCACAGAAAAACAAGCATGATTATGTGGGTAAAGGCAAGAAGCCAATAGAGTAGCTGAAGTTAGGTGTAGGATGTGCTAGGTTACAGTCTTTTGTGTTTTGATGATAAGTAGTACTTTAACTTTGGTTGTAATGAATCATGCACTATTAATGAAGTTCCTTTGTTTTCCTTTTTCCACTGTAAGCATGTTACCACTGGTTGCAATATAGTTCCTACTGTAAAATAATTTATGTGTAAATATCAGTGGACAACAAGATAGAATCTAAACAACCTCGAGCAACGATTCATCAAAGAATAACCATTCAATGTAAACAAAGAATCCTTCAAATCTGTAACTCACAAGCATAAATCAAATGAAATCCTTTGTTGAGTTTTGGCAATGGTTAGTGTATATATCACGAATGAACATAGCGGTGGCTATACTCAATAAAGTCAACACATAAACACTGATACACTTTCCAAGGCCACAGGACTCCAATTTACTTCTCAACTACTTACACCTTCCCCTCATTAACTTCTTGAATCCAACTAATTTAACAAACCATTTAACACAAACCACTCAAATCACATACTCCAAAACTTTCACTCTCAAAGATCATTTTTTTCAACAACACCATGAGTCAATCAAGTCCAATCAATCTTTCTTCTAGCAGTTCATCTGATAGTTCATGGGATGACTTTGTTTTGAAAACCACAGGAGAGTTGAAAAAGAAGAGTATGAGAAGGTTGTATCCGGGAAGAGAATACATTCGATGGTTCTTTCAAATCCTTTTCTGCTGGTCCTTCATCACTACAACGAGCCTCGGGATGCACTAATCAAGGAAGATAGCTCGAGATCGGCTCCTATGTATCTCCATATGAAGATCTGAGATGATGAGACCTCTGGAAGAGTCTGAGTGTTCCCCTCTTGCAACAATAGCTCCTCCGAAGAGCTCCAACCATCACCTTCACTACCATTGCTATCAAGACCTCCATCGTGGGTCCTTCATCATCCTCACCACCACGAGAAGTAGGAAAGGGGGTTAGCATGTCCTAGAGTGTATGAGTGGATTGACATGCGAGGAGCTCCTAAGGTGATGCCAAGCTGGGGCTTTCCCAAGAAGCCATAGATAATAGATGATGGGTAGGAAGAAGATGGGTTAGGAAGCTTGTGTTTGGGGTAGGTTGTTGGTAGTTGTTTTTCAGTTTTTGTTGTGATGCTTGTAATCTGTACTTCATGGATGTAACTGCTGCACTTAGAGTGCAGTCATGTGTAATAATAATAATAATCCATGTTTTCCTTTATCTTTAGTGTTCCTGCATCACACATTTTGTTCCACTAACTTCATTATCAAAAGCGACATACCGCCCATCATGATGCTCAAAATCGAAAGATAAGACTTGTTGCCGGTCATGTGCCTTGAACACCCACTATCTCGTATATCCTTGATCCGATCTTTTGTCCTTGGATGTTCCCGCACATAAGAGTAAAGAGTTAGTTTCTTTTGGGGACCCAAGCCATAATTGACTTGGATCCGCCTCGTGTATCAATATAGTTAAATCTATCAAGGTCATTGATACACCATTGGGATTGGTTGTAGAGGTATTTCCTTTAGGTTTCCATTCCCAACGTCTTTGAGGTCTTCTGACATTGCCCATGTCCCCTTTTCTTGTTTACAACCCTTGCGGTGGTAACTTTTGAATGAGCGATGATAATCACTGGTTTCTTTTTAGGCACCCACTTTTGGTTATAATTAACCTTTTTAGCTTGAAAGGTTCTTTTCCCTGTTTGTGCAGATTTTGCAAAAGTTGTTTTGTAGTTTG
Source organism: Chrysanthemum lavandulifolium (assembly GCA_022545495.1). Lineage (NCBI taxonomy): Eukaryota > Viridiplantae > Streptophyta > Magnoliopsida > Asterales > Asteraceae > Chrysanthemum > Chrysanthemum lavandulifolium. Next base: position 98,589,601 of record CM040243.1, on the reverse strand, counting down.
CACTTTTAACAGGTGACTTAGGGTGAGCAGTGTTAACAGTTTTTGCAGTGGCAAAAGTTTTGAGGCCACTTCTTAGTTGAACTGCTCTTGGGACCATTTTGCAATGTGAGTTAGGGTGTACATTATGTTGAAACTTGTTAGACTCCACCCTTTTATTCCCATATACTTCCCTTCTCCCAACATGATAATCACAATAAGCATGTAGATGATCAAAACTACCACAGATATAACATGCCTTATTGTACATTAAAAAATCACTAACTAGTTGTTGAGATTTAACATGATTCCAACTCCTCTGATTACCCCTAGGAGTTGTAGGCTTGTTCCTATACATCTCAGCATACTTTACAGTTGGTCTAGGTTTATTAATTGGTTTCCTAGGTTCCTCTGTAACAATATTAACAACTTTTGGGATAGAAGTCTCTACATTCTTTTTAACACTCTCATCTACAACAAATGAGTCACTAGCACTCTCAAAAACATCATTATCAAGCTTACTCTCTTCCTCACTCTTCACAACTGTGTCTTTTAAAGGACCATATTCTCTTTCAAGATCCTTAAAATCCTCTATGCCTGTATGAGCTAAATCTATACCGAGGTGAATGAACACCCTTAGTGGTGGAGGTGCGATATTATAACCCATACCGCACTTAGCTTTATTATATATTTGAGCATTCCAAATTTTATCAATTGACTTAGGCCGATGATAACATGTGTCTGATTAAATTGACATTTTCAATTTTCTTTTGAAGTTTTTCAAACTCCTTTTGGTATGCTTCATTCACGGCGATTGTATGTTCTAGCTCTCTTCTAAGAAGAATCATATCATCATTATATTTTGACTCATTTGCACGATAGTGCTCTATTTGCTTTTCTAACACCGCCATAGCTCTTCTAAGATTAGACACGGTATAATTAGCGTATATAACTCTTGTCTTTCATTAGAATATAGATCATTAAGCCTTTCAACTTCTCTAGCAGCCCTACATGTTTTAGAGCAACATTCATAGTTTTGTACCTCGAGTCGAGAAAGCCATGAGAGCAAATTCGGTAGCAACAAGAGCGACATCTCAATGTTCTTCTTCTTGTTCATCGACCATGAAACTCCAATCATAGCTCACACCATCAATAGCCAGTATTGCCTTTGGTTCTTCCACAGTTGGTCCCTTATTTTGCTTGTACCAAGTAGACCTGTTGTCCTTGGTCTTTGGTCTTCTACATTCTCTAGCAAAATGTCCAAACTTGTAGCAGTTAAAGCACTCCACTTTCTTCTTGTCAAAGCCTGCAGTATCATCACCATTGATGTGAATAGGCTTGCCAGTCTTCTTGTAAAACTTATTAGCCCTCATGCTAAGAAGAGCTATCTTCCATTTTATATACATCTCCTCCAAGTCATTTTCATCAATTTGCTCTATGTCTTCATGAGTTAAGACAGAGCCATCGACTTGTGTTGAGATAAAAGCATAAAAGGTAGGATCTCCAATACTAGCAACCTTCTTCTTTGAACCTGCAGTGGCAACATTAACATTACCAGTGGAAACTTTAGAACCTGCAGTGGCAATATCATCATCACTTTCATCTTCATAATCATCACTGTCAACAGAGGTTGACAACAATGCCAAGCTACTAGAGCTTGTGCCAAGTTTCCCTGCCTTCTTCAACCTTTGCTCAATAAGTTTGAAGTTGTTGTAAAGGTCATTGAGCTTCATTGTTTCTATGTCCGATTTGTTTTCCCAGACGGTAACATTGGTTTGAAACTACGAAGGCAAACTTCTTAGAAACTTCAAATTGAGGTCTTCCTTTTCTACCTCAATGCCAAACACGATCGGTGTGTTACAATCTTCAAGTTTGGAGAAGATGCTATCAAGTGATTCATTGCTTGAAGCAGAGAAGTTTTCATAACTTTGCTTCAATAATGTCTTTTGTGTCTTCTTTGTAGCATCATTACCACCAAACACTGAGCAAATCTCTTCAAACAGTTCTTTAGCAGTCTTGTACTTGCTAAATGCAATGATCTGATCTCTAGGAAGAGTCATCAGCAACAAACTTCTAGCTTTAAGATCATTCTTCTTGCAAGCCTTTTCAATACTAGATTCAGGCATAGAAACCTTCACAACATCCGTGTCACCAACCTTCACAAGACTAGTCACGTGCTTGAAGGAATCACCGGTTGAATGATCTCCCATAGAGCATAGTCCTGAATGAGAAAGTATTGCTCTATCAGTATCCTCCACATCTCAAACTCATTAAGTTTGAGCTTAGGAAGTCTTGGAGTAGAAGAAGAGTTTGATTGGTTGTTTTCCATCTCCATTGAATTGAGTGAGTAGGTTAAGCTTATTCCTTGGATCTTCTAAACAAAATATCAGAACCTTTGCTCTGATACCACTTGATGGAACTAGACACACTCCTTGTGTCAATGATATTTTGTATGATATTAATAAGCACGCGGAATTTACTTAGTAATACTTAGAAGATGGATTGTATAATGTATTGTATGAGAGTAAACACAGATTAAACACAAAACTCAAGCTCCAATATTATTAATGAATAATACGAGTGATCTTAGTATCACTAGGGTTACACCTTGAAGCTTTCGTAGGTAAATTAACAAGTACCTAATACAATGACCTAGGACCTCCTTTTATACAACAAGGAGTCCTTTACAAGAAAAGTATAAAGCTAACATAATAGAATATACACAAGATCTATTCTATACTTATCTAGACTCGTTAACCTTATGTAAGATATTTGATTTCACAAACACACTAAACCATGATCAAAATATGTGTTTAAGTATGTTAGAGAGAAAGTTCTAGTGAGAGAGTGGAAGAGAGTTGGGAACTATAGTGAGAGAAAGGAAAATATTATTATGAGCTCCAACCCTCTACCTTGGGAGGTAGAGGGTATTTATAGTTTTACAATAAAACGCCACACAACGGGCTGTGGATCAGGCATACAGTGGGTAAAGACCCGTCCGTCCTCCACGGTGTTACTTAACTAAATACTACTTAACATAAAAGAACTACGACTACGAGCTTTCTAACGAATACATATACTTGAGGTGACCGACTCTTTAATACCTGGAATTTCTAATTCCTAACAATCTCCCCCTAAGGGAGGTCACCTCAATCATGTACCAAAATTACATTGAATACAAATAGATATTACATTAACAATTGTTCTTGCATTCTTGATGTAGTACTTTGCTCCTAAGCTCGTAGTCATTGATTCTTCACATTGCATGTTTGGTTACTCCAAGTGGAGGTCTTTTACTGATCCACGTGATAACAATTTTGAGCCAGCTTTTGAGATCATCACTATCAAAATCTCTCGACATCCATTGTGGTGTTGGTATTATGTGATGTTGTGACTTTAGGATCGACATGCTCACATTCGGATCATGATATCTTCTCATCGAGTAGCGGAAGCTTTCGTTGAATCATGATATTGGCGGCAGTAGCGAAGCATGGAGTGAAAATATCGAGTCATTGATGCACTAATCATGATTTCTTTAGAGATGAATATGTAGAGTGAGCATGCGGCTATGGAATGACCGCTACATTATGATCATCTCAAACGTCGGGTGTACCGCATACAACAGCTAGCAATAAATCGCACGAAAGTGTCTTTGATCACTTTCGTTGAATTGAGGTACACGCCCACGGTTCCCGTTGATCGAGACAAGCACGCTCGTGATCGTATAATTCCTAAGAATCTCCTTGACGGGGTTTCGCAATGTTCTAGTCGTTCTCAAACCGAACGCCTCAAAGAAGACAACACGGAGTGAGTGAACCAAATGAATAGAAATTCAACGATTGATGAAAAGATATTTGAAAAACAATCGTGTATTGCTCAATAGAAATTGTTTTGCAATACAACGAAGGTTTTAATGAACATCAATTATCAATCATAAAACACCTTTTGATTTGAAATATTCAGTACACGGTCGATGTGCTAAAGAAAAGAGTTTTTAAGCACAATGACCGGTTTTCAAAGGTATCCGTCAATCCATAACTCGAACCGTGATTGATTCAAGAGATTGAATCGCCCCATTGTTTCTGTTCGGTTGTCACATGGTTGATCTATATAATAGATCTCACATGCCACCCACCGTGAGCTTGTTAGATGTTGGCTCGTAAGGCTTTCCATCTTCATTGTGAATATGTAAACACATCACTCGGATGTTCGGCAATACCACAAGGATAATGCGTGGGACTCAAGATATAATCTCTCTTTTCACATTGTGTGAAACAGAGTCTTCATTGAAAGTGTCCTAATGAGATTTATTGATGATCTCGTGGCTCTAGACTCAATTTGTGCATATTTGGTTCTGTGTTGGAGACTAGGAGAGGTCTCCTTCTTCAATATCAACAATCTCTAAGAGAAAGTCGATAGATAATGTCGGTTCCCCATGAGAATGAAACAAGTCCTTTTAAGAGGAACTTGAGTGGTTTGGAAAGTTGAAGTGCGATGCGTCACCGGGTCCATGACGTCTTGTCTTCAATACCGATGTTACCATCGGTAGCATATGAATTGAACCCGTATCGCCCTAAGGTTGAATATATGGAGGGCTATTTGTTTTCACCCTTTTCTCATTCAATTCTTTTAATTCTTCAACCCTTCAATGCTTACCGAGACTTCATAGCTAGAACCTTGTTGGGTTTATTCCAAGACTAACTCGGTCTCGATCCGCACTCTTCCCATATCTCATTTTTCTCCTTTTATCATCATACAAAGGACTTCTACACTAACTAGTGGATTGTCCTCGGTAGATCCCTCGTGTTCGGCGGATCATGGGAACAAATACCTAACCTTATCATCCTTATATCACCGTACATAAAGTAAAGTTGGTCGGTCAATTTGGTATTGTTCATCCGCCATTGGAACCAATTGAAAACCATTTGAAAATCAATCCGGATACTTGTGATATATTATCAAAACATTTTGTACCGAATTGTTTTGATATTTTTAGAATAAGTGCTCCCCACAACATGTGCATCAAATGTTTGAAATCGTTTTGCACACGGAGGCAAGAGGAAGAATTTACTTCTTTGATTACCATTTTCTAAAGATATCAACATCACTTCCTTGATCAAATCAAGAAGATAAAGCATTTCCGGAAGGATGAGGTTTTCATAAGTTTGCTCCCCTCAATATGTGCCTCGAGATTTGAAAAGAGTTTTGCACATACTAGAGGAACCCGCACATTGAGATAAGTGATCACGTTTCAAATCATAGGTTTAAGATAGATGCTCCTCAACATGTGCATGGAAAATTTGAAATCGTTTGTCACATGTGGGAAGGATAGTATGTACATCCTTATAAAACCATTTACCGAATTATCGCTTTAAATCCAATTTAAATCACACATTCTCCCCCGATCACAATTATCAACTCATTTGAAATTTGTGATCTCTTATTGATTTAAATTGATTTTGAAAGCTTTTAAGGGGAATTGTGTCTTGATTATGAAAGCGTTTTGACTGATAAGGATCGGATTTTAAAACTTTAAAAACTCCATTGATAAAACATGCATGTATATCTTTTGAAAACAATTTAATGCCAAATAACTTTTTAATTTAATTGAAATCATTCTCCCCATCAATCAATGACATAGGTTGTTGATTGAGAGATTGATATTTTGACAAATAAGTCCAGATGATTATCAAAGATAGAGTTCGAGTTATTTTTCAAAACAATTTGTTTTCAGTAGATAACATGTTAATAGAATCAGAGTATGGAATTTGGTTGATAAGAAGGCTTTTGATGAATGTTCAAACAAATTCTCAAATCTTGAAAAACATGAAAAAGCATGGCTCTGTTCTTTCTTTGAAAAGCGGGTTACTGCCTGAAGTGACAATAAACCATTGTTACTCTTTCTCCCAAAAATAATTTTTTGATTTTTTGATTTTTTTGATTTTTTTTTTTAAGAATTCGAACAACATCTAAAGTCCCGTGTCATTCTTTGAATGACAGCACAAAGACCGTAGATATTGTCGAACCGAGAAAAAGCATAACAAATTGACAATATTTTTGAAGATTTTTCAATTTTTCGATTTTTATGGATTTTGAAGGTTTTATATTTTTCTATTTGATTTTGAAGGTTTTATAATTTTGTATTTTGTTTTTCGAATAGATATATACAAGAGATAGATGAAGATAGACCTTTACTCCTCGCCTTCCTCCTCAAGACGTTTGAGTGTTTCGGTTGAAGGCTTTTCAAGCCAAGACGTGGAAGAATAAACTCAAAACGTTCTCTTGGAAGAGCTTTGGTGAAGATGTCGCTAACCGATATTCGCACCTCACAAAATAGAGTTCCACCACACCTTTTTCCACTTGTTCCCGATGAAATGATGTCGAATGTCGATATGCTTTGCTCTTGAGTGTTGAACGTTGTTGCATGAGAGAGCAATAGCACTTTTATTATCACAAGATGAGGGATTTTGTTGAATTCAAAGCCATAGTCGATAATTGAGATCTCATCCATAAGATTTGAGCACAACAGATGACATGGCTATGTATTCACCTCTGTAGAGGAAATAGAAGTGCTCATTTGCTTCTTTGAAGACCACTCACAAGCTTATCACCCAAAACCGAGCACCTCCGGATGTACTTGACGAGTATCTTGACACCGCATGATCGGCATCTCAGATAGGTCGTTAGTGTCATGCCGGTGTCCTTCGGTACCAAAGACCCATATTGATGGTTCCTTGGAGATACCGAAGACCCGCTTAACCGCTTCAAGGTGCTTTTTAGTAGGCTTAGCACGGTATCTAGCACACATGCACACAACGAACAAGATGTCCGGTCTACTAGTCGTGAGGTACATCGTGGATCCAATCATACTACGATATTTTGTTTGGTCAATCATGATCCCCGAGTGGTCCTCATCTAGTTTGGTTCGATCAATCATGGAGTGTCAACAGGTCACTTGAATCAAATCCAAATTTCTTTAAGATCTCGGTTGCATATTTAGATTGATTTATGAAAATGCCTCCGGGACTTTGCGAAATTTGTAATCCCAAGAAAATGACATTTGTCCCATCATTGACATTTGAAATTTTGAACTCATTTCATTTGAAAACGATCACATTCCATTGGGTCCGCCGAGGCAAAATAATATCATCAACATAAATTTGAACATGAATTAAATGTTTGCACGACTTCGGTGAACAATGTTGGATCAATCGCTCCTTTGCTAAATCCGGTTGATAGAAGAAACTTTGACAATGTATCATACCATGCCCTTGGAGCTTGCTTTAAACCGTAAAGGGCCTTCTTCAAACGATAAACGTGAGTAGGATGCTCTTGATTTACAAATCCTTCAGTTGGGCGACATAGACGACTTCTTTAAGGTCTCCGTTCGTAAATGCCGTCTTCACATCCATCCGATAGACTACCATGTTCTTACTAGCAAGATTAGCCGAAAGATTACGATTGCCTCGATTCGAGCAACTGGAGCAAAAGATTCTTCAAAGTCAATACCCTCCTCTTGACGGTATCCTTTAGCAACTAATCGAGCCTTGTTCTTCAACACATCACCATGCTCATCAAGTTTCACTTTGAAGATCCATTTAAGAGCAATAATCATAGCACGCCTGGAGCGGTACTAACTCCCATACATCAAGTCGATCAAACTCATGAATTTCATCTTGCATGGCATTGAACCGACTATCTTCATTCATGGCGGTTTAACATCTTTTGGTTCGATCTTAGATAGTACGGAGTTGAAGAAGCACCATAAGGCATCGGTAGCAAGTTGTTTCCGTGTTGATACAGACGAGAGGATTTCCAATGATGTTGTCTAGTGGATGATCGTGAGTCCATTTTCTAAGGTGTTCATGTGGCGGTTGTTGAGGGACCGAGGTAGCAGAGTCGATGTCTCCAAGAAGATGGTTCGATGATGATTCAGAGAGCAAATATGTTTTCAAATGGAGCATCTTCGTGAGTAGCAAAGGGATTAACTTCATCATTGATGCGTAAATGTTCCATGATGTACATTTGAAGAATGATGATTTGTTGATGAGATCAAGGATCGCAGAGGCTTCTTGACTTAAAGATATTGAGACCGAGGATTGACTTCATTCACGTGAATATGAGCAGCCTCTGTTGTAGGGATCGACACCTCATTAGTACTTGGATCATAAAGTTCATCAAACATAGGATCAAACAATTTCATTAAATCATCTTCGATGGAGGTACATATGGAGTTTCTTGAGAGGAGTTTGGAACAAGGATGAACCAATGGGACTGTTTTGAAGTGCGGGTCCCGAATCGGATTGTCCAGAGCCATTTGACCGGTCACTCATCAAACGTAACGTGAATTGTTTCCATGATATTTCGGGTTCTTTTGTTGTAGATTCGGTATCCCTTTTGTTTGGTGCATACCCTACAAAACTCCAATGTCTGCTTTAGCTCTAAGTTTGCCTAAGTCTTGACCTCATTAGTTGGATAAGACAATGCACCAAACACACGAAGGAAAGAGAGATCGGGTTTTCTGTTGTGGACAAGTTCATATGGAGTTTTTCCATGAATAGTGTGAATCGTGGAACGATTTTGTGTGTAGCATGCAAAGGCAATAACTTCACTTTCGTAGAAACATTGGAACCTTTGAGTAAATCAACATTGTTCTAGCCGCTTCTACAAGAGTTCGATTTCGTCTTTCAACTACACGTTATGTTGAGGAGTTCGTGGAACACTTCTTTGATGGTCGATTCCAATGCTTTCATAAAATTCACTAAGTTGTTTGTTAACAAACTCGGCACCATTGTCTGCTCGGATAATTCGACGGTTTTGTTAAGTCGAACTCGCACTGTTTGATGAGTTTGATGATGATATCGTGAGTTTCATCCTTTGTCCTTAAGAACTTGACCTGTGTGAATCTAGAGTAATCATCAACCACAACTAACACATATTTCTTCCCAAAGATATTCTCGCACTCTCATTGGTCCACATAAATCCATATGAATTGTATGAAGAACTTCGTGACGAGTTAGTAGGTTTGGGTTTATGGGCATACTTCTTGCTTTTTCCCAATTGACATGTCGAAAAAGATGATCCTTTTCATACTTGAGTCTAGGTAAACCTACAACTAAGTCCTTTCGGTGAGATCATTGATGGTGCCAAGTTCAGGTGATTGAGACGACGATGCCATAACCATGACTTTGTTTTAGAAGCCTTTGACAGCAAGCAAATTGGTGAAGACTTCATCATATCTTCGATAGAGATGGTGTATAGATTTGAACCACGTGAACCTCTTAAAAGTTCCTTACCATCAAGTTCTCTAACGAAGCAGGTATGTTTTCTGAAGGCTACTTCTAGATCAGAATCGCAGAATTGACCAACAGAGAACAAGTTGTGACCAAGACCTTCCACATAGTATACTCTAGAGATGACACTATCACCCACAACATAATCACCATAACCCATAATTGCACCGAAATGATCATTTCCGAATCTAACTGTCCCGATGAATTTGCTCACGAAGTTCATGAGCCGTGACCGGTCGCCAGTCATATGCTTGGAACAAATGAGTCCGTGTACCACGTAATCGATTTGAACGATCCGCAGCTGAACACGACAAGAATGGATAATCGATAATTGGGATCCCCATGCAAGAATGGGTTCCATTTGGTTAGTAACACCGGTTGGAACACCCACATCGTAAATAGACGATTCATATCGTAAAATAAGGCAATGGAATCATTGTGAGTAGATGCAGTACTAGTGTCTGTATTAGCCCTGTTCACAGTGTGTTCACTTCTTAAGGGAATAGATCTACCAGTAGGCATCCATTTTCTAGTGGGCATTGTCTGATTATTCTTACGACCAACATGTATCCAATAATAGCCTATTTTGCTAAATGTTCTTCCTGTGGGTTTCCACTGTTTTCTAACTTTCTTACGTTTTTGCCTTTTAGCCTTCTTAGCATGATTTTTAGCATTAACAATATTAATTGGATAATTAACATCATTAGGCAAAACATTAACACCACATTCATGATTAGAAACAGAATTCAAGCAGACATTAATACAAGGTTTGCAAATAGTATCGAATTCAATTAATTACAAGACGCCTATGGCTAATACTAGAATCAACACAATTCGCTTTATTCGCTCAAACTTAAAGTTCCTAGGTAGGTCTTCTACTTTCTTCCAATGCACATTCTTAGCTTGCAGGTCGTGTCCTTCCTTGTATTGTCTTGAGACTTTGACCGCTTGCTTTAATGTCACCGATTACTCTGTAGAGGAATGGGAACATTAGTTGGTTTGGCTACTATTTGCTTCACTGCTTAGATGTGCCGGGATCCGAGCTACATGCAGCACACTAAGATTAACTTTTTAACACTTGAATAGTGGGATTTGAACACCTAGAGGGCACACTCGAGTTCACATTCTTAGCACTAATAGATTTGAAATCTGAACTACTTGAAGGCACATTAGGGTTCACATTCATAACATTTGGCATTGAGTGACTTGCATGCTTGGCACTAGGCATAGAACACGGTATCAAGGGATTGACTTGCTCACCTAAGGTTTTAGGACATATTGTAATTAGGCATTCTAGAAGTTCTTGAGATCGTTTGGCATATAAGCATGCATGGCCAATTGCATTATCATCTGGTTTCTCTAACTTATCCTCTTCTACAATCTCACGGAGACATTCTAGGTTGTCTTTAAGGTATGAGAAATATGTTTGAATAGCAGGTTTGTTATTCCTAAGATGAGGAGGAACATATTTCACGCATAAAGCATATTTATTACAGACATGTACCTTTGATACACCATTCTCCCATTGGTCATTGGCATCTTCCCTTTTACCCGACTCTTCGATTCTCAATTTCCTTTTGTAATGAGGCTACTGTTTCGTTATTTTTGTTACGAGTGACCTTTATAGATTCAAATAATTCATTGAAATGACGTTTAACCTTTTCATTTTCTTCAAGAAAAACCTCATTTTCCTTTTGTAAAGCATTTACTAAGTTTTCAAGATGAAAGTTTTGAGAATTCTGAGAATCTAAAGGAGGAGGCATTTGGGGACCAGTCACATTGTTCGTTTGACCCTTTAATTGAGAGATTTGGGCCTTCAACTTTCTCGATCGTGTTGCAATGAGCTTGAATCTGCTCATCACGTTTGTTAATTTGAAAACTACATCAAACTCGAGCATCGAGGATGTCTTGATATTTGAAGTTTTGACATTTTCTTTAAGATGTTGATATTTTAGTTGTAAGTTAAAATGCTCAACTTCTAGTTTAGAAAAATGTTTAACCAAATTGTCGTGATCATCCAGCTCAATTTTCTCATTTAGTTCGAATTAGTTTTTCAAGCTCAATGACACGATCATGAGAGACTTTCAAAGCAACAGTATAGCTCATGGAATCGAGAAGCGATAATAGAACAGTTAGTAGCAATGTAGAACACATCTTGAGCAATACATTCGTAAATCGGTTCTCATTTAGTGTATGCAAGTTCTTCCTCTCAATCTCATTATATTTTAGTGCTCGCTCATAGTCACTAACCTCAACTATCATTGCATCAAATTCCTTTTCCATTCCCTTAATATCGAAGATTCTATCCCTTTTAAGACTCTCAAAGTGATCTTTTAGAAGTTTAAAGAAAGGCATGACCTCGCTTAAATAGCATTATTTCATTTGCTCAAACCCCTTTCACCTTTAGTTATACCAATGGGTGTGATCCTTTTCTTGCAAGTTTTCTCAAAATCAACAAATAGTTGAAAGATAACATATTGGCTAATTAAGGTCTTGCTTTTAGTGGCAATTGTTCTAGGAACAAGATGCATTGGTGTATTAGGAGGATACACAATCGCTCTAGGCATTTTCCAAAGGGAGGGTTTGTTTCAACAATATTTTCAGCTTTTTGCTTATCTAGATCCATTTTCCAAAAGACTTGTTCGGGAGTCAACAATGTCTGAGGCTTAAACTTGTTCAAGGAAATCCAGTTTTCCTTCTTATAATCATGGGGTGTGATCTTTATTTTCTTCTCTTCACATTTAGAATCATCTAATTTCTTGTTCATCTTTTCCCTAGTGACTTCATCCGATTTCTTATCTTCCTCGGTGCACTCAACGCAACTAGGTTTCTGCCTAGGTTTAAGGATTTCATTGCCATCATAAAGCACCTTATGAGCGTTTCTAGCCTTTTAATAACCTCTGGATTTGGTTCCTTAATAAGGGGAATGCTATGCTTATCGCTAAGACTCTATGCTTAGTGATCATGTGAGCGATCGAATGGTGTTCCTTGTATGTACAACTTGTTTTCAAGTTTGTTTTTCAAAGTTTTCGATTAGAAAAATCTTTCAAGAGTTTTGATTCCTTTGTATTAAATTCTTGCTTAAGCATTTTCACATTTTCTTGAAGTTCTTGTTTTGCTTAGCGCTTTAGAAAGCTTTTCTTGCAAGGAATTTAACTCTTGTTTTAATACTTCTTCTCGAAAATTACTTTTTCTAATGATTGTACGCACTTGGTCATCCATTTCCTGCTCACGAGTGGTCAACTCAAATTTTGCACGTTGTTCATAAATGGCAACACGTTCTTTATAGGCATTTAGTTCGTAAATTACGTAATCATCGGGGCACATGCAAAGTATTCATCAAAACATAGTCATTGTTGATGCAGAAGATGTATCACTTGGTACAACTTCACTTTCACTTTGTTTCACATATTGATCATATGGGACAACATTGATATTACCCATATTTTCAATATTTGATTCAATAGTTTCGATTGATTGTACTTTGTCATGCATCTTTTGCACATCAAGATCATCGTATAGTTTTAATACCTCCGAGATGAGTTTGTCTTTGGATGGGCCACTTGTGGTGAAGAAGAGACCTTGGGAGAAACCATTGGAGAAATGCTAGCCATAAAAATTGTGTGTGCGAGGTCCATCATCCACATCGAGTCGTATGCATCACAATCGCGACTTGAAAGGCATTATGAGGATTGTGACCTATCTCCGAATAGGTCGCTCATCCACATCTCGCATCATAGGTCTTGGCATTGCCTCAAGAAGAAACAACAATTCCTCTTCATCCAAAGCAAAGACCATTATCCCGAGCTTGTACAAGCAAGATCTTATCTCAAGTAATCGGCGATTCGTGGACGTTTTGGAGATGTGCGCCCTTGCAATGTGTCCTCACCACCACGCTTATAACATTTGATCGGCTTAGCTTGACCTTGATTACCATTCCTTCCTCGATTCGATTACCAACATAACCTCTACCACTCCACCTCTTCCCCGATCATACTGTCTTTCCGAATCGGTTGCACCACGATCCTCCCATCTTTAACAAGAGCTTGATTGTGTGGGTTAGATGTCGCTCGAGGTTGTTGTTGGTTTGTGGGAGAGAATTCATGTTTTGACTAATCGGAGAGCTAGTTGATTAATGATGTTACCCACGTGTGCATCAAAGATCGCCTTGTTTGAACATAGGATCGGGAATGAGTTTGTGATTACCATTACCCATGGGTATGACTTGTGAGGCTTTGGTTGTGATTCCGATGTTTGAGTAGAAGGCGCTGAGTCATTAGATGAGCTTGTCTCTCCTCGGTTGGTTTTGAACCGATTAAGAATCATCTTTTCAAACATGGCATGTCTCTCATTCGAAGAAGGAAAGCATAGAGTTGCTCATAATTCGTATTCTTCAATCCTTTAGTGAGCTTCACGTATAACAAACTTGTGCCATTCGGGATTCATGTTGTTCACAAATTTTGAGTTCAAATGAATGTTAGGCATAGTCATTCGATGTTCCTCATATCATTCACCGACTTATGAAATCTCACATAGTATTCATAGACACTCTCATCCGGTTTCATCTTGAAGTGTTCAAATTAGTCATAGAGTTGTGATTCTCTGCCTTCCATAGTTAATTCGAACCCGAGAGAAGCATCTTGACATTATCCCATACCGCCTTTGCATCGGTGTTGTGATTGATCGACTTGTAGATGTCTTTAGGAAGACCTTGAAGAACAATGTTAGAATCCACGATATCAAGATCGAATCTCTTTTCTCCTTATCATCAAGCTCATCATACATTTTTGGTCCGTCCATTCCGTAAATCGTAGTTCCATCTTCAAGATATCAAGTACATCTCTAGTCGCCTCATCCCGATACGGTCCTTCATCAATGGATTTGAGAATGTTGACTCCATTTTCCTTTCCAAGACAAGACAATCTAATTCGTTGAGCCCAAGAGTCGTAGTCGGCTCATCAAGCATGGGTGGACAGTATCTCAACCACCGCTTGAACATCCTCGGCAACAGTGGAGATGATAGTCGAACGTTTGTAGACATGTTTCAAGCTCTACGGATTTTACTATTCTTTGATTAAACCGGAAATTGATTCTTTCACGGATTTTACTAAACCAAAAGAACAACCGTAAGAATGTATCACGAAGAAGTAACAAGCCTAAATGAATAAGTACCTAACTACACAACTCGCTTAATTAATCAACTCGCTTAAGTAATCAACTCGCTTAATAGCCAAGTCGCATCAAGATCAACTCAAGCAACACGTACAACTCGCTTAATAAATCAAGTCGCTAAATAGCCAACTCGCTTTAGTATCAACTCAAACACACTCAACTCGCTTGAACACTAAGTCGCTAGAGAAACTCGCTAGCGTTACAACTCGCTAAATAGCTAAGTCGCTTTAGATCTCAAGTCGCTTAAAGAAACAACTCGCTTAGAACCCAAGTCGCATAAATAACAACTCGCTAAACAGCTAAGTCGCATGTACCAACTCGTATCAAATAACAAAGCAACTCGCTTTGAAGAAACACAAGTCCGAGACTCAACTCGCTTAGTCCTTTTTACACAAATAACCACTTTATCAATCCAAAACAACTAAACCACAATGATTTAAGCCTTCCAATTCAAAACATAAACACTTATGATGATCCTAAACACAAAAGTACAAGCAAAATTCAAACTTTACCACTAGAATTTGTTCAAATGAATCAAACTCTCCTAAACCCTTAATACACCAAAACCTTATGAAATCCACCAAAACAAAGAGCATGAAAGATGAGTGATCAAACCATGGCTCTTGATACCAATTGTTAGATATTGATTTCACAAACACACTAAACCATGATCAAAATATGCTTAAGTATGTTAGAGAGAAAGTTCTAGTGAGAGAGTGGAAGAGAGTTGGGAACTATAGTGAGAGAAAGGAAAATATTATTATGAGCTCCAACCCTCTACCTTGGGAGGTAGAGGGTATTTATAGTTTTACAATAAACGCCACACAACGGGTCATGGATCGTGCATACAGTGGGTAAAGACCCGTCCGTCCTCCACGGTGTTACTTAACTAAATACTACTTAACATAAAAGAACTACGACTACGAGCTTTCTAACGAATACATATACTTGAGGTGACCGACTAATACAATTTCTAATTCCTAACACCTTAT
This sequence comes from Chrysanthemum lavandulifolium, assembly GCA_022545495.1. NCBI lineage: Eukaryota > Viridiplantae > Streptophyta > Magnoliopsida > Asterales > Asteraceae > Chrysanthemum > Chrysanthemum lavandulifolium. The sequence goes on along the minus strand of CM040243.1, from coordinate 98,574,168 downwards.
CATAAACAATAGCGTGAATAATGTTCTAGCGAATACTTCCACCGCTTGTTAAACCAAGCAGTATAAACCACATACTATCCGTGGTAACGGATTATTCCCAACATACTCCTATAGCAATGCAAATCAATCTAATTGAGCCTGCGGTTGTCTCCGATGCAGAATTGATTTCCAAGCTTGTTTTACAAATGTCTAAAAGATCCGCAACGTTTACTTCTGACGAAGCTAAACTTTTTGAGGCATTGCTGGAATATCAACTCAAAACTTCATGCAAAGCGGAAGCTGAAAGGGCTAAGCGTCCAAGAGATGATGATGATGCGGATAAGGATTCTGAGCCGAAACGAAAGAAGAAAAATGACGATTCATCTACTATGCCTCCACTACCCCAAAGGACCTCCACCTCCAGAAGATCTCCACAACGTCCTCCTACTACAGACAAACCTCAGGACTCTGAATCTTCACCACCAAAGGAGAAAACTGGTGATTATTTTGAATACACTGGTGGTGATGATGAAGAGATTCCCGAGTCCCAACCACAACCTCCTTCTTCTGCATCAACAAAGCAACCAACATCATCATCAAAGCCAAAGAAGAAAAAGTCTACTTCAGTTGTGTCATGGCTAGATGAAGACAAATCTGAAGAGTATGAATGGTTTTCAAAGCTTGTTGATGCAACCCCTCAGATACCGGAAGGCCAAGAACCGGTAGATGGAAGAACTATGGATCAGGTCAAGATTATACAACAAAAGTTCAAGGTGAAAAAGATGACGAAAGCAGAGTTGAAACGAATCAAGAACGACACTTTTCAACTGCTTAAGGACAGCTCTGCCAGTGCAATTGAAGTCGAATATCATCTCGACAACATTGCACAAGCCATGTCCAACAACATTGATTGGCTCAACCCTGAATCGAATATCGACTTCACCGCACTGCATAAGGCTCCATACTACACCGACTGGACTAAGCCACTGCCCACCATTGGCCGACCTGATCAACCAAAGATCCCCTACCGTTATTTCTTCAATAATGACCTGGAATTTCTTCTACACGGTAGCGATGTTAGCACAAAATACGCTACCTCACTCACCTTCCCATTCTCGGCAGCAATCTACTCAAACAACATAGCCATCGAGCAAGAAGCCACACATATGTTTGTTGACCATGTGGAAAAGTATGACCTCGATGCACTGTATGGGATTCATCATTGGCCAGAACGAAGAAGAATCTACTACAGAAGCTGCCAGGTACTTAAATCGAAAAAGGAAGTGTTCAGTGAAGAACGAATCGTTGCAATAATGCATGTTACCCTCTTGAGTGGGACTACACATTCCTTAAGAAAATAGTAGTCAAACGCCAAGATTTAACAGAATATGACTTTTAAAGCGGATTTCCGAGATTGTCGCTCAATGACATTGAAGATATGTACCTTGCCAAGGTACAAGGACGAATGCGACAATTCTCCACCAACATCCAGCTCCATTACATCAAGTCATTGCTAATATTCGTCAGAAGCATCGTGATCCAGGAACGTGTCGAAGATATTCAACTTGCGGTGGAATCGTACCAGAAACGGGTTAATCTCACCAAACCACAACTAGACCTTCCCGATATCAACCATCTTGCTTAGTACACCATCATTAAGAAACCATTTGGGGTAGTTTACCGCAGTGAACTTCACCGAAATTGATTCATGGCGTGCAAGAAGCTTCACAAGTTTTGTGATCATACACTGAAGAAGTTTCATGATGGTTTGGCATATCGGTTAAAAGAGATTCATGAAGGCATAGGGTTAAAGAAGAGGTGGAATTCTAGGGACAGGAGGGATGTGAAAAAGATCATTACCAGGATTGATGAAAGGTTGTTTCGTCGGGATCAGATGAGGACATTGGAGAGTTTCGTGGGGGGACGTCAAAGCATATCTCTAACATGCTACCAACGTCCAGAAAGAATCCCTGGTGTTATTGCTAGACTTCCTGGTACTCATTAATCTGTTTCTTTCATTTAAATATTTGGATGTGTGATCTACATTTTACGATGGCTTGTGCACACATAACAGTGCACAACCCGTTCTTGTAATGAAAGGACCCTGTGGTATGCATCAGTGCCACAATCCTATAAAAGGAGCGAAAGCTTCTTACTTTTGAGTAAAACTTATCAAAACTTTCACTTTTCAAATTTTTGCTCAAAAGAACAAGTACTTCCCCTTATGATTTTCAAAACCTCAAAAGTTAATATCACTTGTTGAGGGGGAGTATTTGATTAAAACTCTGTTCACAAAACATTCTTCGTGGAATTCTTCCCACAAAACTCAAAATGGACATATACGATATCAAGATTTCATCAAAAATAACATTTATATGCCATTTTTGAGGGGGAGAAAAATTATGTGATAAGAAATTGTGAATTGCTATTGAATCTTTGTGATAAAGACTTAACCAATGAATTGACGAGCTCTTAAATGTTAGTAACTCGAAAAGACTTGTCCGGGACGGGTAATAATTTCAAACTAGTTAGCTAGTGATGTAAACGTGTCTCGCAAAGGACTTGTCCTAGTAGAATGTACCATTCGAGAAACTCTTAGTAGACATGAACCTTGACGGGTCAAACCTCCTCACCAAGGAGTGTTTACAACTTCAAGCTGACCTAGTCAGTGATGTAACCGTGTCTCGCGAGGAATTGTCTATCTTGAGTTTATCAATTCAAAAGTGCGCGCTCTTCTCTCACCATGCAGATTTCTGTCTAAACACTTAAGCACGTGTTGAGGGGGAGTATTTCTGCAAAATATAAAACTCTTTCAGTGGTACAAAATGCTTTTATTCATAACCACTTTGAGAGATTTTCATGAAAATGGTTTACGACAACATAGGTTAGTCATGGAGTTATAAGGTGACTAAGATTAGGAATAACCGTCCTATGATCCACCAGAGCCGGAGGGATCTACCCAAAGACATCACCAATAGTTAGATTCTAGAAGTCCTTAGGTATGATTATTAAAAGGAGAAAATGAGAATCGGAGAAAGAAGGAGTTGAAGAATTAAAAAGAAATGTAAAGAAAAGGGTGAAAAGAAATAGCCCTCCAAATTATTCAACTTAGAGGCGTACAATCGGGTTCAATTCATATGCTCTTGGTTGTCACTAGATGACACCGGTATTGAAGAATAAAGTCGTCATTGACCCGAGGATGCATGCACTAAAACCTTCTTAACCACTCAAGTTTCTCTCAATGAAGCTTGTTTCATTCTCACAGAAACCCTCGTAAACTATCGGCTTTCTCTTAGAGATTCTTGGTATTGAATAAGGAGACCCTCTCCTAGTCTCCGCCGGAAAACCAAAGCGCACTATTGAGTCTAGAGCCACGAGATTCATCAAAGATCTCTTAGAACACTCAACAATTCATCACTTGTCGTACAACAATAAGGACGCAAGTGATACATTATCGAGTCCTACATGATTCTAGCAATCTGTCGAGAACATTTATGAGGGGTTCACAACCGTGATCCTCGGTGATTGAATGGAAACTCTGCCGTGGTCTACATCAAACACCACGACAAATAGTCACTTGGTAACTCCTTGTGGGTTACGCTTAGTGTGTCTGATTTAGGAAAACCAATAATAGAAGTTTGTAGTATATGGGTAACTCAAACGTATTAGGTTTGAGCACTGAGATCGTTCCGAACGAGGGTTGAATGGAATTTTCAACTCACGTCGCGATTATCGGGATTTGAATATGTTAAAAGAGATTTTTAGGATTTCTACACTACGGGGCAAGGGAAAGTAAAGGGAAACATATAAAAGTTCTAAATCTATAATGCAAATGACAAATAATGCAAATTTATGCTAATATGCAAATTATTATTTAAATGAAACGCGAATTAAATGCAAATAATTCTAAACTAAGTCCTAAATATGATCTAAAATTACTATCTAATTAAAAATGAAATTTAAAAGTTATCTAAGATTTAAAACTAATTTTTATGATTTTTCTTGAATTTATTTGAATTAAAAACTAATTTTGTGTTTTTTAAAATGGATCTAAAATACTAAAAATGATGAAAACTAGTGGGAAAATTATGAAACTATTTTTTAAAATTCTAAAATAACTAAAGAGACTTTTGAAAATTGGATTTATATTTTTCTGAATTATATTCTAATTTATATGAATTTAAAACTAATTTAAACTAATTAAATTGCTAAAAAAATGCTATTTGAACTAGGAAAAATAGGGAAAAATATTTATTTGGATTTTTATATTTTTCTTAATCTAGGAAAATTGAAAAAATATTTTTTTGAGCTTTTTCTGATTTATTTGCAATAAAAGCTAATTATTTTTTTTTGAACGGCAATTGTGGCTACATGGCTCCTAGCCCAGAAGGCGTAGCGAGCCCACACAACCAGGTTGGGTCCAGCCCAGAAGGCAATGGCAACATTCTCTTTACGCACACGGGAGGAAACCCCTATCGCCCTAGACAAGACTCGAACTTGAGACCTTGCCTAGGAGGGTAAAACCTTCATACCGCTAGACCAGAGGCCCTTTGGTAATAAAAGCTAATTATTAAGTATTAAAAAATAATTTAAAAACCAGAAAAATAGTAAACAGTGATGGAAAAATATGAAAATTTCAGGAAAATTCTAAATTATGATTATGAAACTAGGAAAAATGAGAAAAGTTATGCTAGAATGCTGGAAGTGCAAGCTATAGTGCAACTGCTATGGAAAAGCTATTTGGAAATAAGCTATAAGCTAAACTAATAAACCAGAAGCTACCAGGAACTATATTAAGCTAAAATCAACTGAAGTGTACCTAAAACAATTAAGCTACACCTCATAATCACAAGCTACAAGTACTTGGATCAGTTTCATCTTCAATTCCAAACAGGCCTGATGTAGAGATTTCTAGCTTAAAAATAAGCAATCTAAACTACTTGGGAGTTAAAAACAGCTAATGAATCCTCTAGACTACCTACCAAGGAACCTCTAAGCCAAAATATGAGCTCAAGACAAGCTCTAATGAGCTTGTTATGAGCTCTGCAACTAACCTGCTTGACCACTATCACTTGTGCACAGGGCACTTTTACAGCAAATGACCAGATTGCACAGTTGATTAGAGTGATTTAAAAATTCCACAAAATTAAACTAAAAATACTCTGATGTTAACCACCAACCAAAGTTGCTAATTCCAAAATCTCATTAGTTTTTTACCACAGATTAAGAAATTAAAAATTCACAAAGTTCAGTGCAAAAACAATTTGATGAAATATTTGACTTTTGAAACAGATTTGAGAATTTGACTAATATGAACTTTAAACAAGATTTGTGGAATGATTATGGCCTATCCAAGACTAATTCAAGCTAGTTCTACTCTTACTAAACATGTATGCAAGAATTTGAACCACCGATTCACACAGTTATGAACACAAGAGAAAATTTTATGCAAATTTTGACTTAAGCTATTCTAATATGCAAATGAATCACAGAATTAACTCTAATTATCCTAAATGAGACTAAGTTGACTGATATTAAACACAAACCAAGCCTAAAACTCACTCTAACCCACTGATCCAAACACCAGTTTAGAACCTGATTTACTAGATTTACACAGCAAAACACAGATCTAACCTCTAACTGACCTCAAATCAGATTCAAATTACTATATTAAACCTAGATGATGAACTAGATGCAACTTATGACTAACAACTAAACAATAATCCTAAGTGATGCAGTCTACAATAGAAGTGCAGAATATATAAGCTAATGACAGGTATAGATGAAAACACAAATAAGCAACTGATATAAAGCTAAATTACACTAGAATGAACACTAATTAAACTGAACTAACAAGTAATATAGTTTTTAACAGATTTAAAAAGAGAATTGGTACTCACAATTGTCCAGCCACAATGGCTTGCTTATCAGATAAAATAACCACTATCTAACTCTGATTTTAACCAAAATCAACTATAATCAACCCATATCCATATCCATAACAGCAATTCAGATTCCAATGATGCAAATGACTGCAGTTTTGACTAACGTTGACTGTGATGAGATTTTATTTCAGAAACTGAGTAGTACTAAGAATGAACACTGATTAAGCTACTAATGATCTTATAAAAGCTTTTAGATACCAAAAACTTAAACTAAAAACAATTTAAACAACAGATTTGAGATTTTTTTTTTCAAAGTATTTTTCTGATTTTTTTTTTATTTTTGTTTAGAGAGATATAAAAAACTGAAAAATGATAAGTAACAATCTATATTAATCAAACTGAGATGAAATTATACTAATCAAACAAGAAATGTAAATTAAGAATAAAAGGAAAATTAAAGCTAAAAATGATTATATTAATAAAAAGCTGAGTACAAATTTGAATACAGGAAATAAATTTAAAACATTAAGAACATTTTAAAAACTACAATACTACTAAGAAACTACACAATCGATCATGAATACAAGAGGGTATATATATGAGAGCCCTAGGTCTTGGAAGGATCCAATTTGAAATCAGGCTTTCTCGAGCCTCTATCCACCTTTAGATCATATCCTTCTATCGAATCCATCACAACCCTTGGATCATGTGCACGCCCTTCACCAATCATAGGCAAAGCGCATCACACGGATTAGTGACCTGACACTGATCACATGTCAGGTATGTCAGGGAATGTACGATATTACCCTTTAATTGCTTCAATTTGGTCAATCAGTCGCGGGGTATATTAGGGTTCTAAGATTTTCTGGGTTAAGTGGGAAAGGGGGTAAATATTGGGCGGGTAAACTTGGGTGAATATTTTTTATTTGTTTGACTGTTTTGACCAGGTATAAGATTTGGGATACGGGTAAGAGCTGGGTAAGGGGGTTTGATAAACTGGGTATGATTGGGTAATGTTTGGGCCGTGAGTTTATTTGGGCCAAGAGGTTAAGTAAAATGGACTAGGATATTAAATGGATCCATATAAGCTTATAAGGGTTAAACATGTACATTCTGATTTTCAAGGGACCAAAACTGTAAATTCTGAAAATGTACTCCAAGGGCTAATCTTGACAATCTTCAATAATCAAAGGACCACTTTTGCCATTTCTGAATCTCAAGGGTATTTTCTGCCGAATGATGAAAGTTGAGGGACTGATTCTGACATTTCTTCAAAGTTGATCATATCTTTCATAAATCATCCTCTCAGCATAGAAATCTTTACAAATGCTCAATTATGACCTTCCGGCTCAGCTTTAGCACTCTTTATCTCTCGTGCTCGGGTTTTCGTCTGATTTGGCAATCTTTTATGTGTTTTGACATATCCGTACCTGCACATGCATAAACTCAAGAAAACAGCAAATATTAGCAATAAACGGCTCTTTCTTGGTTATTTTGGGTCCATTTTGATACAGAAAAGGTATGTGTTTTAGCACATACCGGTGTCTCAAACGGTCTGATCGTGGTGATGCTTGGTGTACCTCAACTGACTCACCGAACCGTAAATGTACTTGATATATCGTGTTAGCCTTCTTGAGTGCATTCGGTTTCGAGAACAACCTTTGCTAGAATTAGAGATGTGTCTTCACATTATGTCGTTGACACTATCGAAGTTCGAACTTGTAAGTCCGGAAATCCCGCTAAGGATATTTCTTTCAAGAATCGAGTCCTGAATATGTGGGTCATTACTTGAACTTGTTCAATGTAATGCCAACCGTCCACTACGGATTTGGACTGGCGATTCGCCCGACCAAGGTGAATGGAATCAATACATTCATCAAGAGAACAATTGTAGTAATCAATTCTTCATGAAAAGATTACAATGATCAATTGGTGTTCATGATCGCACGGAGATGTCTGGCGATGGATGCTCGCGGGAGGAAGAGATCGTGCTGATTCTCCACATGCTCATACCAACAAAATCATCAAAGACGTTCTCTCATTATCAAAGGCAACACAAAGTCATAATGATTCTTAATCTAATCAAAGAATCTACAAAGTTATAAAGACTCGAGAACTACTTCACATCTGGAATTCATTGTCAAATGAGTGTGTGAGCATGTTGGAGAAAGACGTGGAGACGCTGGAGCAACGAAGCTGACCTGTAGCTGACAACTACATACTATCACAACCACCACAAAGAACAAAGAATTAAAAGAACAAAGAAATCAAAGACGTCAAAAGCAGAATGGTTCAAAAGAAACAAGATCCCTACACTGGGGAGATTGTTCGAATCAAGGCACTTCTTCTCACAAGAAAGAAGAATGTCAGAAGATGATGAGTGTGTGAATATTCATCATTTTTGGTCAAATCTGAACTGCAAAACATTTAAAAACACTCAGAAATGCATCAAAATACTGAAAATATCCCAAAAGTGTATTTTATATGTTTCAGATGCAAAATGTTTAAAATCGATGAAAATGAGCTAAGTTTGCATAATTGGCGCTTTAGTCCCCAAGTTTCAAAAGTTGTCGAAATAGTCCCCGAGCACTTATTTTAAAAGAAAAGTCACCAAAGGTCCTTTTGAAATCATAAGTTGTCATAATTAGTCCTTTGGTGAAAAATTTCATAAGTTTTGAGAATTTACAAGTTTGGTTCTTCAAGTTTCAAAATTGGCAATAATAGTCCTTGGAAGTTTAAAAATATCTTTAATGGTCCTTGTACTATTGAAACTTGTCATAAATGGTCCCTTGGCATAACTTTGAAAAAGTGGCAGAATTGGTCCCTCAAAAAATCAGAAATTGCAACTTTGGTCATTGTTATTAATAAACAAACCCTTTGGACCTTGAACCCTTTGGACCTTGAACCCCCTTGGACCTTGACCCCCATTACTAATAACCCTCGATCAAACACCCTACCAACACTCACCCTTTTCCCGCCTCTTCACTGCCTTCCTCACCAACTCGCTCGCAAACACTCCATTCCCATGCCTCCAGCCTAACCTTCCACCTCTCCATGTCCCTCCACCTCAACAACAATCCAAGTAACATTAAATGCCTCCCTTCCTTGCACTCAACCCCCACCAGTTGATATATCTTTTTCCCGCCAAAAATCCATCAATGGCTAAAAATGATTCCAGTGATCCAATGGTTCTAAAGAGAAGTGGGATTTGATCAGAAGACACGTGGGAAGCCTTTTGCTAATAAATAGAAGAAAGAGAAGGAGAGACAAAGTAGTAGTTCTTAGTTTTATTTTCCATGTATGTCGTTTTAATGTCAATGTCTTAAATTAGTTCTAAATATTTAATTTCCTTTTGTATTGTACTAAGAAAAACCTGTTTTATCAGTTGTAATTTAATTTCAAGTATTGATTTGAAGTTTGAACCAAAAACTTGTTTTTATGTTCACTATTATAAAATCAGTTATCATGCTCTTATACTTAAGCTCCAAGTAGCTTCATTTTAATCCAAATAAGTTTACTTAAGCTGTATATAGCTTTTAGTAAGCTCAAGAAGCAGTTTCAAACAAATTCTCAACTTGGTCAACAAAAGTCAACTGTAGCAGCTGTTGTGTTTTTGATCATGAATATGGGTGTTGTAGAGCTTGGATGGGGTTGGATTTGATTAGAATAGTGGTAGTTTGGTTATGGTATAAGTTGCAAATAAGCTGGATCACTTGTGAGTTTTTATCTTATTTCTATTTCTAATTTAGTTTGCATAATCTGCTTGTGTTTGAATCTGTGGTTAGGATTAGCTTTTATCTGTTAATTAAGTTGTTATTAGGTTAGCTTGATTCAGTGCAAAGCATTAGAGTAGGATAGTTCATTAGTAAGGTGAGTTAAATTTGCAAATTAGTGTCTTAAGGAGTGTTTGGATCTGCTCTTAATCACGCTTAGAGGTTTAGTTTATTGTTATGATCAACAAGATAGTCCCATTCGTGTTTATTTAGTTCATTTCGCCTTAGGATTGCATCTCTAATCACTCTAAGTCAAAATTTTAAGTTTCCTCGCTCTCATGTTCATATCGAGTGATATAGGAGATCATATTGTGCATTTGGGTTAGGAATTATATAATTTAGCTCTATTTAGTTTCATCTCATCATAAAACATCACAATGATCCGCTTTAGCGATTAAAACTCACAAAAGTCAAAGATCTCAAACCACAAAAGTCAAAAAGTTGCATAATCTAGTTTTCACGTAACTTTGTGTGATCTTCATGAGCTCATTTCTACGTAAAAATCTTTGAAACTTGGACATTTTCTAGCTCGCTTGGTCAAAAGAGAAACATATCTTTACAAAAATTTTCAAGTTTTTAAAGGTTCAAATCACCGTTGAATAAGACTTATGTGCCTCAGTGCACACACTCGATGTATCTTGAGTGTGCAGTGTTTGTCAGAAGCTACCAACAAGCTCATGAGAGCTTGCCTTGGTCTGATTTTTGGTTTACAAGTCCCTTGCCAGGTCTAGTTTAGGATCCCACATCTGGTTTTGAGTTTCAGCTTATTTGAGTGGCTTATTTTCAAGCTACAAAGTAGTAGCTAAAACCTGTTTTGGCTCTTAAGTGCAATTCACACTAGATTCTTGCACCCTGCTTTCCAGAGGTTTAAAATAGTTAATTTAGGTTGTTTTCAGGTAGTTATAGCATAATCTAGCTTCTGGGCTCATTTGGTGTCCATTTGTGGTCTTTGGCTTATTATTAAGTGCTTATTCATAAGCAGTTTGCACTTCAAATTTCATATTCTCACACATAAGCCATAGTTTTTATATTTTTCTTAGACTTAGAATATAGTTTTAGACTTTTCCTGAATTTTTCGATTTTTCCATCATCTTGCTTTTTTTTTTAATTTAAATCGCTTTTAGGACTTTTAATTAGCCTTTATTGCAATTAAATCGTAAAAGCTTCAAAAAATAAGTTTTCAATTTTCATAGATTAAGATAAATATAAAAGCCAAAAAATATTTTTCTAGATTTTTCCTAGTTTAAATAGTAATTTTAGCAATTTAATTAGTTTTAAATAGTTTTTAAATCATAGAAATTAGAATATAAATCAGAAAAATACAAAACTAGTTTTGAAAATTCTATTTAGTTATTTTAGATTTTTCTAAGTCATAATTTCACTTTTCTAGCTTTATTTCATATTTTCTTATATTTTAGGGTATTATTAAATAGGTAAAAATAGTTTTTAATTAATAATAATTAAATAAATTGATGAGTGTCTAAATACTCATCATTTTTGTACAAAATAAACGCAAAATCATCCGAAAACACTCTAAACACATCAAATGATCAAAATATCACAAATCGTTGTTTTATGTGTTTTAAATGCAAAATATCAAAATCGATAAAAACGATCAAGTTTGCATAATTGGCGCTTTAGTCCCCAAGTTTCAAAACTTGTCAAAAAAATCCTGGTAAAACCAAATAAAGAGAAATATCATTTTGAGTCCCTAGGATTCTTAAGTTGTCAAACCGGTCCTCGAGAATTAAATTTACAAATTTACAACTATGGTCCTTTAACTTTCAAAATGACAACTTAGGTCCCTTAACTTTCAAATAATGACAAGTTAGGTCCCTAAACTTTCAAAGCTTGTCAATAATGGTCCTCAAGCAAGTTTGGAAAATTACGTGTTTGGTCCTTGGTCTTTTCGAAAATACAAAACAAGTCCTTGTTATATTAAACAAAAGACTTGTCAAAATACATTATGAACCCCTCCGCCATTTTGACTGTGACCCTTACCCATTTTGACCCCTCGTCAACAAACCACCAAACCTCCACCTGCTTCCCTCCCTACTGTGTTTTCCTCCTTCTCCACTGACCGCAAAGTCTGCAACACCTCACTCCACTTCTCCCATCACCTCTTATCCCTGCACCCTTATCACCTCAACCCATCATCACCCCTACTTATCACCCCCCCTAGTTGCTAGCTCAGAAGGCTCAAAAGTCAAATAGTAGGTTTCCCGCCAAAACCATAAAAGAGGCCAAACTGCTTAAAAACCTTCCATTGGTCAAAAGAGGTGGTGGGAAACACTCGAGACACGTGGCAAGAAGATTGACTATAAAAGAGGAAGAAGGAAGCAAAAGGGTAGTTAGTTTTTAATTTTTCAATGTATGTCGTTTTTTTTAGAAATGTCTTAGTTTTATTTTAAAATGTAATTTTTAGTTTCTATGTAATGAATTTAAAGTAATTCAGTGTTTGTGATCACTTCTAAGTTCTAATTCCGCTTGGTTGAAGTTTCATGTTTCAAGGTCATCATTACAATTTTAATTTTCAAAATCTTGTATTCAAGCTTTATATAGCTTCTTTTCTAGTTTGTATAAGCTTATATGAGTGGTGATAGCTTTTGATAAGTTCGGTAGATCGATTCAAGCAATATAAGGTTATGGTCAACAAAAGTCAAATGGACCAAAATGGGCATGGTGATGATAGTGGTTGATGCAGAGGGTGAATAAGGGTTCAAATAGATTAGTTTATAACAGGTTTTGGTTTGGTGTTGGCCTGCAACAGCTGGACATGTGTGAGTTAAATTCTCATTTTCAATCTCTTGTCAAAATTGCAATTTATGCTTTTATGTGTATTTAAGGTCTCCATTAGTTCTAATCTGTTAATTTAGTGGTATTATGGTCATGAAAGTCCAGTTTGATAATTGGAATTAGTTAAATCAGTTGTTTGTTTCATTAAATTTGCAAAACAGTTGCAAAAGGGGTGTTTGGTTTAACACTAAAACCGTGCTAGATGTTAAAACCATGAAGTAGATTAGTTGTTTGAAGCTTGTTATAGGTATATGCAATCACATCTGTCTTTATTTTGTCGCATTTGTGCTAATAGTCAACTTAGGTTTGTAATCGTTCTTTCTCGCTATTCGTTGGAATCGATGGTCGTTATCATCAAGATAGGTTTAGAATCGATTATCTAGCTTGTGAAAGTCTTATTTCATCACTTTTCATCCATTTCGCCCACATTTGCTCTTGAATATCATTAAAGTCAACTTTGTCATCTGTTTCAAAAAGTCAAAACCAAGTCCTATGCCTGATTTTTGCAAAACTTGCAGCTGATGCTTAGTGTTCATTTTAGATAGTTAGAGTCTCATCTTTGGTCTACTTGCAGTATTCTAGGTGGTCTTCAAGACCCAACATCTGTTTTTAGCTTAAGCTTGTCTGATAAGCTCATAGATTAGCTCAAACTTGCATACTTGTTACTATTTCATCCCGATCGCTGATCTCACCCATTTAGCCATTTTTGTTTTACTCTGTAACTTCTCCATATTAGGTCCTTATTAGCTGAAACTTGGGATATGTACTCTCTGCCAGGTGGTGTTGAGATCTCAACTTTTGTTTTCCATGTTAGCTTATTGATTAAGCGATTAAGAGTGCTCAAACAAGAGGGTGGAATCATTATTTTGCTTGTAGATCGCTTTGCATAAATCCTAGGTAGCGTGCTTATTTAGGTGTTAGGATAGTTTCTTTTAGTTGCCTCGAGTAGTTTTAGTATAATGTAGCTTATGTTATCAGGTTGGTGAAGTCTAGTGCTCAATAGCTTAATTTCGTTGCTTATTCTAGCTAGTTTACACTATAGCTTCAGATTCTCCCACATAGGGCCATGTTTTTATAATTTTACAGCTTTAGAATAATATTTTAGAATTTCCTAAATTTTCATAATTTTAGACACTGCTTGGTATTTTTCTTAATTAAATCTAGATTTTAAGCCTTTTTAATTACCTTAAATTGCAATTAATTGAGAAAAAGTTCCAAAAAAATAATTTTTCAATTTTAAAAGTTTAAGATAAATATAAAAAGCATAAAAAAGAATTTTCCTTATTTTTCTTCTTTAATTTGGTATTTTTCACAATTTAAATTAGATTTTACTAGTATTAAATTCATAGAAAATAGGAAATTAATCAGAAAAATACAAAAATAACTTTGAAAATTCTATTTTGATATTTTAGACTTTTCCATTTCATAATTTTATTTTTCTAGCTCTATTTCCTAATTTCTTGTATTTTAGATAATTATTTAATAGTAAAAAAATAGTTTTTAATTAATAATAATTAGATAATTAGTTATAAAAATAATTTTCTTTTTCTTAAAATTTTCTTATATCATTAGGTTTGTAAAAATGTATTTTTCATATTTTTAGGATTTATATTGTGTAAGTTTCACTTTTTATATTGCGCTTACGTAATTTTAATTTAAACGTAAGTTTTAGGTTTTAAACGCTCATCATTTTAAATATAGTGATAGCGTTTATTTAATAGATTTTATCTTCTTAACTTTCTTTAATTTGCATTTAAGCCCCAGTAGTTTATGGGCTTTCTTTAGATATAGATCAACCACAATCTCCTTTCCGCTCAAATCTCCCGATCACTACACGCTTGACTATTCTCGCACACTCGTTGGGACTTAACGACTGGGAAACACTATACTCTCCCGATCTTCATTGAGTTGGTGTGTGAGCTGTTTTAAGTTCCTTACTACCGATCATTCACAAGTGATCACCGCGAGAAAACTCGATTGCTCGCACCAATCAAATTTTGGCGCACGGCCGGGAGCAAGCTAATAGTCTTACTTCTAGCAGATTAGTAGTTTGAATATTCACTGCTCATACCATCTATCTATATCTATATATTTCTATAAAAATCCAAAACCCAAAACAAATTTAAAACGATAAAACACAAAAATATTTTGCTTTTGTTTCTATATATGTATCAAATATAAAATACAAAAGATTCGTCGTTTTCTTAAATAATAAACAACTTAAAAGATTACCACCGCAAACCAAGGCGGTGGCACTACCTAACTGGGGTGCGACCATAATAAGTTCCCGAACCAAAGATTTAAAACTTGCCTTTGTGTCCTTGTGATTGGTGTACCTTTTCAAAGAAGCCATTCATCTTGGATTATTGGTTAAGTTCATCGTTGTTTTGCCTCGATCTTGTGTTAATTGATTTTGTTGTGATATCGACGCTTGAACCGTAAAACCTAAAAGATTCTCCTTACCCCATTTTCACCAATTTCATAATTCCTCTCCTTAACTCGAGATCCTTTAGAGTTAACTCTAGTGCATGCGCACTCGCTCTTCTAGATCATCGAGTCCTTTTCGTGATCTAGCGAGACATTCCTAGACGACGTTCTCGTGAGACGTCTTTGCCCCAAATAGTCGAACCCGAGATTCGCACTATTTCAAACAAAATGGCGACGAACGTACTATGGCGGAAATGCTCCGTGCACCCACCGAGGGTTATGGAGATGCCATCATTCTACCAAGAATCAACTCGATCACTTGAATTGAAGACACATTTGATCACACTTGTGTCTACAAATCAATTCCACGGTTTGATCGTGAAGACCGTATGCACACATCCGTTGGTTTAACAAGTTGACTTCAACTATCAATTACAAGGATGTGCCACGTAAAGTCATCAAGTTGATGCTATTTCCATTCTCACTGAGGGGACAACCGGATTTGGTGGAAAAGAACCCCCGATCCATCGAAACTTGGGAGGAACTTGTTCAAAAGTTTGTCAATCATTTCTTTCCTCCATCAAAGACGACTAATCTTAAAAATGAAATTTCGGATTTCGTCAAAATTTCGATGAAAACTTTGGAGGCGTGGGAGAGATTCAAAGATCTCCTCAGAAATGCCCTCACCATGGATTCACTGAGCTTCAACAAATCAATATCTTTTACAATGGGTTGAATGGTAACGATCAAGATTCCTTGAATGCGACCAGCAGTGGAAATATCTTGAATCGTAAGCCTAAAGATGTGATTGAAATTTGCGAGCAAAAATCGAAAGTTCCTATTTCTCGCAACAAAGTCAATACTCCGAACACTCCGCTTCTACATCTAATAACTCTTACGAGTTAGGCGCTCGATAGCGACTCTAACGGATGCCATCCGTTGTATGATTAAGGATGTTAAGGAAATCAAAAGCGAGATTCATAAACCGAACCAATCAAAGCCGTAAACAAGGTGTGTGAAATTTGTGGTGGTCCACACGCGATTATGATTGTCAAGCAACCGATGCTTCCTTTTACCAAGCTCCCGTAGCTTCGTAAACCACAATCAATACCGACCACGGGTTGATCCTCACTACTGCACCTAGCGGTATGACACCACCGGTTTTCCTCCTGTGCAAAACCATGGCAATCAAAATCGCTTTGTTCCAAATCAAGGACAAAATTTCAATCAAACCGAATAATCACAACCCACCCTACCAAGCTCCAATCAAGATAATTATCAACAACCTTCTCATGCTCCCCACCAAATGACTTCATGAAAGTTATTGAGTCAAGCATACGCTCTATGCAAACTCGGATCAATAACATGAGGTTGAGTCAAGAAGGAAATTGATACCACAATGTCTCGGCAGACAAATCGGTTGAAGAATATGATGAGCGCTTTCATGAACATGAATACGAACCAAGCTTCATCATCTTCCGGAGGACTCCCAAGCAATACAATTACCAATCCAAATGCCGAGTTGAAAGCCGTCACCACTGTAGTGGTAAGACGCACAATGGACCTTCGACTCCTATGCCCCTCCTCCTGTGGCAATGAGTCAAGTTACCAAGGAGACAACGGACAAGGTGCATTATTCAAGCCCACGGCATCAAGACACGTCCAACCTTCGTAGTCCAAGCTTTAAGTCCGGAACCAAGTTCAAGACACATTCTCGAGCCGAAAACACTTCCATCCCTACCAAAAGTCTAGTCGACTTCCTTACCCATCAAGAATGAATGATGAGAAGCAAAAGACAAAACAAAGAGCAGATGGAAAAATTTTTCCAAATCTTCAATGAGCTTCACTTTGATATAAGCTTCGTTGATGCTCTCGTTCTAATGCCTAAATTTGCATCCACGCTTAAAGGCTTATTGAGCAACAAAGATAAGTTGTCCGAGATGACGAAAACCCTCTAAATGAGCAATGCTCGTGCCATTCTTAATAAGCTTCCCGAAAGCTTGAAGACCCCGGCCGGTTTTAATCCGTGTGATTTCTTGGGATGTTTCAATGCTCGCCTTGGCCGATCTTGGCGCTAGCATTAACCTCATGCCACTCTCGATGGAAGAAACTGTCTCTTCCTAAACTTTCATCCACTTGTATGACACTCGAGCTAGCGGACCGCACTATAACTCGTCCACTGGGATAGCCGAGGATGTTGTGATGAAAGTGGGAAAGTTTCACTTTCCTTGACTTTGTTGTAGTAGACTTCGATGCGATTCTAGAGTTCCCTCATCTTGGGAGAGCTTTCTTGAGAACAGTCGGTGCTCGATTGATGTGTTCTTTCAAGAGTTGACCATACGGGTTGACAATGAAGAGCTCATGTTGAATATCAACCGTAACTCCAAACCTCTATACAAACAGAGTGTTGCCACAATTGATCAAAATCGAAAGATTCAATGCAACACTCTCAAATTTCACTTAAGAGGAGTTTTCAAAACGTCTTGAGCTCAAAGCTTTGAAAATCACCCCGGTTCAAACAAATGGTTTGAAAGTTGTACCAGGAAGTCAAGAGTGTTCTTGATGATGATGACGATGATCTAGAATCGGAGACTTCATCGGAAGTGGTGGAAACTGCTAGCTCTAAGAGCACACCACTTGTCCCACCTCCGAATCGCTTTGTCGCATCGAGTTTGTTAACTCGTGGATGAAACCAAACTCTCTTGCTTTCATCCGAGTTGGATGATGATGTTTGTGATCCAATGGGAGACATTCTTCCCATTGATGAATTGCTCAAAATGATCCATCATCTTCCGCCTTATTCCCGACTCTTCCATCCCTTCCTCACTCGATGAGGAAGATGACAACTTTGGAATGAAGTCGATGCATTTCTTAGTGATGAGTCAATTCCTACAGTGTTAGGAATTAGAAATTCCCAAAGATTAAAGAGTCACCACCTCAAGTATATGTAATCGTTAGAAAGCTCGTAGTCGTAGTTCTTTTAAGTTAAGTAGTTATTTAGTTAAGTAACACCGTGGAGGACGGACGGTCTTTACCCACCGTATGCCCGATCCACACCCCAAAGTGTGGCGATTTGTGTAAGACTATAAATACTCTCTACCTTCCAAGGTAGAGAGTTGGAGCTCATAATAATATCTTTCACTTTCTCTCACTAAGTTCCCTAAACCTCTAACTTTCTCTCTCTAGAATTCCATCTTATACGCCACCTTATGCTTATGGTTTGATGTGTATGTGAAAAGTTAATATCTAACAATTGGTATCAAGAGCCATGGTTAGATCATATCTTGCACATCTTTGGATTTATAGTGGTTTTTAGGTGGTTTTTGAGTTTGAAAAAGTTTAGTGGTTTTTGCATCATTTGGTTGATTTCTTGTGTTAAAGTTTGAATTTTGTTGGTACTTTTATGTTTAGAATCATCAAAAGTGTTTAGGTTTTCATTTGGTAGCTTGAATCATCTTGGTTGGGTTGTTTTGGATTGAAAAGTGATGTTTATATGGTTTTTCAAGCTAGCGACTTAGTTCACGGAATAGTTTCTTGGTAGCGACTTGCTTCACATTTTGTAGCGACTTACGGTGTTGGTGCTAGCGAGTTAGAGCTAGCGAGTTAAAGTACAAGTAGTGGAATCTCCACCACGGGTAGCGACTTGTTGTAGCGACTTGGTCGAGAGTGAGTTGCTCTTTAGCGACTTGCATTTCTAGCGACTTGTGTAGCGAATCATCGCCAAAATTTTGCTAGCGACTTGAGGGGTAGCGAGTTACTACTTAGCGACTTGCTTTGTGTCTAGCGACTTGGGACTCTAGCGACTTAGTTGGCTAGCTAATTAAGTTGTTAGCGACTTGGTTCAAGAATTCATAGCGACTTGGTTGATTTTTCCGTCAAAACTTCAAACGGCCATAACTTTTGAACCGTAACTCCGTTTTCGTTTCTACCCATCAAAACGACCGTGAGAACGAGGAGAATGGCACGAATGAACTATCTTCGAGGTCTAAATCGCTCGAACAGAAGTTATTGAGGTTTTAAGTTTTAGACCTAAATTTCTCGGAAAACGGGATAAACCAATCCGAATCACAACCAAACAACATCTATGCTAATCCAACGAACAATCTAAAGTCCTATCACACAATCGTATTTCATTGTATCATTCCATCGGTCATCTTAACACCCCATCGGTCATTGCTTAACGGTTTCGTCTTGATTTTAGTAAAATCCGCGAAAGATTCTATTTCTGGTTTAAATCATAGACGTGTAAAATCCGTGCATCCTTCCACATCATGTCTTACTCTCTCGACCCGGTGATTTCGTAGTGCTTAAACCGTATGATGTTGTGGACAACAATGATAATGTATGCTACATCGAACGATTAAAGATGATTGAATTAAGCAATGAGGATGTGAGATCTCCGTGTTCGTAATCTAATGAGAGAGAATTGCACCACCAAGCTACGAATGCCACGCAAATGGAATGCGAGATTGAGCCATATCAACTACTTCATCTGCACCTCATACAATCATTATCCATAGTCAGGGATCGAACATGTAGTGCTCTTTTCCGCCAGACTTACCTACATTGACAAGAAGCTTCTTTGTTGAACTTAGAACATTTAAAGTCGCAACTTACTAATGAAGAGGTTCAAAAGGATGGTTCCATGCAGCTCTTCAAGTAATCTACAAACAATTTCACCATTCATCGCGGGAATATTCAATAGACACAATCAACACTTGACCGAATTTCTTTCAAAAACATACTGGAATGGAAATTGTGAATTCATTGAGACATTTATCCAACTCATGGATAACATGAAAAAGTTCATTGAAGAATCGCACAAAAGAATGAAGACGTGAAGGAGTGTCGGTGCGGTTGAAAGATTGTTGTGATAAGTTGGGTAATGTATCCGTGAAGAATCGGGTGGTCTTGAATGCGTAATGTTAGAAAAACAAATAATGATGAGTCGACAATGCTAAAATAGAATCTTCCCGCTCATGTCCACAAGAGAGAGAGTGCACCAACACAACCCGTGCAAGCTAATGCAAAGGAATGCTACATGGAAGCTTCGGATGTACCCAAGATAGAGATGCACCGCCACAACTTTGTGCACGTTAATGCAGAGGAAACTTGCATGAAAGTTTCGCAGTACCTAGGTATGCATCTTCTTCTCAAAATGATGATTATGGATTGCATGAGTACACTACATTTGTGCTCGATGATTCCTTGACCACCGAACTCAATACCTATAAGGATCAAGTTGCCATATCTGAACAACGTGCTAAGTTTGAACTTACCACTCGTGAGCGGTGAGATGGATATCCAAATGCGTACAATTATTAGAAAAGTAATTTTAGAAAGAAGTATTAAAACAAGAGTTAAACTCCTTACAAGAAAAGCTTTCCAAAGCGCTAAGCAAAACACGAACTTCAAGAAAATGTTAAAATGCTTAAGCAAGAATTCAAGGCTAAGGAATCAAAACTTTTGAATGATTTTTCCAATCTAAAACTTTGAAAACAAGCTTGAAAATAAGTTGTACGTATAAGGAATACCATTCAAACCGCTCACATGATCACTAAGCATCGAGTCTTAAGCGATAAGCATAGCATTCCCTTGTTGAGGAACCAAATCCAGAGGTAATTAAAAGGCTAGAAATGCTCATAAGGTGCTTTATGATGGTAATGAAATCCATAAGCCTAGGCGAAACCTAGTTGCGTTGAGTGCATCGAGGAAGATAAGAAATCGATGAAGTCACTAAGGAGAAAATGAATAAGAAGTTAGAAGATCCCGAGTGTAAAAAGAATAACATAACGATCAAACCCCATAATTACACTAAAGAAAATTGGATCTCCTTGAACAAGTTTAAGCCTCGGACTCTATTAACCCCCAACAAGTGTTCGGAAAAGGATATGGAAATGCAAAAGTGAAAATCTTGTTGAAAAGAATCCCTTGTAGGAAACCGCCTAAATCAACTGTGTATCCTCCTAATACACCAATGCACTTAGTTCCTAGATCTCTTGCCACTAAAAGCAAGACCTTAATCGATGAATATGTTATATTTCAACTATTTGTTGATTTTGAGAAAACTTGTAAGAAAAGGATCACACCCACCGTATAATCGAAGGGAAAGGGTTTTGAGCAAACTAAAGAATGCTATTTAACCGAGGTCATGCCTTTCTTTAAACAACTAAAAGATCAATTTGAGAGTCTTAAAAGGGACGATTCGATATTAAAGAAATGGAAAAGGTATTTGATGCAATGATTGTTGAGGTTAGTGATTATGAGAGAATTAAAATATAATGAGATTGAGAGGAAGAACTTGCATACACCGAATGAGAATCGATTTACGAATGTATTGCTCAAGATGTGTTTTTCATCGCTACAAATTGTTCCATTGATGCTTCTCAATTTCATGAATTATCTGTTGCTCGAAAGTCTCCCATGATCGTGTCATTGAGCTTGAAACAACAAATTCAAAATTGCATGAGAAAATAGAACAGGATGATCATGATAACTTGGTCAAACATTATTCTAAATTAGAAGTTGAACATCTTGCTTTGCAATTAAAACATCAACATCTCAAAGAAAATGTTAAAACCTCAAATATCAAGACATCCTCTCGATGCTCTGAGTTTGATGCGCTTTTGAAATTAGCAAACGTGATGAACAAATTCGAGCTCATTGCCACACGATCAAAAGATTGAAAGCCCAAATTTCACAACCGAAAGGTGAAAAGAAGGATGTGATGGTTCCCATATGCCTCCACCTTTAGATTCTCGAATTTCCAACTTCAAAACATAATTGATAACTTGCAAAAGGAAAATGATTGTTTTAAAGTCGAAATTTCAAAGGTTAATGATCAAAACAAAGAGTTATGTGATTCATTTAAAGTTAATCATGATAAACAAATTGAAAAGATAACTTCTTTACTTAACGATATTGAGAATCAAGCGTGAGGTGAAAGGAAAGTTGCCAATCCCCAATTGCAAATACTGCTCCTAAGGTTTCGATTGTGATAAATATGCTATAGATATGTTATATATTCCTCCACCCATTAGGAATAATGAACTTGCACATAAAGCATATCTCTCATACCTTAAGGAAAGTTTGAAGGTCTCCGTGAGATTGTTGAAGATGAAAGATTAGAAAACCTTTTGATAGTACTATAGCCTATGCCCGCATGGATGCCAAACGATCTCGGGAACTCTTAGAGTATGTAATTGTCACAAGTCCGAAATCTAGCAATAGGCGAGATAGAATAGTTGTGCCTTGTTCTATGCCTAAAGCCAAGCATGTGACCCTTGATATGCCTTGTTCCATGTCAAAATTCAAGCAAGCAACCTTTGATGTGCCTCCTAGAACTTCGATCCCAAGACTTCTAGACCGTAAATGCGTAAAGTAGTGAAGCCATGTAATGTTCCCATCGTTACTTCTACGGATGTTAGGATTGACACTAAAGTTAGCGGGTCAAAACCTAGAAGCAATGCGAAGAAGGATAGGATTACGCAAACTAAAAGTGTTCATGATAGGAAGTGAAAGAACACCATAGGGACGAGAAGTTTGATTTGAACAAAAGAATCGTGTTAGTTCTAGTATTAGCTCTAAGCGTCTTGAAATTAATTCGAGGCCTCATCTTTGTCTGCAAAACATGTAAAAATGTTTATTTTCGGTAATCATGATAAATGTGATGTGTTATTTCGAGGTCTAAGATTCATAACCCGCTTAAGAAAGTTTGGAGAGCGAAACAGTTAAGCAATCTTGAAACCTACAGGAATGTGTTTACAAATGTAGGATTTCGGTGGAAGCCCACAGTCGAATATTAACGAATGGCAAACCTTACCCTTAGCTAGATCCACTATGCCTAGAATAGTGCTGTTAAGGTTTGGAAGCCAACCGGTAGAATAATCCCATTAAGCACAAAATGTCATTTGACTAAGTCGATGCTTCTACTAGTTCACTCCTAGGGATAATGCCATAGCATCTAGGGTTTCACGATTCAAAGACTATTTGTGCTAACCAAAAGGAACCCATCAAGACGTGGGGATCCAATGTTTCCAATTCTCTGTCTTCGTACATTGTCCAAAGCGGTCGTACAAATCATCCCTTGGTATTTGGATTCGGGCGGCTCTAAACATATGATGTGGCTCTTAACAATGACGTCTGTTCTAATCGATTCAGGCCTCGTGCTTCAACACTATGGTGTCTGCAGATAACACTTCAGCCCCGTTCTTCAAAGAAAAGAAAAGTGTACGCTCTTACGTGCGCTTTATCTTCGACTAAAGAGAATTTCTCTCATGAATGGCTATACTCATCTACATTCTTCATCAACAAGCTTCATGTTTTTCCACGCTCATTCATTCATCAAGTGGATCTCGTTCATTGGTGTATACTCTTATTCTCTTGTTAAATCAAAAATGGCAACTTCGGATGCAATTTTGAGGGGAGAAGAGTGAATATACTACGTGATGATGGATGTTTGAATAATGGTTATACGACTTAATTTTGATGATGATGAGTGTATATTCTTTTGATGAAGAGTGAATATACTAAGGATAACGGGATTCATTGTTTTGATTTTGATGACTCTCCTCCAACGCCTAATGCTTCACTTACTAAGGATAATTGGGAATCAATGTTTGGGATTCATTGTTTTTCAAAGATATGTTTGATGAGTACTTTCAACCTTCGACGAATGTTGATCATCCGACTCAAAGCTCATGCTCGGTTTCTATTGATTCAACTGGTTCACCATCTAAGAAGTACTTCTTGAAGTCTCAAGAAACCTTATCTCCGCCACTTCACAAGGCGTTGTTAATGACTATCATTGCGCTTGCACTCATGAATAGTGATCCGCTTTTGGTACTCCTTTGCCAAATCTTCACGGATCATTGTTTCATTGTTCTTCTCCAAATGTGCACTCAGAAATCAACCACATGAACATTAAGGAAAATGACTTCCTCATCCGTCAAGACATTTGTGGTGAACTTTCCGGATCGGTCTCTACATGTATACCTTTAGGAAGAATGCATTAATGTCGAGAAATCATTTGTTCCGGTTCATTCAATGGATCGACGTACATCCGGTTGTACGTTTATTCACGTGTTGGGCATTTGACACAAGTCGATTACTTGAGTTAATCAATTATCACTTATTTGAGATTGAAGTTAAAATTCACAATGGCGAGCTTAAGATGCAAATGCATGGAATTCTTCTTCGCTTTCAAGTTTGGTATATCGTTTTCTTTATCGCTGGTCACTTCAAATTGTCTACATATGGGTTGATAAAGATAGTCGAGAGAATTTATATCGCAGTGGTCCTATGGCTCTGGACACTCCAATTCAGACCCGCACTTCAAGACAGTCCCATTAGTTCATCCCTTATACCAAAGTCTTCTCCGAAACTCCATATGTACCTCCATCCGATGTTGATTTAAAGAAATTGTTTGATCCCATGTTTGATGAACATTATGAGCCAAGTGCTAATGAACCGACAATTCCTACTTGTAGGTCGCTCATATTCCTGAATGGCGCCAATCCTTCAATCTCAATATCATTAAGTCAAGAAGCGCTGCTTCTTGATCACTGCCTCATCAACAAATCATCAAACTTGAGGGTACATCATGGAACTATGTCCGTATCAATGATGAAGTTAATCCTTTGCTACTCCTCAAGATGCTCCATTTGAAAATGTATTTGCTCATGAATCTTCATCGAACCATCTTCTTCGTGATACATCGACTCGCTACTTCACCCTCAACCAACGCCACATGAACACCTCGAAAATGGACTCACGATCATCCATTGGACAACATCATTGGAAATCCTCTCGTCCTGTATCCACACGTAAACAACTTGCAACCGATGCCTTGTGGTGTTTCTTCAACTCCGTACTCTAAGATCGAACCAAAAGATGTTAAAACCGCCATGAATGAAGACAATGGTTCAATGCCATGCAAGAAGAAATTCATGAGTTTGATCGACTTGATGTATGGGAGTTAGTACCGCCCAGATCGTGCTATGATTATTGCTCTTAAATGGATCTTCAAAGTGAAACTTGATGAGCATGGTGATGTGTTGAAGAACAAGGCTCGATTAGTTGCTAAAGGATACCGTCAAGAGGAGGGTATAGACTTTGAAGAATCTTTTGCTCTGTTGCTCGAATCGAGGCAATCGTAATCTTTTGGCTAATTCGCTAGTAAAACATGGTAGTCTATCGATGGACGTGAAGACGGCATTCTGAACGGAGATCTTAAAGAAGTCGTCTATGTCGCCCAACCCGAAGGCTTTGTAAATCCGAGCATCCTACCCACGCTTATCGTCCCAAGAAGGCTCATGACGGTTTAAAGCAAGCTCCAAGGGCATGGTATGATACGCTATCAAAGTTTCTTCTATCTACCGGATTCAAAGAAAGGAGCGCTTGATCCAACATTGTTCACAAGGAAGTCGAGCAAACATTTAATCCATGTTCAAATTTATGTTGATGATATCATCTTTGCTTCGATCGACCCCAATGTGTGTGACCGCTTTTCAAATGAAATGAGTTCAAAATTTCAAATGTCAATGATGGGACAAATGTCATTTTTCTTGGGATTACAAATTTCACAAAGTCCCGGAGGCATTTTAATAAATCAATCTAAATATGCAAATGAGATTTTAATGAAATTTGGATTTGATTCAAGTGACACTGTTGACACACCCATGATTGAACGAACCAAACTAGATGAGGACCACTCAGGGATCATGATTGACCAAACTAAATATCGGAGTATGATTGGATCCCTGATGTATCTCACTTTAGTAGACCGGACATTTTGTTCTCTGTGTGCATGTGTGCTAGATACCGTGCTAAGCCTACTAAAAGCACCTTGAAGCGCTTAAGCGGGTCTTCGGTATCTCCAAGGAACCATCAATATAGGACTATGGTACCAAGGACACCGGTATGTCACTAACGGCCTATGCGAGATGCCGATCATGCGAGTTGTCAAGATACACGTCAAGTACGTCTGGAGGTGCTCGGTTTTGGGTGATAAGCTTGTGAGTCGGTCTTCAAAGAAGCAAATGAGTACTTCTATTTCCTCTACAGAGGTGAATACATAGCCATGTCATCTTGTTGTGCTCAAATCTTATGGATGAGATCTCAATTATCCGACTATGGCTTTGAATTCAACAAAATCCTCTGCATCGTGTGATAATAAAGTGCTATTGCTCTCTCATGCAACAACGTTCAACACTCAAGAGCAAAGCATATCGACATTCGACATCATTTCATCGAGGAACAAGTAGAAAAAGGTGTGGTGGAACTATATTTTGTGAGGTCCGAATATCGCTTAGCGACATCTTCACCAAAGCTCTTCCAAGAGAACGTTTGAGTTTATTCTTCCACGACTTGGATTGAAAAGCCTTCAACCAAAACTCTCAAACGCCTTCGGGAGGAAGACGAGGAGTAAAGGTCTCTCTTCATCTATCTCTTGTACATATATATTTGAAAAACAAAATACAAAATTATAAAACCTTCAAAATCAAAAAGAAAAATATAAAACTTTCAAAATCCATAAAAATTTGAAAATTCAAAATTCTTCAAAAAAAAAAAAAAAAAAAAAAAAAAATATTGTCATTTTGTCATGTTTCTTCCGGTTCGATAATATCTACGGTCTTTGTCTTTGTCATTCAAAGAATGACACGGACTTTAGATGTTGTTCAATTCCTTAAAAAAAAAAAAAAAAAAAAAAATATATATATTTTGGGAGAAAGAGAAATGGTTTATTGTCATTTTCGTGCAATAACCGGTTTTAAAGAAAGAACGAGCCATGTTTTACCATGTTTTCAAATCCTATGCTCGATTCTATAAACTCCTATCTCATTGAAAACCAAATGCTTTGAAAAATAACTCGATCTCTATTTTTGATAATCATCGGGACTTATTTGTCAAAATCTCTATCTCTCAATCAACAACCTATGTCATTGATTGAGGGGAGAATGATTTCAATTAAATTATAAAGTTATTTGGCATTAAATTGTTTTCAAAAGATATACATGCATGTCCTATAAATGGAGTTTAAAATCTTAAAATCCGATCCGTACGCTTCAAACGCTTTCACAATCAAGTCACAATTCTCCTTAAAACCTTTCAAATCAATTTAAATCTATACGAGATCACAAATCTCAAATGTTTTGATAATTGTGATCGGGGGAGAATGTGTGATTTAAATTAGATTTAAACCGATATTAAGGTAAATGGTTTCACATTGAATGAACATGTTGTCCCTCCCACATGTGACAAACGATTTCAATTTTTCAATGCACATGTTGAGGGGAGCACCTATCTTAAACCTATGATTTGAAACGTGATCATTTATCCCAATGTGCAGGTTCCCTCTAGTATGTGCAAATCTCTTTTCAAACCTCGAGGCGCATATTGAGGGGAGCAAATTTATGGAAACCTCATCCTTCCGGATATGTTATACCCAATTGATCCGCTGAGGAAGTGATGTTGATATCTTTAGAAAATTGTAATCAAAGAAGTTAATTCTTTCTCTTGCCTCCATGTGCTTAACATTTCTCAAATACTTGATGCACATGTTGAGGGGAGTTCTCGTTCTAAAATATCAAAACAATTCGGTACAAAATGCTTTGATAATATATCACAAGTATCCGAATTGATTTTCAAAAGGTTTTCAATTGGATCCAATGGCGGATGAACAATACCATATTGACCGACCAACTTTACTTTATGTACGGTGATATAAGGATGATAAGGTTAGGTATTGGTTCCCATGATCCGCCGAACCGGAGGGATCTACCGAGGACAATCCACTAGTTAGTGTAGAAGTCCTTAGGTATGATGATAAAAGGAGAAAAGTGAGATATGGGAAGAGTGCGGACTAAGACGAGCTAGTAATCGGAATAAACCCAACAAGGTAATAGCTATGAAGTCTCGGTAAGCATCAAGGGTTGAAGAATTAAAAGAATTGAATGAAAATAGGGTGAAAACAAATAGCCCTCCATTAATTCAACCTTAGGGCGTAAACCGGTTCACTTCATATGCTATCGATGGTAACATCGGTATTGAAGACAAGACGTCATGGACCCGGTGGACGCCTCGCACTTCAACTTTCCAAACCACTCAAGTTCCTCTTAAAGGGCTTGTTTCATTCTCACGGGAACCAACATTATCTATCGACTTTCTCTTAGAGATGGTTGATATTGAAGAAGGAGACCCTCTCCTAGTCTCCGTTATAGGATCCAAAATGCACAAATTGAGTCTAGAGCCACGAGATCATCAATAAATCTCATTAGGACACTTTCAATGAAGACTCTCTGTTTCACACAATGTAGAAAGAGAGATTATATCTTGAGTCCTCGCATTATCCTTGTGGTATTGCGGAACATCCGAGTGATGTGTTTACACATTCACAATGAAGATGGAAAGCCTTCGGAGCCAACATCAAACAAGCTCTGGTAGGTGGCATGTGAGATCTATCATATAGATCAACCATGTGACAACCGAATGAAACAATGGGCGATTCAATTTCTTGAATCAATCACGTTCGAGTTAGGGATTGACGGATACCTTTGAAAAACCGGTCTTTGTGCTTAAAACTCTTTTCTTTAGCACATCGATCGTACTCATTTTTCAAACCAAAAGGTATTTTTATGATTGATAATTGATTTTCAATAAAACCTTCGTTGTATTGCAAAACAATTTCTATTGAGCAATACACGATTGTTTTTCAAATCTCTTTTCTTCAATCGGACTTAAAATTATTTGGTTCACTCACTCCGTGTTGTCTTCTTTGAGATGTTCGGTTTGAGAACAATAGAACAATTGCGAAACCACGTCAAGGAGATTCTTAGGAATCCAACCGATCACGAGCGGACTTGTCTTGATCAACGGGGAACCGTGGGCGTGTACCTCAATTCATCGAAAGTGATCAAAGACACTTTCGTGCGATTTGTTGCTAATCGTTGTATGCGGTGCGCCCGACGCTTGCGGTGATCGAATGAAGCGGTCAATCCATAGCCGCATGCTCACTTAACACTTTCATCTCAAAAGAAATCATGATTAGTGCATCAATGACTCGATATTTTCACACCAAGCTTCGCTACGCCGCTACCAATATCGTGATTCAACAAATGCTTCCGCTACTCGATGAGAAGATATCATGATCCGAATGTGAGCATGTCGGTCCCAAAGTCACAACACCACAATGGATGTCTCGTAGATTTTGATAGTGATGATCTCCAAAGATGGCTCAAACGTATCATCACGTGGATCAAGAAAAGACCTCCACTTGGAATAACCAAACATGCATTGTGAAGAATCAATGACTACGAGCCTAGGAGCAAAGGACTACATCAAGAATGCAAGATCAATTGTTAAATGTTATATTCATTTGTATTCTATGTAATTTTGGTACATTATTGAGGTGACCTCCTTAGGGGAGATTGTTAGGAATTAGAAATTCCCGGTATTAAAGAGTCACCACCTCAAGTATATGTAATCGTTAGAAAGCTCGTAGTCGTAGTTCTTTTAAGTTAAGTAGTTATTTAGTTAAGTAACACCGTGGAGGACGGACGGGTCTTTACCCACAGATGCCTCGATCCACGCCCCAAAGTGTGGCGATTTGTGTAAGACTATAAATACTCTCTACCTTCCAAGGTAGAGAGTTGGAGCTCATAATAATATCTTTCACTTTCTCTCACTAAGTTCCCTAAACCTCTAACTTTCTCTCTCTAGAATTCCATCTTATACGCCACCTTATGCTTATGGTTTGATGTGTATGTGAAAAGTTAATATCTAACATACAGGAATTGATAACACTTACTTGGATCCGGAGGGAGACATCCTTTTTCTGGAAAGTCCGTTGATTGAAGAACCATTTACCACCCTCCCTCCCGGACATCTTATCGACAATCACCATATAAGCTTCAAATTTAAGCTTAAAATGTCAAAATGGTGATTTGCTTCTTCGATGAGGAATGGACTTGCATTGTCATGCATATCTTTGTTCCATTCTTCACGGATGGTGTGGTTGCTCTTTCCTTTCTCTTCCGGAATGAGGACACCATCTTTGACCCCCAGGTATCATTCTTAATAGTTTTACTATTAACAATACCATGTTGTGTCTCGTCGGTGTGGAACTTTCGATGTTCATATGTTTGTTAACACAAGAACGAAAGTCCGACCGAGATTGGTTTTCCACGTTACTTTCCCCAAGAACAAATGAATTGGGTCGAGTCAAGCTAGCGACTCGGTAATCCAAAACAAGAGCTAAACATGGGTTTTCACCGTGTACCACCCTAGTGTGGGAGTCTCCCATCGTTGTATATTCTCATTCTCTAAAAAAAAAAAAAAAAAAAAAAAAAAAACATTCTAAATAATGGCCGTAGTATTTCCCTTTACGTTTTTGTTTCGGCATAACCGCTTGTACTTTGAATATTGAGGGCAATATTCATTTCTAAGTGTGGGGAATTCTCACTAATTTTATCATATAATTATACCAATTCCCCATTTTGGCCAAAATTTTTTGGAGTAAGTGTTTACACTTTCTCATTTGGTTATCATCCGCCATGTCTCAGAAGACAAAAGGATTGGCTAATCCAGAGCAAACGGCTCTTGGTAAAGATATCTCAAATCCGTTGACGGCTTGCAATTTGCCCAAAATTGTATGGTATTCACCACCATATCCTTAAAAGTGAAGAGTTGGCTAGCAAGATTATGGCTTGTGGTAAAGGCAAGGAAAATCCATAATTGGTAATCACCACCAAAGATAATATTGATAATTTATCTAAGAGTTGGCTAGTCCGTAAGGTACGGCTTCGTAAAGACAAATCAAATCATTGGAAGTCGGTGGTTTGCTCAAAATCACATGGTTATCGGTGTACCATGGTTCTTACTTGAACTGAAACATTTGGCTACTCCGTAGTAATGGCTTTTGGTAAAGAGATTAAAATCCATTATGTTTTCTCAAATCATTGCTAGGGACTAGCAATATCTCAATGTGGGGGATTGATGAGTGTCTAAATACTCATCATTTTGTACAAAATAAACGCAAAATCATCTGAAACACTCGAAAACACATCAAAATGATCAAAATATCACAAATCAGTGTTTTATGTGTTTTAAATGCAAAATATCAAAATCGATAAAAACGATCAAGTTTGCATAATTGGCGCTTTAGTCCCCAAGTTTCAAAACTTGTCAAAAAAAGTCCTGGTAAAACCAAATAAAGAGAAATATCATTTTGAGTCCCTAGGATTCTTAAGTTGTCAAACTGGTCCTTGAGAATTAAATTTACAAATTTACAACTATGGTCCTTTAACTTTCAAAATGACAACTTAGGTCCCTTAACTTTCAAATAATGACAAGTTAGGTCCCTAAACTTTCAAAGCTTGTCAATAATGGTCCTTGAAGCAAGTTTGGAAAATTACGTGTTTGGTCCTTGGTCTTTTCGGAAAATACAAAACAAGTCCTTGTTATATTAAACAAAAGACTTGTCAAAATACATCATGAACCCCTCCCGCCATTTTGACCGTGACCCTTACCCATTTTGACCCCACGGTCAACAAACCACCAAACCTCCACCGCTTCCTCCCTACGTGTTTTCCTCCTTCTCCACTTGACCGCAAAGTCTGCAACACCTCACTCCACTTCTCCCATCACCTCTTATCCCTGCACCCTTATCACCTCAACCCATCATCACCCCTACTTATCACCCCCCCCCTAGTTGCTAGCTCAGAAGGCTCAAAATTCAAATAGTAGGTTTCCCGCCAAAACCATAAAAGAGGCCAAACTGCTTAAAAACCTTCCATTGGTCAAAAGAGGTGGTGGGAAACACTCAGAGACACGTGGCAAGAAGATTGGACTATAAAAAGAGGAAGAAGGAAGCAAGCAAAAGGGTAGTTAGTTTTTTAATTTTTCAATGTATGTCGTTTTTTTTTTAGAAATGTCTTAGTTTTATTTTAAAATGTAATTTTTTAGTTTCTATGTAATGAATTTAAAGTAATTCAGTGTTTGTGATCACTTCTAAGTTCTAATTCCAGTTTGGTTGAAGTTTCATGTTTCAAGGTCACTGTTACAATTTTAATTTTCAAAATCTTGTATTCAAGCTTTATATAGCTTCTTTTCTAGTTTGTATAAGCTTATATGAGTGGTGATAGCTTTTGATAAGTTCGGTAGATCGATTCAAGCAATATAAGGTTATGGTCAACAAAAGTCAAATGGACCAAAATGGGCATGGTGATGATAGTTGGTTGATGCAGAGGGTGAATAAGGGTTCAAATAGATTAGTTTATAACGTGTTTTGGTTTGGTGTTGGCTCGCAATACCGGACATGTGAGTTAAATTCTCATTTTCAATCTCTTGTCAAAATTGCAATTTATGCTTTTATGTGTATTTAAGGTCTCCATTAGTTCTAATCATTAATTTAGTGGTATTATGGTCATGAAAGTCCATTTGATAATTGGAATTAGTTAAATCGCTTGTTTGTTTCATTAAATTTGCAAAACAAAGCAAAAGGGGTGTTTGGTTTAACACTAAAACACATGCTAGATGTTAAAACCATGAAGTAGATTAGTTGTTTGAAGCTTGTTATAGGTATATGCAACACATCTGCCTTTATTTTGTCGCATTTGTGCTAATAGTCAACTTAGGTTTGTAACTGTTCTTTCTCGCTATTCTGTTGGAATCAGTAAGCTGTTATCATCAAGATAGGTTTAGAATCTGATTATCTAGCTTGTGAAAGTCTTATTTCATCACTTTTCATCCATTTCAGTTCCACATTTGCTCTTGAATATCATTAAAGTCAACTTTGTCATCTGTTTCAAAAAGTCAAAACCAAGTCCTATGCCTGATTTTTGCAAAACTTGCAGCTGATGCTTAGTGTTCATTTTAGATAGTTAGAGTCTCATCTTTGGTCTACTTGCAGTATTCTAGGTGGTCTTCAAGACCCAACATCTGTTTTTAGCTTAAGCTTGTCTGATAAGCTCATAGATTAGCTCAAACTTGCATACATTCATTATTTCTGTCCCGATCGCCTCATGCCATTTAGCCATTTTTGTTTTACTCAGAACTTCTCCATATTAGGTCCTTATTAATGAAACTTGGGATATGTACTCTCCGGTGGTGTTGAGATCTCAACTTTTGTTTTTCATGTTAGCTTATTGATTAAGCGCTAAGAGTGCTCAAACAAGAGGGTGGAATCATTATTTTGCTTGAGATCGGTTTGCATAAATCCTAGGTAGCAGGCTTATTTAGGTGTTAGGGATAGTTTCTTTTAGTTGCCTCAGAGTAGTTTTAGTATAATGTAGCTTATGTTATCAGTTGGTGAAGTCTAGTGCTCAATAGCTTAATTTCAAGTGCTTATTCTAGCTAGTTTACACTACAGCTTCAGATTCTCCCACATAGGGCCATGTTTTTATAATTTTTACAGCTTTAGAATAATATTTTAGAATTTCCCTGAAATTTTCATAATTTTTAGACACTGTTTGGTATTTTTCTTAATTAAATCTAGATTTTAAGCCTTTTTAATTACCTTAAATTGCAATTAATTGAGAAAAAGTTCCAAAAAAATAATTTTTCAATTTTAAAAGTTTAAGATAAATATAAAAAGCATAAAAAAGAATTTTCCTTATTTTTCTTCTTTAATTTGGTATTTTCACAATTTAAATTAGATTTTACTAGTATTAAATTCATAGAAAATAGAAATTAATCGAAAAATACAAAATAATTTTGAAAATTCTATTTTGATATTTTAGACTTTTCCATTTCATAATTTTATTTTTCTAGCTCTATTTCCTAATTTCTTGTATTTTAGATAATTATTTAATAGTAAAAAAATAGTTTTTAATTAATAATAATTAGATAATTAGTTATAAAAATAATTTTCTTTTTCTTAAAATTTTCTTATATCATTAGGTTTGTAAAAATGTATTTTTCATATTTTTAGGATTTATATTGTGTAAGTTTCACTTTTTATATTGCACGTTTACGTAATTTTAATTTAAACGTAAGTTTTAGGTTTTAAACGTTCATCATTTTAAATATAGTGATAGCGTTTATTTAATAGATTTTATCTTCTTAACTTTCTTTAATTTGCATTTAAGCCCCTGTAGTTTATGGGCTTTCTCTTTAGATATAGATCAACCACAATCTCCTTTTCCGCTCAAATCTCCGATCACTACACGCTTGACTATTCTCGCATTACGTTGGGACTTAACGACCGGGAAACACTATACTCTCCCGATCTTCATTGAGTTGGTGTGTGAGCTGTTTTAAGTTCCTTACGGTGATCATTCACAAGTGATCACCATGCGAGAAAACTCGATTGCTCGCACCAATCATAAATAGTCATAAAATAATTTTCTTTTCTCAAAATTTTCTCTTATCATTAGGTTTGTAAAATTTCATTTTTATATTTTTAGGATTAATCTTTGTTTCAATTTCACATTTTCTTTTGTACGTTACGTAGTTTTTAATTTAAATTTATAAAAGAAAAATCAAGAAAATCCAATTTTAAAGATAGTGATAGCGTTTATTTAATATAATTTAGCTTTTTAATTTTCTTTAATTTGCATTTAAGCCCCTGTAAGTTACAAACTTTTTCTTTAGGTATAATTATTCAAATTCACAAACCTTTTCCCGTTCAGTATCACTCGATCACTATACGTTTGGTTATTCAGTCGCACAGCTCGTTGGGACTTAACGACTTGGGGAAACACTAAACTCTCCTGGACTTAATTGCATTGCGTTCTCAAGCTGTCTGGCTTTTATTACGGTTGACCATTCACAAGTGGTTGACTTGTGTAATAAAAGTGACCGTTTGGGAGCCGATCAGAAGACGTCAAAGCTACTATTACATTTGCACCAACAACTGTTTAAGATTACTTAAGATATCAATTACTAATGCTTAGGGGGAGATTGTTGGAATCACTCCTAAACCATTTCTCAAGTGTTAGTAATCAATATGTAATAGTTAGCTTAATTAAGGCTTTTATGTTAGTAATTAAGGCAAGGCTCATGTAGAAAGCCCATGAGCCTATGCAAATGCCAATAAGGAAAGGAAGGGACTAGATGTGTTGCCCTAGCTCCCTTCCCCTATAAATAGTCTTGTAACTCTCATTTGAGAGTTGGTTGTTCAT
Source organism: Chrysanthemum lavandulifolium (assembly GCA_022545495.1). Classification (NCBI taxonomy): domain Eukaryota; kingdom Viridiplantae; phylum Streptophyta; class Magnoliopsida; order Asterales; family Asteraceae; genus Chrysanthemum; species Chrysanthemum lavandulifolium. Next base: position 98,539,188 of record CM040243.1, on the reverse strand, counting down.
TTTATCACATTTCCTACGCTTAACCTTTCTCTTATTATTCGTGTATGTGTTATTGTATTCAACCGATCACTTTCTATCTCATTTCTTTATATTGATGCTTGTGTTGCAAACATGGTGACCTAACAAGAACAGAATAAATGTTGTAAGGTATGCATATTCTAATGTTGTTGTAAACTTATCAACTTTAATTCTAATATTTTCAATGATGCAAATTTCTGATGTGTTTTCATTATCTTCATAGTCCAATTGTTTTTAACTAAATCTTGCAGTAGTGGCTCTTCAAATTCATCAAACCCCACCAAAATTGATCATCAACTAACAAAAGATATAAAAGAGATGCTTGATGCCCATAATCCATTGGTTCACGAGTTCCGAATGGCTGGTCAACGTATGGCAACCGCAGATGATGACCATAATATAAGACTTAGGCTTATTGGCAAAAGAGATCATGATGGACGGACACATAATTTACCCACTGCATCTGAGGTAGCTGCACTTATAGTTGGTGACTTTGACTCTTTGAAAGATAAGAGAGACATTATCTTGCACATGCATGGCGATAAAACAAGAAGAATTAGAGAGCTGCACGTTGAGCACTTAGCTCTTCAATATCCGTTATTGTTTCCATACGCAGAAGATGGATACAGAACTGATGTATATCATAGAGGTGTTACAGACTTGACACCAATAAAAAAAACGCACTAGAGTAACTATGCGCGAGTAGTTTGCACATCATCTACAAGATAGACCAGGAGTTTATTCCGTGATTCTTCACTCAAGAAGGTTGTTCCAGCAGTTTTTGGTAGATGGTTACACTATGGTGGAGTCCGAAAGGATGTCTTATTATAGAAAAAATCAAAAAGAGTTACGGTGTGAAACATATACTAGGCTGGCTAGCGTGGCAAGTGTATCAAATGGACCACGCGTTCTTCGTGGAAAAAAAGTTATTCTGCCTTCGTCACACACCGGGAGTCCAAGATACATGTTAAGCACACAAAAAGGACGGCTGGATCCACGAAAAAGTACGTCTGGACCCACAAAAAATACACTTTTCAAATAAAATATGTGGGTTCGGACGTCCTTTTCGTGGTCCCATCGTCTTTTATATAGTAATACTATGCTTCCCTGCACATGTTAGAAAAACCCTTTTTATTTATACATTCAAATATCATATACATTAATATTTTCAACCATAAGAGACTATGATATCATCAATCCATTAAAACCATTCACGTCCATCGTTTAATGAAATTTTGTATATACAAACCTATTGAAACATTTATATAACTTGGATTTATACCAAGTTTACAAATAAAATTAATAATATTGAACAACTTACATGAGACTAGCCCGGCCATCGGCCGGGTCATGAGGCTAGAGTGTATATATATATATATATCCAAACTTTTGTAATTACGCCATCATATTCTTTCATCAATCGTGGCCAAAATATATATATAAACATTATAATTATGATGAATATCATAGATAAATAATAGTTTTTGAATTGAAAATCAATATAATTATAATTTAACTGATTTATGGATATATGCGAGAATTTAAAGTTTGGGAAAGATATTAATGTAATTACAAAAGTTTGAGAAGGAAATTGATGTAATTTATAAAAGTGGGAAGGATATTTATGTAAATGAGAAGGATATTTACGTAATATTAAACTTTAAAAATGATATACATGTAATTCTCCCAAAATATATATATATATATATATATATATATATATATATATATATATATATATATATATATATATATATATATATATATATATATATATATATATATATATATATATAGGTAAAGTAAAATAAAAGACAAAAATCCGTAAAAGAATAAAAAATTTATTTTTTAAAACATTCTCAAAATTCCAAAACATTCCACAAGATCGGGTATGTTGGTGCATAAAAATTTTGTGAAAATATTTTTATAATTTTGAGTTTTATACGTTTTTTTTAATGCACAAAAAACGAATTTTGATGCGCAAAAAAATTTTGATGCACAAAATTTTCAACTTGTTTTAATTAGATGCATAATGTTATTTTGATGAAAAAAGTCAAAAGAAGTTAGGTGCAAAAAACAATTTTTGATACACAAAAAAGCGATTTAATGCGCAAATGTATTTTTTCATAATTTTTTTGCTGAAAAAATATCCACTTTTAGAAAAAAAAGTTTTCATAACTTTTTCATGCACCATCATACCCGATCTTGTGGAATTTTTCGAGAACTTTTTGTGAAAAAAAAAATCTTTTTATCTTTTACGGATATTTGTCTTTTATTTGATCTTTATCCTATATATATATATATATATATATATATATATATATATATATATATATATATATAGTGAGTCAAAGCTACCGATGGGCGGGCATGACTTATAATTATTCTTTTGATGGTACTTAGTTAACGAAAATAATTTTTAAGGACGGGGAGGTCAACTAATATTTTGATGTTATTAGTTTACGTTAAATATTTTTTTAAGAAAGGTAATCCGATATAAAGAAAAAAGATTCAATAACTTATCCGCTATTACAAAGTAGGTGGTTTTAATTCAAATAGTAAATAAAGCTTCTTTATACACATCGTTGGTCATTGAATTTGTGTATTTACCATCTCTATCACAGCATATAATCTTCAAAACCTTTTCTAATCTTAACCCTTGAGAAATCGATGAGCTGCTAGCTTTAAGAATTGCTAAAAAGATAAAAGAAGTAGTAAAACGGTTGATGCAATAACGTTATAGCGTTAAGATAAAAAATAAGGTAATGTTTTTAATAATGGTAAAAAAAAGTATGAATATTTCTTTGTGGATAAAAAGTGAATAAAAGAAAATTAAACCTCTCAACTGGTTAGGATTCTTATTAAAAACATTATCCATAACATATAATAAAATTATAAAGGCCACGGACTGATATGTATTATATGTTCATACCCTTCTGGTTATTTAACTACTTTTTGAGTAGGTGGCAAGTTTCTTTCATTCAATTCTGGTCGTAGATAATCAACCATTTCCTTTTAGGCATATTATAGTGATTGAGCCGATGACCGCACTAAAAACTAAAATATGGTATAAGCCTATAAGGGTCGTGGATACGTAAGACTCAACACATATCCGAGTCCACTAATATATAATTATTAGCGGAGTGAGATGGGGATCATAAATGAAATAGTGGTCTTTTTTTTGTAAGTATTCAAATTCGAAATACCGCTTAAAATCCTCGTAATCTTGTTCTCAGATAATTTATTATCAGTTAATGTTGGAAAGACATGAATTCAGACTCAAATTTATTGGGTACAAATAACTGACCTATTAATATTTGTGAAATCACCTAACTCCTTTTTCTGTATGCCTTGGCTGACAAGCCATTTTGTTTGTGATGACTTGTAATACCACCCTTTTGGTGTATCTTGTAATGTTCGCATATCCTCTTCAAGGAACATGTCATTGGCGTTCTTCTAGGCTCTGTGTATGTTTCTTGCAATTTAAGTATCTAGGATATAAATGTCTGTCGAAATAGAGCTTTGGTCATTGCTATTGTTAACATATTGAGATTATTTTTAAATTAGTAATAATTTAAAAATAATTATTACTAAATAATTGTGAAGTTGTAATGAATGGACTTCTATACACGGTGGAGAGGATGAAATGTCACCGCATGGGATACGATTAGCGGGAAGGTTGCATATTGTATTGAGGATGCACATTCACCGTAAAAGGAATAGTAGTACTTTCTAAGATTGATGGGAACTCAAGAAGATCCGTTTTGGTGGCATCCGCTTCTTGGATGGTATCATAAAGGTTTGGGATGTTCGTATGGCCACCAAGGATAAACCAACACCATTAGCTGAGGCCAATACCAAATCTAGAATCACTTGTCTTGCTGGATCTTCTGTTAAAGTTAATGACAAGAAATAATACACTGAATAAAAAATATTATTATCAGATATGAAAAGAATTATATAAGAAGAATAATGAACCTGCGGTTGGGGCTCGGATAGTAGAAGAGAAACTATAACCATTGTAAAAACAATGGCTCAGTTTGTGTGTCATTAGGAGCAGAACCACCTTGAAGATGCTTTAAGCAAACATGAATCAGATTAGCTTCAATACATGCTTCTTGCCCGTTTCTATGTCCATCACAATGGCAGTCAAAACAAATGCATTGTTCCGAGTATGCTTCCACACTATCCAAAAACCTGATGAAATATGTGTCGCCACCGTCCTTCATCAGGTCCGAGTATCCATCTCGAAGTTAGTGAGATTATTCATAAAGCATAAGTACAAAAAACCTCACCAAGGGAGATACTCGGTCGTAATGGAGAAAATGTGGGTGCAAGTGACCGCACTACCTAACAGATTTATACTAAGATGACGATATGTTTCATGATTAAAATCTTACCCGAAAAGTTAAACACGTCATATTAAGTAATTTTTCTACCAAAAATGAAGATAAAAGAAAAACTATAAGGCGATCGGCAAACCTTCATCGAAATTAACCCTTTATCATAAACCATACATTTGCAATTTGCAAGGTTCATAGTTTTCAAGTCTCTCCGGATGATATTATTACCAAACCCTTCCTATCCAAGATAACTACATATTAGACATAAAGAATATATTAGCAGATAACTACATATGGAACGCCTTTATTTGTGTTTTATCATCATTGCCCTCATGCTTAGACATGTATCAAATGGAATTAAAAGAGAAAATCTTATTGAAAAAGGAACATGTCGTTGACTCATTGCTTTTCCTTATCCACGACATTATCATTTGTTACACCTACAACTTCACGATTGTTCACTATTTGTGCAAGTTTAAACGGATAGACTTTTCCTATTTAGAATGTAAAATTTTGAGCTTAAAATATCGAAAACTTTACACATACCTTCCATGACCGTAGCCATCCGTAGGAGAACCAAAATAAACGGAACAATTAAACACACCAATAGCTTGTAGCAGCTGCTGCAAAGTGTTGTGCACCAACGATCTTTGTTCCTTTCTAAAAATGGATTTGTTGATAATTGTAGCCTATCATAATCAGACTAACAAATAAAAGAAAGTACGGTTAAGATCACTTTATAGAATGAGACAGTAGTTAAAACTGCAAATTTTTCCCAAATAATATAACGGAGTATTCAATACCTGGGCGACAAGTGAAGCAGCTTCTAGTTAAGTCATGAATGCACTGACAAGGGCTGAGTTGAAACCTTGATCTGTTATATAAGGAATTATAAAAAATAGATAACATAAGAAAAAGATGCATTGGTTGTAATTGATCAACTTGATAATCCAATTCATCATATAAACACTTTAATTATGCAACTGCTTTAATTCAAAAGTATAAACATTGTTCATAATGTTGGTTCAGAAACATGCATGAATCTCCTCAAAGATATCTACCCACGAGATATTTTCTCACGCAACCTAAAAGGCAAAAGATAACATAGTGATGAACCCGAAAATAAACATGAGCCCAAGTCTAGACACGAACAAAGACGCAAGGTGTTCCGTAGTTATGGCTTCGCCTAATCCTATTCGTAGTCCTGTTTGTACACCAGCTCCTTTTGTTGATCCCGAGTCAGAGCCTGTGAATGCCTTAGTTCCTGCGGCATCATTAGAGTTGAAAGAGCCTACGGTAAGGGAAACGAAGGATTACACTTATCCTGACTGCATGTATGATTGGCATGATAAAAATATGTCATACGAATCCATCCACAATAGGATTTTTGAGGCTTTGCTCAACGCTAACATTCATTTACCTTGTGTATTTGCACAATGGGTACAAATCATTACTTCGTAAGGTATATTCATTAGAAGGAATCGAAGATTGCTTTGATCACTATTGTGGTTTACCACCATAGGGCCAGATTTGAGGATGTGCGAGGTGGTCAATGTTGGAATGATCATGGAAAGATTCTTCTTCATCATATCCATAGCCATGTTTGGATCAGAGAACATTGCTGCCTGTGGATTATTACTGTACTGAATTAGATCAAACATGAGCATAACTAACGCAATACAGTTGCATCTCAAGTACTCTAATACATAATTAAAGCAATACTGTACCGAATTAGAACCTGGAACTTATCATGCTTAGTCTTCCCAGAAGCTAAGCTACTTTGATTCTTCTCACACAAAAGCTCACTTTGCCAAACATGCTGAGTTCACAAGAAACGTGAAGTTGTAAGAACATTCGAGTTTCACACCTTGAAAGTACATGCAACTATCCCAAATTAGAAACGATACTCGCATAACATATATATTGATTTACAATAGATGCACATAACGACAATTGGTTTTAAGCAAGTAGAGTAACGGTTGCACCCGTATAACTCCGAAATTAGATTTTTTGCAAAATCAAAGATGAAGACTAACTTCAATGCAAGAGTAACTACAAAGTGAAAAAGGGAAAGTTGCTAATGATCAAATTATAATTGTACTACTTGTAATATAAGCCGGCCATCAAAAGGTAGCCATCGGTTACAAACTGAGACGAGCAAAATAAAATTATACTAAGATCTATAAACAAACATCATCTTGTAGATGTGATTAATGAGAGACTAACCTTCGGCTTCTTGCTCAATTGTGTCTCCATGGTTGTCAAAAGTGTATTAGCGAGCACTAACGGGAACATAAAGAGTATCTATTGCAAGCAAGAGTTTACTTTGCATGTGTTAAAATTGAAGAGCTTAAGATTCTTAAACGGATCGTAAGTAATAACCTAAGATACATAAATCAAATAACATAAGATACATAAGATACATACCAGGTTTGGAGCAGCAAACAAAATCAAATAACATAAGATACGTAAATCAAATAATAATAAGTAATACAATTAATATTCATCACCAGTATACTTCATAAATCAAATAACATAAGATACATACCAGGTTTGGAGCAGCCTTAATCAAGTTCAATGCATAGAGACATAGACGGATTATACAATTAGACAGTTGCATAGATACTTAGGTAAATCAATAGGTAAAGAACATTGGAATGTAATACTTTCTTTACCTCACATACTCCTCTATATTGCTGCTTAAAGACATTATATCAGTCTCGGTATCTCTGCACTGGATTCAACTGGTGATACAATAATATCTCTGATCCAGAAACGATCATTAGATGAATGAATATTAGGGTTTTTGAGAAAAGGTATATTATGAATGAACCGTATATAATTTTCTATGTATATGTTTTGTTTAGGGTTACCTAAGTTATAGGGATTCTCCTACATAATTGGTTGCATTGATTTATAATTTTGGACTTGCAACATATATTCCAAAAAAACATGTTGCCTTAGTGGTAAACACACATGTTGTTTATCCAAATAACCAAGGTTCAACTTGCAAGGCTCCTTTTTATAAAAATAATTTTCAAAAATAACTATAAAAATCCAAAATTTACATAAAAATCAAATTTACAAAATAATTATTAAAAATCCGAAAATTAAATATTATTGCTTAGTGGATTAAAAATTGCTTAGTTGCTTATGTGGCATGAAATTGGACATATAATGCCTAGGTGGCATGAAAATGATTATGTGGCATTGAGGTGGCATTGAGGTGGCATTGAGGTGTCATTGAGGTGGCATTGAGGTGGCATTAATGCCAAATGCCTCCTGTTATATATAATATAGAGATATATTGACAATAATGTTTCAAGATGACTTGTCCAATCTAATAGATTTTTTTTTTCATTATTGTTTTGATTGAACAAGTGCCTTGTCACATCATTGTCTGAAACCTTTTTTTGTAAATTGGTTGTAACATATCTCATAAAATAACTAGTAGGGTATCCGCGCATTGCAACGGCGGGTACCCTAAAATAAATATTAACGACATCAAAAGTTTAAAGTGATGGATATGAGTTGTATCCAATTTAAATCTTCGAAGACTGACTACATGCAGTGGTGGCGACTCGGCAGGCGCACGGGCGACCCAGCCGGTTGACCAACCACTGTGGGTAGCCAAAGTTTTAGAATTGGACTGGTCGCTTTATTTTTAAATGCTTGGCATAATAGCTTTATTAGATTGTACGTTGTGGTAAAATTGTTGTATATTTTAATGAATGGGTGATTTAAATAATGTATAAAATATATGTGTTGAATAGTGTTTTTTATTTGTATTTGCGTGTTAAATAGTTGTATCATGTGTTAATAAAGTTGTATTTTTGAATGAGGGGTGTTTTAAAAAGAGTATTAATTATGTGTCTTGAATTGATGTGTTTGTTCATTAAATTGTTGTAAAGTATGCATTCTAACTTGTAACGCTTTATATGTTGTATAGATTGTGTTTGAGATGGTTATACTTTATGCATATATTTTTTTTTTTTTTGTATTGGTGAATTTTAAGTAATTTAATGCGCAAAAGTGTCTTCATGCTTTATTAGATAGTAAGATACTCCATATCTTTGATGTGTGTTCGTTGATGCTATAAGAGTTGTTTGACTTACGATTTTATCTTGTTTCTTTTTTATTTATTATCTCGTTGATTTAGCACTCCAGTGAGAGGGAAGGAAGAAGAAGGATGACAACTAGTTACTTTCTTGTGATCAAAGATGGATGGGGTAGAGTCTTTCCTGCTTGAGATTTGTTACACCCTCCTATTATTTTCTCTTACAAATCCTCCTACACACACAACAATGGGTATATTTGGCAAAAATAGATTATGCTGGTGTTGGTGTTGTTACTGAAAAAGATTATAAAAATATATTACTTTTATAAGCTACATGAAATTACCTTTTATTTTCAGAGATTATGAAAAATTATTTTTTTTATAATTTCTTATAAGTTTTGTTTGCCAAACAAATATTATTTTTTAAGTAGTTTATTTTTTGAAAAAATAAGTATAATCTATTCATTCTCTCTCTGCATCTAAACATGCAGTTCTGACAAGTGTCAGCATCCTGTGAGTAGGCACATTTGTAGAAGGCTTTTGTGGGAATGTTTAGCATTTCTCTTTCTCTTTGCTTTATACCTCAAGTTTCTTTCCTTGGGCAGGTTTCACAAAAAGGTTAAAAAAATGAATAAATGATATAAAATAAGTGAAAAGAAAAAGATGTGGCTCTCTGCCATGAATAAGTACGGCCTTGTAAACCAGAGCAAAGATTAGAGTCGGATGACATGATACCCTCATGTTCGGTTCAGAGGGTGGGATATTTCGACCCTACTATCATTGTGTTAGCAAATACTCAAATATGAACATCCATCGACCATTACCACTTTCAGATTTAGATACATGAACTCACCTCGCATCACCCATTTCAAAATAGGGCTTCCAACCCTTAGTTAAGGACCTTAGGCTAGTTAGCTAATTCCTTCTAAGAAAATAGATTTTGCGATGATGCGCGTAATTGATCTCTTATTAGAGCGCTCACATTTTTCGGCTTATTCTTGCACTTGAAATTTCAAACTCCACCTCCGGTTTCAATATGTTCCCATCTAGTCCCCCGTTTGATTCAGGCGCATTCCAGGGCATAAATTATGTTCGTCAACCAAGTTTATTTAGTGGTCATAACATAATTAGTTAGTGGGAAAAATCGGGCCACGCACTCTCGAAGCCAAGAGTAGAAGAAGGGACTCGTTCTGAATGTCGCGCTTCAATTAGGTAAACTTTGTTCGTTCAATTCTTAGGGAGAATATGGATAAGAATGAATGGAAAGACTGAAGTATTCGGTTTCGTTTCAAGGTTTATGGATTGGATTCGATCAGGCTCACTCCTTTCTTTTATGTTGTCATTATGGTTATCGACGAATGTTCCAAAAAGGTTTCAGGTAGAGAAAAACGAACTTGTGACTCGAGTCAGGGTGCAGCAAACCAACTGCACAAAGGCTCCATAGAAACAAGAGCTACAAAGGTGATTATAAAAAGGATCAAAGTAAATCTCTCTTACGAAGAAGGAGTTGGTGAGTCAGATGTGACGTTAAACTTCAATTAGGTTTTTTTTTGAAGTGGTCATCACTAAGACGGGATTGTTGGGGTAACGTTGACTAGGTCTCTCTTATATTTTAATGATGACAAATAAACCTTTACAACACATAAAATCACAAACGTTATCCAAAAACCAACCGATTTCATAACTGGAACTGGCACGCTGGTGACGCGTCAGAGCGCTAGCAGTGCGCCAACTTTCTGTTTAGAAACGGCTCGATTTTTGAAATTAGGCTTTCTCCTTACCCTATAAATTTGTATCTTTCATTACATGTATGAATGTGATAATGGAGTTATTGGGAACACTCGAAACGAGTTTTAGACTTAGAGGGATACAAAATCATGACCTCCTGTTTTTGGCAAAACGCCAACTCAAGTATTTTATCAAACGCCTCAAACCAAAGCTTTTCAAAACCTAGGAGACTCATACTTTCAATATAACATCAGACGAAAGTATTCATATGACCATAATCCGTGCGTGCGTCTTCTCTAATCACGTAACAAGTTTACTCCTTTATTGGTCAAACAAAGTCAAATGTCACTTTGCGTAAATGCATACTTTCCTGTTATAGGATATGTTTTTCTTGTGATGCAAAACACTTAGCTTGTTTACATCAAGATAATTAGTGATCATGTTAAGTGTTGGTTAATCATGGATCATGTTATTTTGAATACTTGACTTTGAGATTATTTGGAAGTTGATTATCCTTTTATTTATATCCCTTTCCACATAATAAATGTTTTATAAACTCCCACACTTCTCGCACTTACTTCCGCTAATCATTTGTTTATCCTCTTTCTTCAAAAAAATGATCAAAAACACTTTCCTACAAACATTCTTCTCAGTTTCCCAAATATATTCCCTAATCAATATTGTCCAACTTTTTTTATTTCTTAATGACATTAATGATTCATCACATAATCAATCATTTGATTATCTTCTTCATCCTTATCTTTTAAATCCTAAACCTTCACCACATACAACCTTCTCACATTTAAATTTTGAATTGTGCCAACTCATCTCCTTATCTACACAACATTCTCTTTTTATTCCCTTACACATAGTATCTTCATTGTACGTTTTGTCTCCCGCATTCCCAAACAATATTTCTAAACATTCTCTTCTAAACATTCTCATCAAACCACTAATATTTAACCACGCCACCTTCTTCCTTATCCTCACCATTAATTTTGAATCAAATAAAAGTTCTATACACTCAACCTTCCTCACACTTCCTTCTCCATTCTCTAACATACAAATTTCAATTTTGAAATTTGAATTTTACACTTAGACTCCCCATCAAAGCACCATCCCATCCTCACAACTTATCCTATATTTCAAGAACATGTGGTTATTTGAATTTAAAAGCAAAGGCTCTAAACCATCTTATCATGCCAACTCACATCCAATATATCTTTATCCCACACGTGTATTTGAATTTGAAATTCAAATTTCTCCCTCGCAGCATCCACACTTCTTCTCCAAGCAAATGAATATTCTCTTAACGTATTCTTCCATTTCTAACTATGTCAACTCACCATGTTAGTTTCTAACTAAACCATTTACATGTGAGGAATTCCCCAATATACCCTTTGTCTAAATGTTCTTCTCTACCTCTTTGAAATTGGACAAACATCCCCAAAATCTCTTTTAAACACTTCATTAAATATTCTTTCTAAAATGGCTATTTGAGTTTGTTGACCTTATCACACTACAAGTGTTGGAATGGTATTGGAAAGATCAAATGTGAAGTGCAATTGGGGGTTTAACAAGTCGGGGTAAATATAAACCAAGCACCGGACAAACAGATTCCGGCGCGTCGTTGGCACTCCAGCGCGTCAACAGCGTGCATGTGTCTGATGTCCAAGTGCTTGGTCTATAAATACCCCCACTTGTCTTAGACATTTCTCACCCCTTGCCATTTATTCTTTCCTCTTCACTCTTTTCTCTCTACCCTCTAAGTCTATATATCATCTTTTGTTCTTAATTCTTCTCCTCTCTTATCATATGCCCTGTCTTTCACAGTATCAAGCATCTCCAAATAAATCTCTCTAAATTTCGTCTCAAATTTCATGTCCTTATCTACTTCCCTCCCCATTAAAACGCGCACTTGATCAACCATCATTGTTGACTTTGCATCTTTTGCTAGTTCTTGAAGACGGGGAAGAAGGTTTGCCATTGATGAGAATGAAAAAGATTGTGTTATTTAAGGGTTTGGAAAGTGAAGTGAGAGTTTGTGTTTAGGATAGGGTTAAATACAATTTACAAGATCTATGTGATATTTGGAACGTTTTAGGAACGTAAATGAATCGGTTCGCTACGGTTATGTAGTACAAGGCCGAGAGTTTTAGACGTTGCAAATTTAGTCCTTGAAATAAAGTCTTCATTGGGAAGGTAAATTTTCCAAGTGTGGCTTAGCATAGGCGGGAAAACATGAAATGACAAAAATACCCTCAGGTCCTTAATCGGGTGAGGCCGCTAAAAGTGAGTACTAACGATCGTTAGCTCTCGGGGGCATAAAATGAACGCCACATCAGCTTCAGTTACTAAATTATAATTTTTTTTCGATGGTTTCTTGCAATTTTCGGAAATCTTTAAGGACAAAATTTGCAATTTACCTTTAAATATAATTACGTATTTTTACTGTACTTAAAATTCAATTAAGACTTTGGAAAAGATTGTCCACTTCTATAAAAATAAAAAACCTAGTATTTCACTCTCATAATATGTGAAAACATGACCTATATCATGTTGGTATGAAATCTTTATCAATATATTATAAGTAGAAGTTAAGATAAAACTTATGCGTTGCAATTTGTTATATATTTTAACTTTAGGTAATTTTGTAACAAGTAACATATATCCCAAAAGATTCCTTGGCGTACAAGTAGTTTCTTATAAGCTAGGATATGTGCACAATGTTCAACTATAAAAATAGATACATAGATTACACATATATATATATATGTTACGATATATTCGATTTTAGGTTTAGAGTTTGACGTTCAAGTCATACGCATTATGGCTACATCTGTGTCTTTATCGTACGGGTTTATAGAGCAAGATTCTAGAAATTTTGTCATTGTAAACGGACGACCAGGTGATCGTCAACCGGATGTACTAGTCGTCATGGACAGCCTCTTTACGGGTACGCCAGAGACAAAAGTAGTAATGGTCAACAAGTCGCATGAAAACATTGAATCCGTGTTGCGTGATGTCGGGCCTTCTTGTGTAACTTATCATATGGAATTAGTAGCAAATAAGGGGGTGGTATCCACTGCTAGATTTGTATCTGTGAGTGAACCAGGTAAACTATTGGACGCAAAGAGCTATCATAAACCATCTATGCGCATTGCAAGGTTTGTGTCGTGGTACGAGTCTCTTTTCTGTAATGGCCGCTTCTCAATGCGAAAGGCTATAGAATGTGCAATCAAGATTAGTATATTAAGTAAAGAGAAAGAAGACGCAGAAGATATTTGTGCGATTTGTCATAACGAGTTCTGCGAAGATGAGCTGATCGGAACACTTGAGTGCAAACATAGATATCATGCAAAATGCATCATCAAGTGGTTGATGCACAAGAGAGAATGTCCAATGTGCAGAGCTACATCTTTCTTATACAAGTTTTAATTAATAAAGTCAACAATTTTTCATACGTTACATATATTTTGGATTTTATACTTGGGCAAATCACCTAGAAATGTAGTTAACTTGCCACTTTTTCTCATTGTATGTAGCATTCTTTTTTTTTTCTCATTCTGTCAATAAACTTGTATCGTTAGTCCTTTGTGTGTACCCGTTACCAAACAAACATGCATCGTTAGTCCTTTATGCTAACGACCGTTAATAAATAACTTAAAATTTGGTTATCTTACGCTAAACTTGCGTCGTTGGTCCTTTATAGTAACAATCGTTAAAAATAACTTAAAATTTGGTTTTCTTACGTTTCGTCCGTTTTTCACGTTAAATGCGTTTTACACATTTCGCTCGTTTTAACACGCCGTCCGCTTTTTCACGCTTTTATCCGCTTTACACGTTTTCATTCGCTTTTACGGTTTCGTCTTTTTTTCACTTTTCTTCGTTTTCCCCGTTTCATTCGTTTTGTCATGTTTTCATCCGCTTTACGTTTTCATCCATTTTACATTTTTCGTCCATTTTGCATGTTTCGATCGTTTTACTTGTTTTCATCCGTTTTAACACGGTTTCGTCCGCTTTAACATGGGTTCGTCTTTTTCACGTTTTCATCTTTTTACGTTTTCATCCGCTTTAACATGGTTTCGCTCGTTTTCACGCCATCATCTGCGCACGTTTTCATCTGTTTTACGCCATCCGCTTTGCGCAGTTTTAAATGCTTGCGTTTTCGATGTTTTACACATTTCGTATGTTTTAACACGTTTCGTCCATTTAACACGCTTTGTTCGTTATTCACGTTTTCATCCGCTTCTACAGTTTTCATCCGTTTTGCACGCCGTTCGTTGTTGTTTCACGCCGTCCGTTGTTTCGCTTTCATCTGTTGTTTCACGTTTTCATCCGTTTTACGTTTTCATCCGTTGTTTCATGTTTTCGCTCGTGTTTGCACATTTTGTGTAAAAACGGATGAAATCGTGAAAAAATGCACGAAAACGTGCAGAGACGGATGAAAACGTGTAAAAACGGAGGAAAACGAGAAAAACGGACGAAAACGTGTTAAAACAGAAAAAATTGTGTAAAACATACGAAATCGTGCAAAAACAGTCGAAAACGTGCAAAAACGGATGTAAACGTGTAAAAACGGATGAAAACGTGAAAAAACTTACGAAAGCGTGTTAAAACGGACCAAAACGTGTAAAGACGGACGAAAACGTGAAAAACGGACGAAAACGTGTAAAAACGGATGAAAACGTGTTAAAACGGATGAAAACGTGAAAAAACGGATGAAAACGTGCAAAAACGGATGTAAACGTGTAAAACGGATGAAAACGTGAAAAACGATGAAAGCGTGTTAAACGGACCAAACGTAAAGACGGACGAAAACGTGAAAAACGGACGAAAACGTGTAAAAACGGATGAAAACATGAAAAAACGGATGAAAACATGAAAAAACGGATGAAAACGTGTTAGAACGGACGAAAACGTGTAAGAAGGGATGAAAGCGTGCATAAACAGACGAAAATGTGTTAAAACGGATGAAAACGTGTAAAAACGCATGAAAATGTGAAAAAAACTGAAGAAAGCGCGTAAAAACGGACGAATACGTGTAAAAGCGAATGAAAATGTGCAAAACGCGAAATGTGAAAAACAGATCGAAACGTAAAACGGATATAAACGTGAAAAAACGGACGAAAGCGTGTTAAACGAACGAAAACGTAAAACGCATTTAAAACGTGAATAAAACGGACGAAACGTAAGAAACCAAATTTTAAGTTATTTTTAACTATTGTTACTATAAAGGACCAACGACGCAAGTTTAGCGTGAAGATAACCAAATTTTAAGTTATTTATTAACGGTCGTTAACATAAAGGACTAACGATGCGGTTTTTTTGGTAACTGCACACAAAAGGACTAACGATAGAAGTTTATTGATGAATGAGAAAAAAAAAGAATTTTACATACAATGGGAAAAAGTGGCAAGTTAACTACATTTCTAGGTGATTTGCCCTTTATACTTTTGTCATATTGTTTTGGTACTCGATTAAAACACACATTTGATGGATAACTCTAACTTGAATTTAGTACTTCTGTTGCATTGTTTTGCTCATCTACTTTTTTTTTTTTTTTTAAGGCATTTTTTGCCGCTTTTCTCTTCTGACCGAAAGAGAAACTCGAATGAGGTTGTTTTTTTTCTTTTCTTTTTTTTTTATCAGCTAGAGCTTTAAACGAACTGAATATTCAGTGAACATTTCATGAATCGTTTGGTAAAAAGTTTGTTTATGTTCGTTTATTTATTAAATGAACGAACATGGACAATATTTTACGTTCGTTTAGTTAAATAAACGAACATGAACAAAAGCCGCATCCGTTCATTTATGTTCGTGAACGTTCGATTATGCGTTCGTTTATTTGTTTATGTTCGTATATCATATTTTTTAATTGTATAATTTTAAAATTGGTTTGTTTAAAAAAAACACTTATAAATAATATATTGTGCATAATTTAATAAAGTTTATGTTTGTTTGTCTATGCTCGTTTAGCCGTTTAGTATCTTAATGAACGAACGTGAACAACTTATTTTCTTAACAAATGAATATGAACAAGAAAATTCGTCCGTTTAAGCATTCATGTCCGTTTATTTGTCCGGTTAAAACTAAACGAACGAACATGAACAAGGCTTCGTTCATGTTCATCCGATTCGTTTACAGCACTAGATATAAGTGATGATAATAACTACTTTCTACTTCAATTTTGAAGACAAACACAACCACTTTTTTCCTCTTCACAACACTCGACCTCTAATTCTCATCTTTCTCTCCTCTCTTCTAACTTCTAAGCCATTTTAAAAACAAACAACAGATTGAGACTTTAGATATGTCTCTTTTCTTGCAGATATGGTTTTGCAAATAAGAGGTAAAACATCTAAAAAACCAAACGACACCTACAATGGCGGAACTCTTTAGGGGCAGGGGAGGGTCCCGGCCCCCCAAACTTGCAGCAACTAGTGTAAATATTAAAGGTTTTAGGGGTAATTTAGTTGAGAATACGAACAAATCTCCGATTTGGCCCCTCCAAAATAAATTCAGTCCCCCAAAATAAATATTCAAGTTCAGCCATTGGACACTTACGTGCATTAAGAAGTGGTTTCGATCTGCACATGAGTGCATGTCCACATATTTGATTTGCATTTTATACCTTTTTTCGTATTGTTTTGGTAGTTGATCCAAAACACATATTTGATGCATTTACCCGGTTTTAGTATGTGTGAAGGTGTGGTTAAACCTGGTCGGAAACAATGGTTACCAAGAATAAAATAAAATTATGATACGACTTGGAATTATCAATACTTGTAGCAGTGAAACCTATCAATTCGTCAAATCTAAACATCACATGAGATCATCCATGATTATTTTGGTATCTTGACTATTTTGCAAGATTTCATGTTCTAGTGTATGTGTTCCTAGGATTGCTTCCATGGTGTTGCAAATCTGTAACTTATAACTTTAAGATCGGAATCACATAGGATCCTAGCCGTATAAACTTCTCAACTCAAAAACACAAAGGGTTTGTTCTTATTTACAGTAAAAAATATCACGGGAAAAAAGAAAGTGACAGATGAAAAACTTCCATATTAGCTGATGCTATCTAATTTTGATTTAATATATTCCAGACGACACTCATCATCATCTTCGCTTTAGCCGTTTCAGCAATACAGATCCCCTACTGTTAAATGATCTAGCCTCATTCGCTCGCTCCATATTATGCTAGCAATCTCTCGCATCTAATTGGTTTTGATCAAATCTATCTGTAGATTGGATCTTTACGACACATGTGACAACTCATCCTTAAATGGATAAGATAAAAAGAATTTTGAGTCGGTGTATAATTTTTGCAAAATCTACGCATCTGACTGGTTATGTTCAAACATATCATCATATTCAATCTTGACGACATAAAGGTACGATTAAGCTTTGATTGTAGTAACTGGTCATGTATTTTGTCCCATAGAAGTTGGATATGATTCTTATTTTAATAAACCATCATCTTATATGTAGGAATCATATTACAGCAAATACATATGACCTCAATTCCATGAAAACAGTATAGATGGCACTCCAATAATCAATGTCTACTAAACACACATGAAATTAAAGTGCATGATACTTATCTAGGAAATGGAACCACCCCAAAAGTAAAATACATTTTGGTCATTGTTTTGTGTTACAGATAAATTCTACCTGAGCTAACTTTGTTGACATAGCAGGCAAACTCGGGGGTCACGAATACCCTGTAAACTTGTGGAACCAGGCAAACCACCAACCTTTCACAGTTCTGGATTTTTAAGTTTGGCCATTTTTTAGGAAAGGTGAAAGATACAAAGTTTTTTTAAGTGTCCTTGTATCATCCCACTTTCGTGGGTAAGTTGTTGAAGTTTGACATAGGACGATCTTAGTTCTGGTTGCATACATTTAATGAACCAAATGAGGTTCATGGTTTGAAGATTCACTATCTTTAGATTTTGTTGACCCGTCTTCATCCTTTGGTTTCTTTCGTCGACTCCTTCTAGGGATGTCTGGCAAGTCCCCTTTATCATGGTTCCGTCGAATTATGTGGCGTCTCCTGTGCTTTGGTTTGGTTGTTGATTGAGAATCAGGATCAGAAGAATGGTCCAGTGAGTGATGACGGTGTCTATGTGTTTTCGGCACATCTGAAAGGTCTCGTGTTAGTTCTTCACTTCGAGTAGACCTATGGTTTTTTGTACCTACATAAGTTAACGATTGCTTTCTATTAGTCCATGATATCATCTTTAACCAGCTCTTCTTTATATTCTTTCATTCTAAAGTGAAATAATGAAAAGTATATATTTGAAACATCAATAACCTTTTTTGATATCAGTACTTTCCATTGGTCCTGACTGACTTCGTCCACCATCAAACTTCCCCATCTGCATCCCCAAAAAGAACATATTTAAAAAAAAAAAAAAAAAAAAAAGGGCATAAAACGGGTCGAAACATGTTAAGATTGAAAGGGACCATTATGGTTCATGCCAAAACTGGATTAATCAACACACTCTATAAATTGTTCTTTTAAAAAAAATAACACAAAAACAACGATATTGCAAAAACCAGAAAGAGTTTGTCCTAGCGGTATCCATATGAGAGTTGTGTCACCAACCAATAGATTGTGGGTTCAAGAACCGTCCGGGTGCGTGACTAACATGTTTGTGTGAGATTGTATATAGAATAGGTGGGTGGTGAGTTGCCTTTCAAACACAAAAAATGATACAATAAATGAAAATGCTTTTTACTATAACCGTATAAAGGAGCCAAAATTGTCGCAACTAATATATGCATAAATCATTCGCCTATCAAACAAGGAAAATGTATTGGCTAGAAACATAAATGAAACGATTCAGGAGGTTTTACCCAGCTGGGAGATTCAGTTGCAGGTCCATCAGCACCAATATGAGCAAGATGCTTCACGTCCGTTGGCATACCGATTTGTATTTCCTCTTCTTCTTCTTCTTCATCTGCATTGAAAAGTTACAAATTATTTAACTATCGGATCCCATGTTAATAAAGCTATATTTATAAAGTTGTAACTTTAATATGCTGCAGAAAGATAGAGGCTAACCAAAAATACTTGAGATGCTTTTAAGGCCTTTAAGAAAGCCTTTAACCTTAGTACCCATCTTCAAAGAATCGGTATGCTCCGGATATGAACGGGGTCAAGGGACCCCGTAATATGTAGTAAACAACGAATATGATAGAATCAACCAAAAGGATTAGCCCCCGAAAACACGAAGAAGAAAGAAGGAGAGGATTTAGAAATAGAGAAAACAAGAACGAAGAAAAGAGTAGGGGAGAGGAGAGAAAGAGAGATAATAGGAGGATCGGATTTAACCACCTTTAATTTGAGCTTTTACCAATTCAAACTAGTTACTAAATTAAGACTAGTGGTGGGAAATATCAAATAATGTGTGTCATGAATACTTTAACGCCAAAGGGTAAATAATTTGACCTTCACCTGTATAATTTTGCATAAAAGAATGTACTTTCTATCAAGAGTAGCATAATTACATTATGATTAGACTTCTATAAGGCAATATAGTGATTAACTTTCGAGATTTCAGGCTCTCAACAGCACCTTAGTTGACAAGCACCCAACATGTAACATACATGTAGATTTAGCGAACAAGGTGCTAAGAGCATAGTTTCTTGATCCTCATACACATAAATCACGAGTCCGAGAAGTGTACTCATAGCATTACTTGGGTCGTCTACTACGCCAGTCTGGGCCTGTAGAGGACTGTTCCTACCAAACTAGTGTTTGTTTTACAAGGAGAAGTGTGATATTTGAGCAGATCTTTACAACATTAGAGTGTAAGATTCATAGCAAATGCTGCTTACAAGCACAGATTACATTGCAAAATGCTGCCAAGCACAAATCTGGTTATATTACAACATCAGAGTGTAAGATTCATTGCAAATGCTGCTTACAAACATTGCAAAATGCTGCCAAGCACAAATCTAGTTATATTACATATCATAAATGCTAATCTTTGAACTTGACCTTGCAACTTACATGTTAACTTGCAGATTTATGAATTTTAGCATGCAGAAGCAAAAGTAAGTTATAATAAAACTAGTTAACTACACATTTAAAATTAGACTTTAAAACTGGTTAACTACACAAAAATTTCTTAAAATCTACCGTCAACTGGTTAGCACAATAAAACTTCAAGTCTTAATTTTCTGTAGGATACACTTCATGCCTTAGGTTATTTTTCATTAACACAACTCTATAATTTCTCGACTTAGACCAAGTAGACAATAACAGAGTGTTTAGTCACTGCCAAGAGCAGCTTTCAAGTTACTTCAATGTTTTGAACTTGATAACTGATGGGTAAAACATAAACGATATCAATACCAACAAGCATTTCAAAACACATGCAACAGATAAAGTTCCAAGACTCGCAACTAGGTTTTCCATTAATACATGTAGAGAAAAAGGATAAAACCACAAGCTTCTAAAGCAACAAAATGGATTCCTCAACAGTTCAACAAAATCTTTTATAATTAAAACAAAATGATGAACTTAAGCTGTAGTTTCCTTCTTAAGCTTCGCTAATTCTTGCCTTACAACTCCAGCCTTCTGCAAGATCACAAATTACAATAACAACTATGAGTATTACTTCTTTGATACAGATATGATACACAAGGTAAGATGAAACAGAAACATTGTTCCAACTTAATCAAAGACATTATAGTACATGCTATCGCCAAAAGAAAACATTGGAAGTTAAGTTACCTTGATCTTAGCCAACATGATCTTGAACCTGTCAAAATCATTGAGTGAGGCCCTCTTCTTCTGCACGATAAACTTTCGTCCCCAAGAACTGTTCTCCCATTTGTTCTTGACATCTGCAAACAGCCACCACATAAGTTAAGCACATGGTAGCAAAAACAACACAACCAGCTAAAAAGAAACACTCACCAGCAGCCTCCAAAGCAGCAAGAAGGGTCTTCTTGTTTGGGACTCTCTTGATGTCGATCTTGATGTCAGTGAGGGTTAGCCTTTTGAAGTTCATTTGACCCCTCACCATGTCAGGTGCATCAACAAGAGCCTGTCAAATAAAAACAAAACTCAGAAAAAATATAACTTGCACCATTTACTTATTAGTAAAAATATGCCGAATTGCTGCACAGCCAAAGCAACAATCAAAAACCTCCGGCAGACACTGAATATTCATTTAGTACCACTAATTATAAGACATTGTGATAAAAAAAAAAATATAAGTTTAATTTAATCAAAAGGTAAACCATGTTGATTACATAGTTTAAATAAACTAGTTAACCTCAAAATGAAACAATAACTCAAACACATACAGAAAAAAAATTATAACTCCATTCGTTTCAACTTTCAAGGATAAACAACAAGATGTGTCAACCTCTTCATCAATAAAATGCGTTCAGATAATAATGCAACGAAGTGACGAACCCATAAATAAAAGGGTGTTTAATTAGCTCTTTTTTTTTCCTTGTAAGCTTATTTGAATTTAAAATAAGCTCAATAATCCAATTTTAAAGCCTATGAGATTATCACTAAAGTTTATAATATATAAAATCATAAACTGAAGTAACAAAAATCATAAGCCATAAAAAAGGACTAATAAGCTTACAAAAAACAAATAATGCCAATGTTCAAAATAAGCTAATCCAAACACATCCTAAATAGCTTAATAACAAATACTTTTCAAAAATGAAACAAACCAAAACACTTCCTAATATCAAACTACAAGACTACTATTTCATACAATCCAAAGCAAATAATACAACCTAGATCTCATAAGACAATTTATTTACGCCAGTTTACATATCTTTGTCTAAGGAAATGAAACATAAATGTATAGAACTACAGCAGTAACAACAATCGAATTAAAACAAACAAAAACATACCCTGTTCTGGTCGATGACATCAACGATGACAACAAGCTTTCCATAATCAGGTCCGTAGTTGACAAGTGCGATTCTCCCGATCTCAACGTACCTCTTGAACGGCTACAATAACAATCAAACACAAACAAACATTTAGTCAAGTTACAGTAATAGATTTAATGTTAAGGAGTGAAAACTAGGTGTTTGTTTTTACCATTTTCGGAGATGTGTAGCGCCGAGAAGAAAGGTGTGTCTGCGGTAGTGTGTGATGAAATTAGGGTTTGTAACTTTGAGATAGGTTTATAGTTGACCTGTTTTTGGGCTATGATGGGCTGTGTATTGGATTTGGGCTGTATGGTGGTGTAGTTTGCAT
Organism: Chrysanthemum lavandulifolium; assembly: GCA_022545495.1. Lineage (NCBI taxonomy): Eukaryota > Viridiplantae > Streptophyta > Magnoliopsida > Asterales > Asteraceae > Chrysanthemum > Chrysanthemum lavandulifolium. The sequence goes on along the minus strand of CM040243.1, from coordinate 98,516,792 downwards.
TTAAGGCCCAGTGTAATAATATTGGTTTGAATTTTTGTTGAAAAGAAACTAATGAAAATTAATAGATGCAATGATGCATTTTTAGAGCAAACGGTATCGTGAAGAATTGATCTCGCTGTTTCAGTCTTGCTCGCCGCCACACCAAGTGGCTTCTTCGTTCGCTCGCCAAGCAAACAAAGTACAAAAAGACAAAGTGACGTTGCAGGTTAATGTTTGGCAATGTTGAGTGAGGGGTTGTTTTGTGTGGATGGTTGGGGTTCAAATGAAGAGTTTGTTTTGTGTTATGAGTGAGGGGGTATTTTGAGTGAGAGTGTTGAAGTGAGGTGGCACCCGGAGGAGCCCAAATGAAGAGCTTCCCTTCTTCACCATACCTTTCGCTCTTATATTACGTTCTCAAGTTTTATTTTTGAAAGAAGAGAACATAAGTGAGAAGAAAATGAAATAAATTTGTGTTCTCGAGTTTTTTCAAGTTAGAAATTTTGGTTGTATTTCTCTCCAAAACTTTCTTTTTAAAAGTGGGGTAATTTTTAAGGAGATTATATTAGGAAACTTTTCATTTAAACAGTTACTTAAATACCCAAAAATAAAACATAATTTTATAGGGATTGTCTAACCATTGCCCTGAGGCAGGGCACTGGTTAATGTATATTTATTAAACACAAACTTTCCTTCTATATTATAAATTGTATTTAATACACATTAATTAACCTTACAAATAACCATAATTACATCAGATTTGTAATTTAATAAACTCAAACTTTTTTTTTATAATCACCTTAAACCTTGCCCCGAGGGCACCCGTTAGACAAACCCAAATTTATATGCAACAAAGGATATAATTGTAAAATCGTCAGTTTTCTCTTCTTTTCTCTCTCAACTCGAAAACACGGTATAAAAATAACTTGCATTACTCTCCTCTTCTTTTATATCCAATTTTGTCTATTCTCTTCTTTTCTTTCATCTTAAAACTCGGAAATGGAGTGTTAATGCTATCTTAAACATGTTCACACATGTATTAACTACTTTTATTGAGCATAATTGTAAGAGTTGTCTCTTTTAATTTCTTAAAGTATTTCGATAATATAACCTATATCTAATAATCACTTTTCGATTTCACAATTGCAATGTGGCAAAAAAAAAAGGAAAAAGAAAACAAAAAAACAAAAACAAAACTTTCCAAATGTAGCTTTTAGAAAATCAAGAAAGCCCTTTCACTCAACATTGCTATATTAATACTCCAGGGACGCTTCAGTTTGCGATATTGACTCCTCATGATATTCATTTTGTCTGTAAAACTTTATAGTTTTTTAATCAGCTTAGGCGACCATCATATGTTAGTTGTTAAACAAATTAGCTACTTTCAAGTTCAACTTCTTACAACTTTTTCTGTTGTTGTTATCATTTAATAAAGCGACATTTACACACTCCGCATAGTCTCTTGTATTGACTTCTTCAACTCGTGTGGAGGCACGTTTAGACGTTCATTATGCAGACTACCCTAAATCATATGTGTTATTGGTCTTACAAGCATAGCATGTTCTCTTATGTCATATGTGGAGTCATAGTACAATGCATGTGTTAAAAAAATAAAAATCATTTAAGAAATGTAACGAATCACAACATAGTTAGGAATTCTTAGATTATATAGGGGAAAAAAGAAAAACATAACAGATTTGTATGAGTAGTATATTCAAGAACTCTAGTTGCTAAAAAAAAACTGGAAAGCTCACGTTCAGGCGAGTACCCAAGACAATAAGTCATCGATTGCATAATTTGTTTTTACGTGTATAAAGAAAATAAAACTGAACTGAAATGTACTATTCCATTCAAACTAGTAAGCAAATTAATAAGTCATATATTTCTTTTGACGTATTTGTAGACTAACTAAACAAATATATATATATGTTTATGTGACACAAAGTTTCGAGATCATGTTCATTTTGAAGAAGTAAGGTTTTTAACGAATTATTACACTAGGCGGCAAATTTTCATCGCCTGGTCACATTCAATGAACTTTTTTTCCAACCCACCATCGTCTAATACATCTTACTTACAACACATGTTTATATATGTTAACGGTTGAATCCATCTTAAGGTTAATTATGTACAAGTCCGTCATCACTAGAAAACTTGTACCATTTTCATGGTTGCATTCTGTGCATAGTAGACTTGTTGCACCTCACATCTACAGTGTGATAATGTTGATGTCACCTACCTCTACATGAAGTCACTACTGAAGCCCGACGACGTCACAGATACAACGTGACGCCGTCCCAACTGTTACTTGGCCAAGACGAAACCCTAATAACGGCGATCTGACAACGTCCCACCTATAAGGCGACGCCGGACGCCGTCGCAGTTGTAAAACTATATATAGAAATCGAATTTTCATAATTTTAAGAGGTAGACTTGTGGAGTAAAAACCTAAAATGATTGTAGTCCGGTTTGTACAGTATCTTAGGGTTCTCATACCCTATTTTACATTAAGATAAGTGTTTTACTTCATTGATTTCATTATGTCTTCGATTGTATGTGTGTATGCTTGCGTGTTTAACATGTCCGGCTAATTTACTTGTGTGTTTGCTTAGATCTATGAAACCTAGTTATTAATTATTGATTGGTTGTCTCTTATCTTAATTGTAATTCGCTTAGGAGTGCACTAGGCTATCGTTGTGTTTAACTGCTTGAGTAATCTTTGTGAACCTTAGCTTATGAATCACGTAGCGGAATTGTAGGCTAAACATCCAAAGATAACCTTAGAGTTAGTTTATTAAACCTAGATATTTCGTATGCAATAACCTTAAGGTAGTCTCAAAGAGCTAGGGAGAAAAGCATACCTTACGACCTTAGAAAACACAACGCGTTAAGAATAAGGACGTGACAATTCAACCACCAATAAAAGATAACTAGGGAGTAATAGTATCTAGGTAGACACATTTTTAATCATCATACGAGCACACATCAATAGACATCAAAAACACTAACCGGCAGTTACCCTATCGATGGTAAGTTAGTTGGTAAGTAGGGTATCGATCACTAAGAGTGGAACGTTAACACTTAAATCTACAGTATTTAAATTATCTAAGTTAGTCTAATTAAATCTAATTCTAATGTATCAAAAGGGTTTTTCAGCCTGAGAGACTGGCACGAGGTTTAGATTTAATAAAACTGTAAATGTAAATGAGAGAAATAACACACACAAGCAGAAACACATATAATAAAGAAGATGTCAAGCCGATAGTAAGGAAAACGTATTAGCCAAGTTAATTATATAAAATGCCATATTTGTCCACTTATTATAATGAAAATAGTCACTTCGTTGGTGGGTTTCTAATGTAAGCTAGGCGGTACTTCTTCATAAACCCTATGTTTACTATTTAAGTATTTCAACAGATTAATTCTGTCACAATTAATCGAAATCCGCATAAAGCATCACTTATAGATTATAATTTATCATTTATCCCACGAGGGCTTAAACTACACATTTATGCCCTAAATCTATTACTAGTAGCCTAATAGTCACAACACTATTGATCTAGTTATAAAGCTAAGTAATACGTGATCTTCTCGAAATAATGCCTATCATCTACAAACTTAGGACTTATTGAATAAGCAATAATCAATTGAATGATCACATACGCAATAAATATGAATGAAGTAATAAACATAATCAATACGCAACAAATGAGTAAGCAATCCAAATAAACAAATCAAAACATTAAATAATCATAAACTTGGCTAATACCTACAGGTATTAGCCCATAATCTTAGTAATAATACAAGATATCATGTTCAGAAAGATTCAAGTATAAGTCAAAAAGGAGAAATACGCTAACTGAACGATTATAGTGTAGTAAAACAATTAAGGGAATCTTCATATGGAATTATGGCACTAGCAGGACCTTATTGGTCTTCTTTATGTCTCTGGTCTCATACTTGATGGTTATGTGCTCCTTGAAAAACCGGACTTTAGGTTTTATATTTATATTTTTTGAATACGGTCGATACGGCGTAACGAGATGACCTTCAAGTGGAGTCCAAGATTATTATATTCCAGAATGTTCGTACACCGCCTTTCTGATACGACGTATTAGGTCTTCCTTATCTTGGATATCTTGTGAAGGCTTTAAGATGAATACGACATATTTTGAGAATGTCATACGGCGTATCTGTTAAAACAAGCGCATTCTTCTTGTTGACCAAAGTTTCATATACGTCGTATCTAGTAATTGGATACAGCGTATTCTTCAAAGTCAGGCAATGGTCTTGATAATCGTCCAAGTCTTGGTATACGGCGTATCTGCCTAGAATGATACGATGTATTGTTTAGAGGACTTTCTTGAACTTGATCCATTATGCTTCAAAACACGTCAATTATTGCTAACTTTCACCAATTGCTTGATAATAATTAAGATTGAAACATTTAAGCAATTAAGTATTAAATCTTATATAAAATATTCAATATACATAGGATAATTTATGCTATATATATGACCTTATTTGATGTCATAAAATATCCTCCCACTTGAATTTTACTTGTCTTTAAGTAAACTTTAGATAAAACTTATGAAAAGGTATCTTAAACATTCGTCTGGGATTTTTTCTATATAAGTATTTATTCATTTAATCTAAAGTGCACAACCAAACACCTCATAAAATGGGAAAATGAAATCACTCAAATCTCTCAATTAATTTATGTGGTAACATTTAAGTAGTTCGCTCAATTGCTCAGTCGTGACGAGATATTCTATCATAAGCTTGGCAAGGATACACATCTCTACCATTAAAGCTAAGGAGTAACAATTCTAAAAGGGTAAATTGGGTTAATCAAGATAAAGTTTTAAGGGTTGTATCGGGCTTATGTTAAAACATCTTATACAAAAACATATTAGATCGCTAGCGTGAATTATTGATTTACTCAAACAACAGATGGTCACTAGAATAGTATACCTTAGATCGCTGGCTCGTCATTTGCATAACGGATGGTCACAAAAATATACATCCTAGATCGCTGGCGCGTCATTTGATTACTCAAAAACCGGATGGTCACTAAAAAATTAATGCACTATATATTTTCACAAAGCCATTACTATATCTGGATGCTCGAAAGCTAAAATTTGATAAGGGTAAGGTATGGGAAACATATATAATTGGGTAAAATAATATCACAAACAGATAGATTAAGTCCAAACAATAAAAAAAATGTGGTTAATTACTTCCCGACCTTCCCATGAAAAAAACATAAATCATAGACTAACTCACGGTTTTAACACGGAAACCCATGCTTTAATAGGTAGATAGGAATTAGACTCAATGATATCTTAATCATCATTCTCAAAACAAACCTTAGTTGGCATTCCCTTAACGGCCAACTCCCTTGCAATCCATAAATATACTACAACAAATAGTGGCGATATCTCCACTAATACAAAACTTTACATCGTCGGTTTATACTACGTACCAACAAATAATCGATTAGCTCAAAATATAGAATCGGTTAAGTTTAGATGAAACGATTATCTCATAAATTGTTTTTAACAAATCAAAACATCTAATGGTGTAAAATTTCACCACTTCACCATCATAATAAATCTGGATGATTTTTCCATATACTTCAAAACTTCGGATATAAAAATAATAGTGATAGTAGTAAACACACGAAAATAAAAAATAACTACATATTCTTAAAGATCATTGAAGACCCCCAAATTCTCATTGTTCATCTCAAGTGGAGGGATGTTATGTTTAGTTGTTATGTTTTCTTGAAAAAAAAATAGTTATTGTTATTTAGTTGATTGTAAAGTGCAAAGTTATAAACACTATGATATGAGCTTACTATAGATTAGTATCGAGGAGGCCACCTCGGTCACATTTGAAGAATGGAGTTGGTAATGTGCCCATCATGACGTCCTCTAATGACACATCTACCTGGTATTATCATGATCCGGTTTCTTAACTTCGAAACTTGAACTTTGGACGAACGGTAAGTGGTGATGACTTGCTTATAGATTTAGACTATCTGCTTGATTTTATTTTACACCAATTTTATCCCATGTCTTATCCTACCCTTTAGTCATGAAGCGTGTCTAGGTGATGCAACGAGCAATCTTTGGTGTCTTGGCCATGGATTTGGTCATGTATCATTGATTTTGTCCACTTCGCCATGACATGTTAGTAATGACAAATCACCCTTAACCTTTGTCGTGTCTACCCATATTGCCTTTGAGAATTGTTTAGCCCTTAACTCTAGTGGTGGAGATTTGTGTAACCGCCAAACTTATGATAGAATACATACTATGACTGTGCAATGAGTGATCACCCCGAAATTGACACTTAGAATAGTTGAGAGATTTGAGTGTTTTGTTTTCATTTTGTGAGGTGTTCGGCTTTGTTTTATTCTAGCATAAGGGATTTGTAAACTTATATTTTCCAGGTAATGGGAGATATCTTTTTAGGAATTTATCTAATAAGGTATACTTGAGGGCAAGTAGAGTTCAAGTGGGGGGATATTTGATAACATCAAATAGTCCTGAATATTAAGTGTCAATTTCCCCCGATAATGCTCGTATTTTATATCATTTATATGGATTTACACTTGTTTTCCTCTATATTTCACTTTCGGGTAAATTACGAGCATTGGAGCTAAAGGGACGCGATTTGGAGAGTTTATTGAAGATATATGATAGTATGCTCATTTTGAAGATGTTACACAGTAACTCCTCTCACATTACGACGTAATGAGCGTGGCCCGTAAAACCAACTAAGCGGAAGATTACGGCGTAACTCCATCCCAAGATTACCAGTAACTAATTAGGTTAAATGAGGTTCTGCGCACCGCAAGCTACGACGTAACTAATTCCACAATTACGGTGTAACCACGATTTATTGAAGATACGGCGTAACTCATTCACGATGTTACGCGTAACCAGCCTTTTCCGAGCAAATTACGAAGAAATGGATGTTACAACAGAACTCTTAACTTAAGTTACGCCAGTAACCATATTTGGCTTATAAATACCGCCCAAATTCCATCATTTCTAATCATCCCATTTCACACACAACATCAAATGAGCGTGAGTAGAATTTAAGCGCGATCTTGAGGAGCATATGAGCTATCTCCGAGGAGAAATCACTCCCTACGATAAGCATTAGCATTTTATTTTTTCTTTACTTTCAATTCATGTATTTCGTAATGTTAAACATTGAATCGATTGTTTTAGTAAATATGAGCGGCTAAGCACCTCTGGTGCTAGCCTAGTTATGATTCCTTAATTGTTTTGTTTATGTTTACATTGCTTCCGTATAATTGTTTCTAGCGTATACATGCATAGTTTGTTGGTAGCTACCCTTGTTTCGGTAGTTTTGAATGGAAATAGTGGCTAGTTACTTAGGAGATATGACCAACTGACCCTAAGTAGTTAGACTGAGTGGGAAGGGTAAGATATGACCAACTGACGACCCTTTTTCGCTTGTGCGATTTGACCAACTGATCACCTACCGTTTGGATGAACTTAAGAAGTCAGGGATGAGTGTTTAAGATGCTAGCGTCCGGGCACTCATTATTATGAATCTTGCATGTAGCGGTACTTAATGACTTGGCTTAGGGGACTAAAAACAACTGGACTTTCAACGGGTCACCTGCGATCTCCAGTGGAAACCTTTGCTGATAGGTTAGGATGAACTGACCAAATGATGTCCTAGCAACTTTTACCCCCACCTGAAGTAATTGGAAGTAATTAAACATAAACTTAACTTGATAGGATGAGTAACTAGGTTAGCACACTTCTCCTCTATTGATCACAACCCTTGCCTTTACTTGCTATCTTTTATTTTCTTGCCTTTAGTTTTAATTAACCATCTCAACTTTAAAATCTGTGACACCTAGACTTAGTTAAAATCCGCACACATAGCTCTTGGGACGACCTCGGTTTTACCAAATACTACACTACACACGACCGGGTACACTGCCCGTTAGTGCATTAGGGTAGACCATAGGTATAACGAGATAATATAAATATTAAAACCTGGTCAGTAAAACCTGCATAAAATATACCGAGCATTATGGAATCTTTAATTGAGACTTCAAGTGGTTGAATGTGGCAAGGACGGAATTAGTGCATTCAAAAATGTTGTGACCGCCTCCTTCTTTTGGCGATGACTACCGAAGATTATAAAAAGATTCACCTTTAAAGATGTCATAATTGTCATCCAAGCTTATGAACCCCATCCCTTGATGTTATCGTATTTTTCCATGGTTGATGAACCCCATCAGCTAAATGTCATCCAATCCTTATTGCCTTAGGCATTTGATCATCAAATGCATGGTGATCTACGATGATAGTCCACAAATTTTTAGGTGATATTCCATGTTGCAAAATCTGCTTAAATCCGCGAATAAGCTTAGTACCTCTTTATATTTATTCGCCGACTCAAATGTAATTGAATAACGTTATGTCGTGGATTAACTTTGTTGTATTAGTTTAGATATTGAACACCATTTACTCTATCTCAATATAAGTTTTATACATTATACAAATTTTAGATATCTATCTCATTGTTCATTACCTGTTTTCTTAAATAATATACTTGAAAGACATAGTAACTTATTATACTTCTCTGCTCAAAAGTTATCTCATACTTTCGACAGGTTTATAGGCGTTTATGAAATCTAACAATGTTTATTTTGAACTTTTTATAAGTTAGCCCATGACTTACATGTTCATTCGATTTATAGTATTTAACTATGTTTTTATAGTATTTAACTGTTTATTTTACAAATTTTATAAGCTACCCATGATTTATCACGGGTTTATAGGCTAATATACCCAACATCTATCAAAGCCGTTGGCGATGTGGGATTTGCCTAGGTTTCAACAATATGTTATACTCCAATGTTGTTAAACATATTCACCATTTTATAATATATCACTATCAATTAATATATGACGATAGGACTACGAAAAAAGTAAAATATTTTATAATATACTTAACATTTTCAATTAATAACTATAAATATTTTCAACAAAAAGAATTTAAGTTAGCTCAAAATACGCATGCTACAATTTGATTTCACAAACTTATATTATTATTGTTTTAAAGACTCTTGTGCTTGAGCTTTTTTGTCATCATCATATTATCTTATTTAACAATTTTTATTTGGTAATAAATAAATAATAACAACAATTCTCTTTAAATGTATTATAGGTACTAAAGTAAAAGTCGAGAAAATATATAATTAGGAAATGAAAAGAAGAACCAAAGACAAAAACTAAAATAACAAAGTAAAAAGAAAACAAAGACAAAAAAGTTAAAAGTCATTAACAGGTAGTAAGACATATTTTTTACATTTTGTTGCTTAAAATAACCGATCGCATCTGAACGAGGAAAAAAAAACAAATACACTGGAGGTGTTTGTTTTTTAAAAAAATGTCTTAACAGGCTCTGAATGAGCCAAATGTCTTAACCAATCAGACATTTTGGCGCTCAGATTGTTTGTTTTTTTTTTATTCGTTCAGACACGGTCAGAGGGAATAATGTCTTAATCGTCTAGACATGAAAGAGCTATCTTAATGCCTCTTGACACAAAATAAAACAAAAAAAAATCTTTCACTCTCCCATATCCTCTACCTACCACTTCAACCCTGATATCACTGCCTCTCCCCTCTCCGGCCACCACCCATCACCGGCCACCTCTTCTCCGGCTACAAGACGCCACCTACAACATCCTCCTACACCAGGTCCGCTTTTTTCTTTAATCCATTGCTAAAACAATTTGTTTTTTTGTTTTTTGTTTTCATCATCGTGGATGATTTTTTTTATCATCATTGTTAAAATAATTATAATTGATGCAAAGCTATACTGAAAACTAATTTTGTTAAAATATGCAATGTAATCAAATTACCTTTAAAATATGCAGTGTAATCAAAGCTATACATAAAACACCCTTTTAATTCGATTCCCTTTAATTCGATTGGTAGACTTGTTTAATCAAATTACCACATCAGGATATGTACTATATTTTGTTTAATCCAAAAAAAGTAGCTAGCCTGTAATTCGAACATTTTATGACTTGTAATCAAAGTTTGATATGTGGTTTGCCACATTAGGAAAAACTATTAAAATGGTCAATAGGTACTTATAATAGAAATTGGACCAAACTTGGTTACAATTGATGCAAAGCTATACTGATGTGGAGGTCTTCCTACAAGCCTGTTGATGTAGTCATCTGTCTAACTAGTTTAGGATATTTTATACATGACTTTGTTTGATTTAGATGTTCTCTTTGATTATAGGAATGGGTGACTAAAGTGAAAAACTAAATTTTACGGTGGAACAATTAAAGTTTTTTTTTAGACATGTATCGATGAGGTCAATAGGTTAGGTCCTAGTCCTAATGGTGGTAGTTTATACGTGGACTCTTGGAAAAAAGTAGCTCAAGCTCTTGAGGACACTTATGGAATAAAGACTACTCAAAAAAATTGAAGAATAAGTTTGACTACTATAAAACAAAGTATCATCTTTGGGTAAGCTTGAAAGGAAAAACGGGAAACGTTTACAACTATGAAACAAATTCATTCAACTTTACGGAAGAAGAGTGGAGAGACCTTAATGTTAAGGTGTGTTTGTGACTAGTTTTTTTACTTTTACAAATAAACTCTATCTAGTACGAATAGTTATGTTATTGATATATTTTTTTGTGCATTTTTTATGTAGACAAAAAACAAAGCTAATAACTTGAGAAATAGTCCATTGCTTTATCCCCACCTTTGTGTCGATTTGTATGAAAAGTGTGTTGCTACTGGTCCAAAACGTCAAGTTTTTGGGAAACGAAATCGAACACTACCATCATCTTCCCATAATTCCGTTAACCAAGTACTTCAAATTGAAGATGTTCCTCTTGATAAAGGTGGTTCTTCAGTTCCTCCACCTGAATATGACAATGGTTTTGAAACTGAATATGACAATGGTTTTGAAAGTGGTACTCCGGTTCCTCCTCCTAAGTCACCTAGTCGAGGTAAGTCACCTAGTCGACTTAGGCCAAAGAAAAAAGCTAAAGCTGGTATTTCTGAGTTTGAGGAGGATATGAAACAAGCTATTATTAAAATGGATAAAGGTGGTTTTTCTAAGAATAAAAGGCCATCCGCAGATGAGTGTCATGAAAAATTAAAGGTCCTTGAGTTGGAATCTAGTGATCCACTATATTTGACGGCATTTCTTATCTTTAGTCAACCAGGAGGCAACTATAGAGACACTTGGATGACCTTACCATCAGACCCGAACGTGTTAAAGGGCTACATTCAAATGGTTGGGAAGCAATTGGGTCTTATTTGAATATTTAACTATTAGGTGTTTGTGTTAAACTATTTTGCGTTTTGTGTCAATTAGTACTTTGTAATGTTGAAGTATTTGATGTTTTGTGTGCTTTGGTACTTTGTAATCTTCAACCATTTGATGTTTTATGTCATTTGGTACTTTGCGATTTTGAACTATTTGATGTTTTGGTACTTTGCATATTTGTCTAATGCATGAACATAAATAACTATTTTGTGTCATGAATTGTTACAAGTTTAAATTTACATGTTTAAATGGGATTTCAAGAAAGACTTTGCTTCATCTTTCTTGTTTACTTTTATTTTAAGTACTTTCGTCCAAAAACATTAAAACGAAAAATAGATAATACGTCGGCAATGACCGGGTATCAATACACTCAAGAGCTTTTAGAAGGAAATAACTTACAATGTATGGAGTTATTGCGCATGTCCCGTGATTCATTTGTTCGACTGTGCACATATTTTAAAACAAAAGTTTGGTTAAAAGATAGCAAACATGTATCGGTAGAGGAGAAAATGGCTATTTTCCTAATGACAATTGGACACAACCAACGGTTTTCGGTTTTGAGCGTGGGTTTCAACGCTCAAAACAAACAATTCATAAGTGTTTTCACGAGTGTTGGATCAAATGTTGGTGTTTGCTCAAGTTATACAACCAACATCATTTAATCCAAACCCGGACATTCCGGAAATAATAGGAGGAACGACGTATTTTTAAGGTAATTACTATATTTTAACGAGTATTGCCATTTTTGGTTGGATCATAACAATTTCTTTTCTTAAAACAGGGAGCGGTTGGTGCTTTTGATGGAACTTTGATACATGCTTATGTTCCATTTACACAACAACATCTATACAGGGCAAGAGGTCGAGGTGATTGTTATCAGAATGTTTTGGCAATATGTGACTTCAACATGATATTTACATACATTGTTGTTGGGTGGGAAGGTACGGCACACGATGCTAGAATATTGAATGAGACTTTGATAGATCCTGAAGTTGATCTTCCAATGCCCCCTTCAGATAAGTACTATCTATGTGATGCTGCTTATAGACACACCCGTGGATTTATGGCACCGTATCGAAATGTTAGGTATTGGCTTGGAGATTTTCGCCGAAACCGTGCAATGAATAGTAGAGAAAAATTCAATCATGCACATGCGAAACTTAGAAATGTGATTGAACGTGCTTTTGGTGTCTTGAAAGCACGTTTTCCAATCTTGAAGAAAATGCCCTCATATCCTCTGGATACACAAAGAGATATTACTGTTGCATGCTTTGCTATTCATAATTTTATTCGGAAGGAGCGCTTAAGCGATGACCTTTTCTCGTTATATGATCACCGTAAAGTACATGATAATAGCAATTTACAATATGATAATGTTGTTGATGAAGATGTTCAACCACATAGAAGTGCAGCTGATCAATAATATGTGACTAGTTTAAGGGATTCAATTGCGGCACAATGTCCTTGAATGTTTTAGATTATGACATTTTATTTTCACGTTGCTAGACTATGTTAAATTTATGGCTCAAATGTTTTATTTAATGCTCGATGTGTTTATGTTTTGTAAGATTGAAACTCGTTTACATTTACAACATTTACAATATTCAGACGTTTAAAAAAAACAAACAGTCTAATTGGATTCAGATTCAGACATTTACGCATCAGATTCAGATTCAGATGTGCGGTTCAGATTCAGATTCAGAACCTCTTAAAAAAACAAACACCACCTTAATAATTCAAATATAAAATCTTGTCTAAATGAGATTAATAAACTCTTAATAAATGAGTAAAAGAAGAAAGAACAAAAACAAAAACAAAAAAAACGAGTTGTCACACAAACATAAAAAAATAAGCACTTAAATAAGTTGTTAAAAAGGACAATTTCCTCATTTGTAAAGGGGTTATTAAGGGTGTAACCTTGGTTTAAAATTAATTTTGCGATCCAATGCGTTAAAGGTCCCCGAGGCCGATCGTGATGCGTGTTGCAATGCGAAAGCATTTTAGACGCGATGCGTTTGGTATTAAAAATACAAAAATATTTATCGTAGAATATTAAACAAAGTACAAAGTAAAATGCAATAAATTTACAAATAAAGTCAATAAGATTTAAGAAATAGGAAAATAATCTATTTGTAAAATAAGTAAGTCACTAAATCGTGACATAAAATACTCATAACCAACATTATAAACTTCAATAAAATGTTGTTTTAAATGAGACCCACCTCCTTTAATTTCTTTCGAATTGAACGAACTTGTAAATTCTTGAATTCCATAATTTCGGCTTGATTCCTTGTTATTGTTACCGTTCAATGCAGTTGAACGTGAATGATTAGAGTCCACTCTATACATATACACGATGACATGATGTTATGATGTATTAAATGCATACTTGTAAGTTATACCCGTGGCTAAAAATCCTAACTTATTCATAACTAAATAAATAGCAAAAGTCAAAACTGAAAAATTTAGTCAAATTTGAACCACATATATGATTTCCAGCTTAATTATTTAACATATATTATTATGTATGATCAAAGAAAAATATAATCTTGCACAACATGAAGATAGAATAAGAAGATTGTTTACGGGATTTCAAATCATGTTAATGGCATATGATCATAAACCGAAGGGTAATTTGGATGTAGGGTTGGATCTTGTTATTGTCTTTGGTTTGTACATCTTTAAACAACTTATATTGTTCAAGGTCTATTAAATATATTACCTTCTTCTAAATAGTTTAATTTTTTCAAATGACCTAAATCTCATATTGCGACAATTGCGATCGTTGCTAGCATTACAAAAATGCGGCAAATTGCGGTCTAATGCGAGCGCATTTTAGGATGACCTTGCATTAGGCACCATGATGCGAAATCCTAAATGCAATGCAACAATGCACGCAATTTACGCAATGATGCGCGCATTTTTAAACCAAGGGTGTAACAGCCCGATTTTTATGGCCAACGTGTACGCCCCTCAGAAAAACAGAGAGAAGGTCATCGTTTGGAACGACCTCATGGATATCAAAGCCAGGTGTGGGGGTTGGTGGATTCTTATGGGGACTTCAATTCGGTTAGAATTAAGGAGGAGAGAAAAGGGTCCAAGTTCAAATCGAATAGCGCCAAGGATTTCAACTTGTTTATTGAAAGGGCAGACCTTTTCGAGTATGAGATGAAGGGTAGTAGATTCACTTATTTAAAAGAAGATGAGAAAGGGAAGAAGCTTAGTAAAATCGATAGATTGTTGGTTAGTAGAGAGGTTTTGAATTTATGGCCTAAGGCGATCTTTAGGGCTCTCCCTAGACTTTATTCGGATCATAATCCGATCATTTGGTCTACTATGGAAAGCAATTTTGGTCCTAAGCCGTTCCGCTTTTACAACTCATGGCTAGACCACCCGGATTGCAATGGTGTGGTTAATGATACTCTTGATAAGTTCTCCTTCTCGGGGCCCCCGAACATCAAGCTTTTGGAGAAATTCAAAAGCTTTAGTAGTAGTTTTAAGAGGTGGAGAGACGAGAAGAATATTAAGGAGGGAGATGAGCTTGATTTATGTAAAAAAGAGCTTGGGGAAATTGAGGCGAATATGGAGGATTACGAGCTGAATAAGATGGAGTCTTGGACTCGGTTGGAATGCAAGAAAAGGATTTTAGAAATTGAAGAGAGCAAAGCCAAAGATTTGAAACAAAAGGCTAGGTGTAAATGGAACGTGGATGGTGACGAGAACACTCGGTTTTTTCATGGGCTTATTAATAATAGAAAAGTCTCTAACTCTATTCCTGGTCTGTTGGTGAGGGACGAATGGGTTAATAACCCAAAAAAGATCAAGAAAATTGTGTTTGATTTCTTTAGCTCCAAATTTAAAGAAAGTGTGATAAGAAGGCCGAAGATAGTGTGTGATCTGAATTCGAGATTGTCAGAGGTGGAAGCTAATGATTTAGAGTCTAAGTTCACAATTGAAGAGATTAAAAATGATGCTTTTGATTGCGGTGATGAGAAAGCCCCAGGCCCCGACGGCTTTACGTTCAAATTCATAAAAAGGTATTGGAGTTTATTGGAAAAAGATTTTTCTGGATATTTTGATGAAATTTCACGAGGAAGGAAAGATTAGTAGAGGTTGTAGTTCGGCTTTTATTTCATTGATCCCTAAGGTTAAGGATCCTGGTAACTTAAACGATTATCGCCCGATCACTCTTGTCGGGATTATCAGTAAAGTAATCTCAAAGGTGATCGTGAATAGAATTAAAAGGGTCCTGGATAAAGTGATTTCCGTTAACCAGTCGGCATTTTTGAAAGACATATTGATTTTAGACGGGTCGTTAATAATTAATGAAATGATATCATGGGTGAAGAAATGTAAGAGTAAGGCTTTTGTTTTTAAAGTAGATTTCAACAAAGCCTACGACAATGTCAATTTGGAATTTCTGGTATCTATTATGTTGCAAATGGGGTTCAAGGAGCGGTGGTGCAAATGGATCAGGGGAATTTTGTCCTCTGCAAGGTCGACTGTGTTGGTGATGGGTCTCCTACTTTCGAGTTCCAATGCTCAAAAGGTATGCGCCAAGGCGATCCCCTTTCGCCTTTTTTATTTTTGATTGCAATGGAAGAGCTATCTAGCATCATGAGGAGAGCTCAAGCTTTGGAGGTTATGAAAGGCTTCGAATTCCCGAATAATGGCCCGATCATTTCCCATTTATTATACGCGGATGACTGCTCTTTCATGGGAAAGTGGTCGGAAAGAAACTTGGTGAATGTGATAAGGATTCTTAGGTGTTTTCATTTGAGCTCGGGGTTGAGAATCAACATAGGTAAATCCCACATAATTGGCATTGGGGTTGAAGATATAGAAGTTAATAGGGTTGCGAACCTGATGAAGTGTAGAGCAGGGGTATTTCCTTGCGATTATTTGGGCCTAAGGATTGGGGGAAATATGAACCGAATTAATAGTTGGAACTTTTTGATTGATATTTTTAAGAACATGCTCTCTAAATGGAAGGCGTCTAGCCTTTCTATCGGGGGGAGGACTACTCTCATCAAATCGGTAATGGAAAGTCTCCCGACATACTACTTTTCTCTCTTCATTGCTCCGGTTAAAGTGATCAACGTCTTGGAAGGCATTATTAGGCGTTTTTTATGGGGTGGGGACAACGAGAAGTCTAAGGTTCATTGGGTGGCTTGGGACAAAGTCTCGTCCCCTATTCGTGATGGAGGCCTTGGATTGACGAAATTGAAGGAGACTAATGAAGCCCTTATTGCGAAGTGGCTCTGGAGATACAAGAATGAATCGAAAAATCTTTGGAGAAGGGTGATTGATTCGGTGCACGACACCAAGAGGTGCTGGTCCCACATCCCTTTTCGTCAATCAATATAGCAAAGGCGATTAATAGGATGAAGGTGGGGGATTTGAGTCTGAATCAGATGCTCAAAGGTACATGTGGTAAGGGTAGGGATATTCGATTTTGGCTGGATCCATGGTTAACAACGTGGCTCTCAAAGACAGGTTCCCGGGTTTGTTTAAAAAGGAGACAGACAAGAAGTGCAAGGTTCGAGACAGATTTTGTTGCGTTAATGAGCGATTTGTTCTTAATGTCGTTGGTCAGTTATCTGCTGAAGATGACATTGAGCTGGAAACGTTATATCGCCAGTTAGAAGGGAAGCGGTTAAGGGATTATGATGATAATTGGGAATGGAACGGAAGGAACCAAAGATCATTTAGTGTTAAAGGGGTGAAAGAGTTCCTCCTAAGCCAATATGACTACAGTAACAGTTTCGTGTTTAAATGGTCGAAATGGATCCCCAAAAAATGTAATATTTTCATGTGGAGATTAGGGATGGACAGAGTTCCCACAGGTATGGCCCTTAGAGTTAGAAATTGCTTCTTTGGCTCCACGTTGTGCGAATTGTGTGGTCAGGTGGATGAAAGTGCTGAGCATCTGTTTTGTTCGTGTGAAGTGGTCACGGAAATTTGGTATAGAATTAGCCGATGGATCCGATCCCCTCCCTTGTACATGTTCTCTGTTTTAGATTTGTTTGATATACACAGGTGGGGTGTCCAAGATAAGAAGAGAAGGAAAGCCAATAAAGGGATTATAGTCATTACTTGTTGGTCTATTTGGAAAGCTAGGAACTTGAAGAAGTTTGAGAACGGTTTCATTGTTGTTAAACGTATTATCCTAGATATTATGGGTTTTGGTTTCTTGTGTTATAAGAACCGAAGGGGGAATTCTAGTTTAAGTTGGGAAAAGTGGTGTAAGTTCGATTTGATGTAATTGTGTTGTGTTTTGGTTGCCCCTTCGCTAGTTGGTGCTGGTTTAGGCTTGTGTGAATAATAGTTAACTTTAAAAAAAAAAAAAAAGATAAGTTGTGCCGGAGCATGTATATAATTTCATTTGTTATATGCCCAAAGTATAATTGAGTTGACTATATGATTGTCAACGAACCTTCCAAGTTCCAATAACAACATATCATCACAGAAACAAAAGCACAGATTGTTAATGATTTTCAGAGGGTTTTCCTTTCCATAATCAAAATCAAAGTTCCAATAACCACAGTTTAATTGACATCATCATCATCATCGTGTATATACATCTGATCATCACAGCTTTTGTAAATCAATCATGAACATCTTCAAGAAGAAACCCACACCCAAAGGTACCTCCTCATCAATACCTTATTCTTATCAAAATTCAATCCTTTTATTATGTCACTTAGTTAATGATTCTTGTTTGATCACCCAATTTCATGTTAGTTTGATTATAATCCTGCTGTTAATGTTGGAAATTGGTTTGATTTTGAATAAAGTATTTCGATCCTTTTATCGCTTTAAGTATCGCGGAATCTTTATTAGGATAAGACAATCTAAACACTTTGTAACTAGGCAAAGAGAACAAAGCGAAATAGAGAGAATTGTTAATTTTCGTAAGTTGCAAATGAGACCAAACATCTATGTTGTAGAACTTGACGGTTAGGACGTTATGACATTTGGGAAAAAAAAACCAATAGACATGTTGGCCAAAAGACGCAACTCTTCCTTTTTGGCGGGAAAGTTGGGTAAAAACCGTTGGTACCAATATCGTATGTATAAATGATTTGTTGGTAACATTTATTTTTGTTTGTTATATGATGATTCAGAAGCACTCAGGGAGAGTAAACGAGAAATGTCTAATGCTACCAGAGGTATGTTTTTATGTTAACTTATTTAGTTCTAGTTTTTAGTTGATAATAGAGGTGGCAAAATGGGCTGGCCGGGCGGGCACGGGCACGGGCTAAAACGGGCACGGGCTAGAATGGGCACGGGCTTAAACGGGCACGGGCTAAACGGGCACGGGCCAAACGGGCACGGGCCAAACGGGCACATGTTATACAAATCGCTTAATAAAAGACCTAAAACGACTAAATAAATTCCTTAAACGTAATATCTTATTTATATTAACAAAAATAAATATATTATATAAAAAAAATCTTTAAAACGATCGTTAATGTTCAACAATTGAGAGAGAAAAAAATGCCCGTTTGTGCCCATTTAAGTTTTCAATGGGCTATA
The DNA here is from genome assembly GCA_022545495.1 of Chrysanthemum lavandulifolium. NCBI lineage: Eukaryota > Viridiplantae > Streptophyta > Magnoliopsida > Asterales > Asteraceae > Chrysanthemum > Chrysanthemum lavandulifolium. Next base: position 98,497,916 of record CM040243.1, on the reverse strand, counting down.
TGTGCTCATTTCAAAAAAAGAAGGGGGCTAAATGTGCCCAAATCTTTTAAAAATGTGCCCATTTAGCCCATCTTTTTGCTTCTGGGCACATTTTGCCACCTCTAGTTGATAGTAAGTTACAAGTGATTATTGTATTGTACTAAGTTGTAACATTTTATACGGGTATGCTGTAATTTTTAGTTAATAGTAAGTTGTTTGTTTTTTGTGATTCAGGTATAGAGAGGGAAATTAATGCATTGCAAATAGAGGTATGTTTTAAGCTTTTTGACATTATGCGCATGTGTTATGTGATGTGGGAAATGATCTGAAAACTGTACCCCGATTACCTCCTAACAACCTTCCTCGAATCAGACAGCAGGCATACTTTAGACGTGTAATTGCTAAATGCCTCCATGCCTCTTATTACTGTTTCTAGTGATCCCTGTTTATGTCCGATCAGAGGGTGGGGTGGGGGGAATGACGAGTGTATCATTCTTTAGACACTTTACTCGAGCAAAAGTAATTCAAAATAATGTCAAATAGCTACCACATCTACATACATGTGTGTAAATACCAATACACAATTTTAAAAAAAGAAAGCTACTTACAGTTATAACTAAAACAGGAAAAGAAGCTTGTTGCTGAGATAAAGAGAACAGCAAAAACAGGAAATGAGGTAAGTTGTGTAGTTCAAATTTTATGGCTTTCTGTTTTCTCATTTGTTCATCTGAAGATGGACCCTTTATAACTAACGCTGGCTTTGTGCAGGCAGCAACAAAAATTTTAGCACGCCAATTGGTCAGGCTTAGACAACAAATAGCCAACCTACAAAGTAGCCGAGCTCAAATGAGAGGCATCGCCACCCATACACAGGTATATTGTCAAATGGAAATTTCTTTGTTTTCATAGAGTAGATCAGATGTTTTATGGTATTCTACGCTTTTAACTTCTTTCAGGCATTAGCTGCGCACTCTTCTGTGGCAAATGGGATGAAAGGTGCTACTAAGGCAATGTCAGCAATGAATAAGGTAATAACCTTATAGTAGTGTTTTGCTTTTCCCAAATGAATGTTTACAACCTAACAAACATAATAATTTAAAGATGGAGTGTGACAGAAAAGCTTCTACTTATAGATATTTTTATGTGTATAACAAAATGATGGGCGCCTAAAATAAGATATATATAAAAAAAAAAAAAAAAAAAAAAAAGAAAGAAGAAGCATGCTCATTTATATTTATCTTATTTAGCTGTTGTTAGAGGAAGAGATTACATCCTATCTATAAATATTGGTTATAGTTTAATGGTCAAATGGTTACAATGAAAAGGTTTGCTGAAAAGGAAACAAATCTCTAGGTTGAAATTGCTTCACTCCAAAAACTAAAATCATTATTCAGTAATAGCTTTTGTAATCATAAAGACACGTGTTGGCGAACCCAACCTTTTTCATCCCATTCTCATAGTTCACCTGTTTTGACCCATTACACAACCTGCCCAAATGTTGTATTGCTTTGATCCACTGTGTTATGATATTAAAGAATAAATTCCTTATGTCCTGGTAAACTACTATTTGTCATTTTCATGATGTGAGTATGCTCTCCTCTGCAGGAAATGGCTCCTGCAAAGCAAATGAAAGTGATGCAAGACTTCCAGAAGCAATCTGCACAAATGGATATGACTGTAAGATAGTGCAATTTAAAAAATATTATTTATATTGTGCATAGTTTGCCATGAAGCACTGGCTCCACGATGACCATATAACTCATTATTTTTCATTCTTTCTCTGCAGACTGAGATGATGTCAGATGCCATAGATGATGTTCTTGACGATGATGAAGCTGAAGATGAAACTGATGAGCTAACAAACCAGGTAAACTCCATAAAGCTATTCTTTTCAGCCTGCAAGTGCAGCATAGTTAAAGCACACAAACTTTTTTTGCAGTATGTGTTTTACTTTTCTTTATGCATATTTAGCAGCTTCTGGGGTTGGATTTCGGTTTTAGGAATTGATCATATGAATCAAATAAGACACTCCGTAATTAATAAAAGGGCTGTAGAAAATATTGTTTGGATGTGCTTCTGCTGTTTGAGGTTGTAATCCGAGTGTTTTGGCAAATGCTGATATCAAATTACATAAATGAAAATTTTGCAAAAAAATGTATGTATGCTTTGTGCAATGCAAAGAAAATTCACTTAAATTAGGTTAAAAGACTTGGTAAATAAGTAATCTTATTTTACTTTCGATAATCATTTTGTTTCAAGTTTGCAACTGTGTGGAAGTGATCATCTAGATCAGAAGTAACAATATGTTTATCCAAACATTAAAACTGGTAATTGTGATTACAAGTAGTACTGTAATAGTCAAATAATCAATTCGAAAAGGTGGACACAAACACATCTTACTTGGTTACATTGATTGTATTATCTGGCAGTCTCTTTTTTCAGACTTCGCTTATTTACCCTTTTCATATTGCAGGTCCTAGACGAGATTGGCGTCGATGTGGCTTCACAGGTTTGTAGTGTGACATTTTATTCTGAAGTTTATCCTCCTCTTGTATATGCTTAACTGATTTAACTTATATTTTAACTTTTCACAGTTATCATCAGCTCCCAAAGGAAAAATTGCAGGGAAAAATACCGAGGATGCTAGCAGGTGAAATTTATATCATAGTCACTTGCTACCATTTTGTCCCAATTAAATTACAACAGTTTCTTCTGAGGGGTCATCCTAAAATATGCAATATTTCTTTTTATGCAACATCTAAGCCAAAATCATTTTTGCTCATTAGCGAATTATCGATAACATTGATTTGCTCAAAAAAACATCCAACTAGTTTACTAAGGTTTGCATATACAAGTGATTTTTGTCAGGTTATAAAATTATAAATGAAAAACTATAGCAGTTTGGTAAAAAATTCCTCATTCTTGCAAAACGCAATACCAGTATTTACTATTTTGCATTTTTGAACGAATGATGGTCTGCTTGCAACAAAAAGTCAAAAGACTCCAAACATTTCCTCTATTCTATTGAGGGGTCTTAACAAAACCATTCCCTCTTTTTGAAAATTCCACATTAACCATTGTTAGTTTGCAACAAAACCGAAGCACCATTACTCACATAGTCTGCCAGTATATGGTAAATCTGTATTCATATTTATTCTGGTTGTAACGTGTTTGGTATTTATGATGTATACAGTTCCGGCCTTGATGAACTAGAGAAGAGATTGGCAGCCCTAAGAGGTTAAAATCCCTTGATCATATACGCTTCATGTGATCAACAAGTCACAATTTCATCCACGGAGCTTCTTCATAGAGGTTTCTGCACTTATGTACATGTTCTCCATCATTTGATGTTACTTACAAATTTACCAACACAACTTTCAGCTTTAGGGTCAAATGGTTTATTTGCCTATATTGTCTTGAGGATAAGCATATTTGTTGAGGGTTATATCCATGTGTTTGTCATTGTCTTTGTCTCGAGCTTGGTTGGAACAACTTGTGCATCGACCCCGCCCAGGGTAGAGTATTAATTTCCAAACAAACGACTATACAGTTATTGAATTGGACAGGTTTGATTAAATATTAACAGAATGGCATCAGTTTTTGTTATTTTGCTGTGTCGGATGGCCCAAGATGTCATATTTTACATTTCTAGAATATATTCACTAAATTAGCTTAAAGTTGATGGACCAAGTTACTTTCCACGGATTTGTTAATCTGATAAACAACTTGCAACATGTTTGTTTTGTTAGGTGTCAATATTCTTTTGGTAGTCAGTTACTTTGACAAGAGAGTGGAGTGGGTATATGATTTGGACAAAAAAAGATATTTGATTACACTATGACTTGATAGCAAGTCACTTCTTTTAGCGATGCAATCATTTCGGGAATCAAGTTACAGGTGCCATAATAGTTGCGACAAGCTATAAGATTGTGCGCGATGGTCATTATGTAACCAGACGTGAACCACCAACTTTCATGCATCAAAATGTGGTTGGCCCAATTTGGAGGTGGTTTTGTCATCCCGCCCACCGAATGAAATTTCTTGTTATTATGTGTGTGTTGTTGGACATGTATGTGTTTTAACTTTTAAGTAGAGTATGCTCATATGGTGAATTATGCTGATGTGACACCCGACCACACAACCACCACACCAAACCACTACTACCAGTCTAGCATATTAGAGTAATCACATATTTACCCAAAATTTTAAAGCCGACTAAATGTAGTTATTTGAGCAAGCTAGAATTGAGCCTCCCATACTTTCAAATGTCATAAACATTAACACCAACTATCTTACATTGGGGTACACAACTTGTGTTTCTCATATGACGCCCTTCATGCAATAGCGATTCATTACATCATTACAAAAACAACAGAGATATTTAGCTTCACACTCTTATTACAACCATTTCTTGGGTTAATATCCTAAAAACATCCTAAAACTAATCATTTTTTTATTTCAGAGCATATACAAATACACCAAACATGTATTCTTTAGATTGTAACTAACATTTTTAACGGATTTATCTATTTGTTACTGCTTATGTCATATTGCAAAGAGAACTAGGTGGATAAACCAAAAGATGTATCAGACACAATGAGTAAAGAATAACTCAGTGATTTGACAAAGACAACATAATCACCGGTTTTGAGTTATGCTACAATCTCAAAAGGTAAAAAGCATTGGTGGGTACAAATGCAGGAAATCATATGTTCTAAGCCACACAAACTAACAAATAGAAGTGCATTACAACATTATAGCCTACCGAGGTATTTAATTTAAACCAAGTTTTCTTGGGTACCAAAAACAGACTGAAAATTCCCGTAAAAAGAAACTCATTCTTTGGATGAGCATCACAGCGTGAAAGATATAATTCAAGTTGTTACATCTTATATTGTGGCGTAAAACATGAATTCCCATTTTTAAAACAATCTATAATTGTAGGATGTTTTAGTTTTATTTAATCATATCCTTTTACTTCTTGATTTGGAGGAACTCAAAGCTTCGGAGAGGATCCTCACGGACACCCTTTGATGTACCCGAGATGGCAGATGGTCTGGTATCATATCCTGATTGGACTCTTTGAGTTGTAGATAAGCGGCCCCCACTGCTCGAGACGAGCCGGCTTGATCTGCCATCTGTAGCATCTGCTGAGGAAGTTGGTTTGCTGCTGCTTAGGAAAGACGCACGTTTTGAAGAGCCCCCGGTTCGAGAAGATCGGACCTTTTCCGAATCAGCTTGCTGTGAATGAAAATATATCATAGTTAACAAATAGCACCTGAAGCTAAAAAGAATAGAAACTTCATGGGACACCAGAATTTCTCCCCCTGATACAAATTTATAGTGGTAACCAAATCGACTCATTTCTTAATGAATGAGTCGGTTCTGGTTATAATCTGATCTCTAACAGGTCCACCATTAATAAAACAGAAAACGGGTCCAATAGGTCAATATTCGGTCAAGTATACTTTATATGCACAAAGACAAGCAGAAACATACCACATCTTTTGATGAAGGTACATCTTCTGAGGTTCTGTTTCTAGAAAGTTCATGGCGTCCACCAGCTGACAGATTTCTTCTAGATAACGGATCCAATGAAGAATTTTGTCCAGCTGTAAGAAAGAAGAAAGACACAAACTGTCAGCAGACTCGACAAAAGGATCTATTGTTCTCAAACACGTCAAATAAAGAACTTTGCTAAAGAGGAAATCAGGTCTAATGTGTAGGAAATAGCCTGAAGTCTACACTAAATGCAATACGCCTCCTATTTTAATACTATTATTGCAATAAACGTGTTTGTAGGACAGCCTGGCCCAGCCTCTTATGGCCCCATAACAACCAGGCCTATTCTAACCCGTGACCCTATTAATATTCCACAGCTAGTGACCATTCGGCATTCTTCATCAAAAAATCAAACTTCTAAACAATACCTGAGGTCCTTCCTGGTTTTTCAGCAGACGTCCCAGCATTTTGACCAGCTATACCACTTGGAATCTGCACAAGAAAGACAGATGATGAGTATGTATTCTTGAAAAAAAGAAATAAAAATACCAGCAACATAATTGTTTTTTCACTTACTCGTCCTCTGGAGCTGGAACTGATTTGTGGATACTTCAATATGGTCCAATCAAAGACATAGTCAAATTGATAGCCTGAGATATAAGAATATATCAGATCAAAGTTAACATATATTGACGCTTCAATGCAAACAAAAAAAATATCAAATATTTGACCAATGTATCACCTTCACGAATAAATAAGTCTCGAAAAAGCCTCTTCAAATATGAATAGTCCGGTTTGTCTTCAAATCTCAAGGATCGGCAATAATGGAAGTAGGATGTGAATTCTGATGGATATGATTTGCATAGCACCTGTTGTGATAGATTTAGTGTCATGAAACTTTATATGACTCTTCATAGTCACACTAAACATGCATAAACTTAAAACCTACCTCTATTGGAGTCAACATCTTCTTTTCACTTATTCTGTCATACTTTTGCTTCTTGGTTCCTGCTTTCAGTCCCTGCCATGGAAGGCTGGTGCAAAAGCACAAATTAATCATATTATCATATAAAGAAAGCCAATGACTAGTATCAGGTTGTAAAAAGTATACCAAAACAATGACTCACCTTCCTCTTAGGAAATACATGAGGACGTAGCCAAGAGATTCTAAATCATCCCGTCTACTTTGTTCTGCATAACCACAAAAATATATTAAAAAAAAATTAACACATAAAGTGATTCTTGTAACAAAAAAAATATATCAATAGTGCCACTCACCAACTCCAAGGTGTGTGTTGACACTAGCATAGCGAGCCGTGCCCGTGAGATTTTTGTTTTCCCTAATGAAAACCTCTTGATGAGACCATAGTAATATAAAGAAAAATATAGCAACAGTGCCAAATATACATAAATAATGTGAAAAAGTAAAGAGAAAATGAGGGTCGGGCAGGTTGGACAATAGGTCAAAGTGGGTAATGACTTATACCGCTCGAAATGGATCGACCTAAAACACTTTTTGTCCAAACATTAAACCTTTTCTCTATGTAACTAGTGTGTCAAAAACTCAAATATGATAACAAAAACTCATATACCCTTTCAATAATAATCTGGTATTTTGAGTGATGTGAGATGCTTACCAGAATCAACAAAATTAAACAGTGAGAGCACCCAAATTACCTGTATGGTATGTGCCTATGAGTTTGGAGGTCCCTATACTTCTTTGCAAGGCCAAAATCAATAATGTACACCTACCATAACAGGGAGCATAAGAAGATATTGAAAAGGTGACTTGTGGTTAAAAACTTTAATGCTGGAACTCCAAATCCGTAAGTTTGATAGTTTTACACAGTTGTTTATCAATATTTACATAAAAAAACAAACAAGATAAACCAACAGAGCTTTAAAAAATGGCTGATTAATCACCTGATTTGCTTTGCGGCCCAGGCCCATTAAAAAATTGTCAGGCTTTAGGTCACGGTGAAGAAAACTACGTGCATGCATGTACTCAACTCTATTTATCTGCAAAGTTGCATAAGTAAGAAGTGATTTCAAAGTAGAAAGCAGTCTAAAAAGATGAGCTCATTGGCACTTACTAATTGATCTGCAAGCATAAGAACTGTCTTCAAGGAAAACTTTCTATTGCAATAGTTGAAAAGGTCTTCGAGGCTCGGTCCAAGGAGGTCAATCACCATGACATTGTACTCACCCTCAACTCCAAACCATTTGAGGTTGGGTACTCCCGCTTCAAAAACAAGATACAGAAACATGTTAATTCCAATTGTATTTCTTTTTTACCACAAACTTCGCATTGGACCAAAGGCATGTTGTTGTGATGGTAAAAGCTTATGATGGTACATGATATATCGCCTCAAAATAAATATACGACTTTATAAAACTGATATTGTAACAAGATACATTAGACAATAAATACTATATCAAACCTTCACAAGCTATCTCATTATAGTTTCAAATGCAATAGTTTTCTAAAATATATATGTTTAGTCCAAAAATACGAATGACTGTAAACAATATGGAGTTCCGGTAGTAAAATTCTTTGGGTTATTAGTTTATAGATGCGACAAGCACTCGTTTACCAGAATGAGGGAGTATTATATGTTTTAGTAGCAACTAGCAAGAATAGATTGGTGATTTATTCAAACACGGCCATATTTTAGCAACTATCAACTAGCAAGGATAGATACTCACTTCCTCCCTGAAGAAGCATGTATATTTTTGATTCATAATGCAGTTGAGGATGTTTCGTCTTGGTGGGTTCCTGAAAATTACAGCACCGGATAAATAAGTAAAGTACTGGAGATTCAAAAAGTCAACGGCCTAAAAATGGACACTGCATGTGCTAGATATACAAAAATAGCTCCTAGTCACTATCAAGTGACACAACACTACCACAAAAGTCTTGTTTTTTCTGTTTTTCATCTAACAAAGAAAAAAGGATCGAGTTTCATAGTGACTATGTACATTGTATAAAATCAGAACTATAACCAAAGGTAAAACAGAACCCTATTTGTATTACGGCTATGAAGGATAAAAGGTCAAAGTAGTAACAGTCAAACAAACAACCAGGTTCAAACATATAAATATATTAAGATACATGCACAGTTGGGGTTTTAAGACGAAGTATGGATATGCGTCACCAGAAATTAATTTGACAGATATACCAAGTTGGGCATAAAATTCATGGACAATCTCATACATATGGAATTAATTGTGTAGTAATTCCATTTTCAGCTCTTATTATTAGCATATATCTGGCTTTATCAAACAAAAAATCAATAACACAGGAGGAAACACAACTTTAATGCTGTTACATGCTATATAAGGCCATACCACTAACATAACAGAAGCAACCACATTTAAGACACAAAATCCTCTTAAAAAGATATACCACGGTGATGTCTGAACAATCAATTAAAAGTATGGTTTAAGGTATACAATAGACGTGTATATGGTACATGTACCCAAAATATTACTCGTCTTGTACCTGAACTAGTTATTTTGCAACTGGTGACCACCGGTAAACAAGCTTACGCGTCTTTTTCTTAAACTTTTTAATATTTTTTATAAACTGGCTTTTTAACGAGGTGGCACTCCAAGTGAGCAGGTGAGTTATTTTACCGTAACAGGACATTTTGAAAAGTACATGTCTATTCTACTTAACTATTTTCCTATCAGCTCAACGCCATTAAAAATTCTTATTACAATTTCGATAAAGCACACCCAAACATTATTTATCAATAAATAAAAGTCAATAGAGAATACCAGCTTAACAGCAACTTCTTCGCCAGTCTGAATATTAACACCTACATACCATCAAACAAACAATAAATAATCAATTTTTATATTAAAATTAAAATAAAATAATCTCGAAAATAATAAAAAGTAGTAATTACCTAAAAAAAGTTCACCAAAAGATCCACTACCAATCTTCCTCCCAAGCTTAAACTTACCACCAACCACACGATCCATAATTATAAATATTTTTTTATTTTATTCTAATTTTTTTTATTAAAAAAAATGGATAACTTAAATAATAAACTAGTAAACAAAGAGGTAAATCTACACTCAGATCTATGTAATTATATATATTACACGTCAGCTAGGGTTTGTTAAAACTTAACCCAACTAACTTCAATTGAAAATCGAATCCGGTACACACACTATACAATATCAAAAATTGATTGAAGGTTTATTGATTAAAAACGTGATTTAATTGATGATGGTGATGATACAAGCATGGTTGATTGAATTGGGAGTGTTTGGATGATTGGATTGGATTGGGGGAAATAAAAATAGGATTGAGATTAATTTTGTTTTTGTGTGTGTGTGATGGAGAGAATAAATTAATTGGAATTAAAAATTGATGAGAGAGAAAAAGAACGAGAGGAGATGTGAGGAAGAGAATGGAGAAGTGAAGGCAAGGGAAGGGAAAGCAGTTGTTGTCTTTGTTGATATCGTTTCTTTCTAGTTTCTATCTTCTCAATTTTTTATATTTTTATGATTATTTTTGTCTGAAAATGATGCATACTTTATAAAGTAAGAAAGTTGCCTCTTTTTTTTGTAAAAAATTAAAAATATTTACAATTAATCCCCTTTATTATATCACAAGTACATGTTTTCCCCTTTCCTTAACAAAGGAAAGTAGGTAACTTTCCTACTTTATAAAGTAGGCATCATTTCCCTTTGTTTGTATTAGATATTTTGTTTTTTTTTTTTGAACTTAGTTTGTATTAGATACTTGTTCACGGTGTGTTTTAACTATTTATACACTTGAGTGTCTTAATCAAAAAATTGAATGTGCAAATCACCTCTCATAACTAAACTCTTCCTTCATAACACGCCAATAACTTCGCCGGTAGGTCCCACAAAATACTCACCAAATATACCCACCCACTCACAATTAAAAATAAAAAATAAAAACCCACATACAAACACAAGAATGCAAATGCCGTGAGCCATTGCATTGGCTCAAAACCTTTGGAACGATGCTCCGGTATGGTTGGCTCAACTTTGGCACGAAAAAAAAGGACGAATGACGTGTGAAATAGCACCATATCGTGTGCTCTAAGAACTAGTTCTATGTCTCAAGGATTTTTTACTCACGCTCTGCGAGGTGCGAGGTTTAAATTTAATTAAGAGACTCTTAAAATAATTACAAGTAAGTAACGGGAGGGATGCTTTTACAATTTTTCAGTGACTATTTTTGCAACATACATAAACTGGAGCGACAATTCTGTAATCTTTTGTTACAAAAAGTTTCTTAGATTTAACCCTAGGACTGTTTTCGTAATCACATGTTAAGGCTAGGGTCCTGTTTTGTAAAATTACATACACTATTGTTGCAAAGCAAATAAAACATAGGGAAATTTTTTGCCAAAAACCAAACCCAAAGGACCTATTTTGTTGGTTTTCAAGGATCATTTTTGCATTTTTAAAGACTGTTTTTGCAAAGCTTATAAAACAATGGGCCATTTTTGCCAAACATCAAACTGCATGAACCATTTTTACCATTTTTCAAGAATGTTTATTGTTTGATGCAAATGAACATTCATGAGAAATTTTGATATTAGAAAAAAAAAGATGAAATTTTTTAAACGAACCAAAACAAGTAAATGTTTACAAAAATAAACTTCGCGTATGTTTTTTACGAAAATGAACTTTTACATACTATCCGTTAGATTCAATCCGGGACAACTTTTGAACCCTACACCTGTCTCTTGTTCTTCTAGACGATTGAAAAGTGACTAAAATTTTAGGCGATCAGTAGGCCGAGCTCTGGGCGAATGACAAGTCCTGGGCGAGATGTGGGCGAGTACTAGGCGAGATGTAGGCGAGTGCGAGTGTTGGGCGAGTTTATGTTAAACGAAAAGTAATGCGGATTAGAATCCAAGTGTTGTAACAAATTTGAAATATGAATTTGTGGTTTAATCTAAGGACTTACATGTGTTCAGCCCCGACTAAATCAATGCAAACATATCAAGGTTGATCGGTCTGAGTTATCGAGGAGCATGCATCATGAATCTTTCTTTCATCAATGGATTTTCAATAATTAATTCAAATCAATGGATTTAAGTATGAGTTTCTGAGTTTGAATTTATCAAAGATTGTGTGTTATCGAGGAGCATGTTATCAAGAAATTGTTTTGTAAAAAGAGAAACAATATATTGACAACTAGCTAGCTCTTTTTCTCACACAAATAATACACATACACACATGTGTAGATAATAATGAATAGTCATTTTCACTCTAGGTTCATTTTGGTAAATTATAGAAAAATTGTTTAAATTAGTAAATGGAGTGTATTTTGGGTTTACATAGGTAATTAGCTTAAAAAAAATATCCATATTTCTGTTTTGGTTGTTATAAAATAATTTGTATTTTAACAAATTAAAAAGGACTTAAATAGATAGAGATAATATTTTATTGATGAAAAATATAGTTAGTAAAAATATTTCTAGATGCTTATGCATTTTTATAATAAACGCTTACTTATTATGAAACAGGGGAAGTAGTATTTATAAAACTAGTGTTTAGCGGTGCTTAAACAACAAATAAATTGAATTTACTGCACCAAATAAACGCAAAATGCCAACTTTTTTCAAACATGCGATGAACGAAGAACGATCATGTTCAATTATTTGGTAGTTTTTCTAGTTTTGATGTATGGGGTTTAATCGGTATTTTTTGCTACTACTTTTAAACTTTTTGCTAGTCATATTCTTGAGATAAGTCCGACAATATTTGAATCTAATACTTTAAAAACAATTTACGTAAAATAGTTTTTCCAGTAAATATAGTATCTTCTTATTTTCTTTTATATATACTGGTGTTTGATCATGTATTTTTCTGTTACCTTGGTCCATTTACAAAGATTAATAGACTAGAGGTTTGTAAATCTTGGTTAAGATAATTCAGAAATTTAGATAGAGCGATGCGAGCTATGTTGGTTATGCTTTTTATCCATGTTATAGAAGAAAATAGTTTTAGTCTATTATGGTTTGTACCCATAACTAAATCACACTAAGATATTCAGTATGTGCGTATACACTAGTTGATATATGCAAGTGATTTATACAAGAATTTAAACTTAAAAAAGATAAATTGAGTTTGAGGCTTCATTAGCTTTGAACCAGTCTTAGAATTGAACATGATAACGGTTTGGTTTTTGTCATGTTTTTCAAAATATGTGCGTGTTCTATTTTCAGCTCAATTCAGTTTGTTTTTTGAAATTCGCATTTGAAAATTCACACATCATAATACAGATTGATTGCACTAAGTAGGTATCAAACCTTGACCCTCCACTCTATTGTTAAAATAGTTAAAATTGACCATCTTGAGAGTTTTATCACCAAACTCTCTGCCTCCACATCAACGACACATCATCATTTAACATATCATCAAAACCACCACCAAACAAGTGTAATGGTTACCACTAAACCAAATATATAAAAATATTTTACTTCATACAAATATACCCCACAATATGTCTTTAAAAAAAAAGTGCTAAACATGAAGATGGCGCGCGGTTAAGAGACATGTGTAGTGGTGTTCGCGCGTGGTGGAGGCCACCACCTAAGTGCTACTTCGTCACCATAACATCCTATCCTAGTAGATAAATGTATTTGCTTATTTTTATTGGAAGTGATAGATGTGTATGTTTGGCAAAACTGTGTCGGTGTTGGTGCTATTGTTGATGCTGGTGTTGGTGTTGTTGCTGAAAAAGATTATAAAAAAGATATTATTTTTATAAGCTACATAAAACAACATTTTATTTTTAGATATTATGATTTTATTTATTTTTTTTTATTTTTTTTTATAATCTTTTATAAGTTTTGTCTGTTAAACAAATATTATTTATTAAATAGCTTATTTTTTTAGAAAAAAATAAGCATAATCTCTTCATAATCTCATGTGCCAAACATAGCCATAATGTTAAATTTTGTTTTTGAGGTTGTTGGCTAACTTAAAATATAAACATATCATTATAATGATCAATATATTTGCATCATTATTACTAGTAGTATTTACTAAAATATTAGTATGTTGACAAATTGATAAGAAGTGTTAAAAAGATGGTTGTCAATCCATTTCATTATAGCTTCGTATGCATAATATTCTAAGATTTGAATCAAACTCCACTAGAGTTGCACGCTGCAATTTGGTTTTTTCAATGTATGTTATCAAAGTGATACTCCGACTTCAAGAAGCACAATCATAATCATATTTCGATAACTATATTTTATTAAAACTAGTTAGTGCTGCTCCAAAGTTGTTGAAATCATGACTAGAAAATAACACAATAATAACAATTTAGCAACTTTAACAATATTTTTATCACCATTATGTTTACAAGGTTCTTTTCGTTTCATGATTCAATAGAAATAATTATTACGAGTTTATAAAGTGTAATTTAATGAATCGCCTATCAAGCTTTATATTCAAAAACAAAAAATAAAGATAATGCATTATGATAACTTGGATTAATTTAATTTATCATTTTAGGCATTTGTGGTTTGGTTGCAACTTAAAGCATTTAGTGATGTTGACAAAAAGATTTTATGATAATTTGACTAGTAATTTCCTTATGGTCAATTCAATGTACAACACATGACTCTTTGTACACGGATTTTCTGTACGCTCTAGAAGAGCTAAGAAAAATGGTCAAATATATGTAAAATAACCAGCAAAATGACCTCTACATTTAATTTTAATGGTATCAAAAAGGAGAGAACAAAAAACCCTCGCAAAAAAGTATGTAACTCATTAACCAGCTTTTCGCCTTTGTATATGGATAAAGTAACGAGAAGAGGGTCGAAGGGTGTGCGCATCCAGAATGCCCTTACGATGATTCTTGACCCGGTTCTTCCTCTGTAATATGAATTACACAGTGAAGATTAGCGATAAAGAATTAACATAGAACGTAAGGTATACAGAAAGCATGCGCATATCTGCTTTGGTCAACACCACAAATGCCAACCCCGTTTCTTCTAGGTCAAGTGAACAGAAATTTACAGAACCAAACCGGTCAATTACATCGTTTTGAGTCTGGTTTCATGAAACGTGAAAATGAGGTTGTCATAGATAAATTAAAGTCTAAAACCTTTGGATCATGCTGAATTATTTTCATTAGTAGAGCAATAATGACTGATTTTACTAAATAGCTTTATTCAATATGATACAATAAAAAATTGTTTTGAAAGAATGAATCATATTAGTCATATTCAGTTTACCGAACCACTTCATTAACTCAGATTATGCCAAAACTGTACCATCACATGATCAGGTCAAATTGACCAGTTTGATTAGTTTCTATTCAATTTTGGGCATCATAGGTTGGAGTTATGCTCCTATTAAGAAAACAAAGGCAGAAATAGTAGGCATACCAAACAGTGACTTGATTGTTGGTCTCTTTGGTTTGGTTTTCTTCTTTTTCAGTTCAGCTGCAACCATGAACGTACACTAGATTAGTCAACAGAGATTGATTTGGCAAAAAAAGCAAAAGGATATCAGAACATGTGACCTCCAGGATATTACCTAGAGATGGGAAAATGGGAGGTTGGCTAACGGGTCAAAACGGATAACCTTTTGTACCGGTAGGAATGGGATGACCGGCAAAGTTTTTTTTATCCATCTTTTATTTATAAGGAATTATTGTTTAGATTGTTGAATATGATTACCAAAACAAAAACTATTATACCAGGGCTAATTTCAGCTTGTTTGGCCATTTGACTTGTTTCATTCTAAGTTAGATGGGGTCCAAATTGCCACCCATTTGCCCATTTCCATCTACAAATTATTGCTGGTATTGGTTTTGGTCAGCAATGTTTCTCATTTCCTAATTATTAAAGGGTATTAGTCTACTAGACATTTAACTAAAAGGGTAACACTTTTGATAAAGTGTTTCACTGCTCAAGAATGCATTCACACACGTCTTGTATTCGATTATTAGAGCATAAAATTGTCTTGAATTCCATCCTCTCGCCGAAATTGCAACAATTTCACATTCTCGGCAAACTCACATGTTAAAATCGTAAAATCATAGATTTGAACACAGTTTGTCTTCTTTTTTAATTATTATTATTTTGTACTTTGCGAGTGAAATATGATAACACAAAGTATGCTATTCAACAGCGATCTAATTTTCATAATTTATGAGGTTTTATGAATCAAGATACACTTTCGACGACTCTCGAACCCGTTTGATCCATTCAATCTGTTTCTTTTAAGGGTAGTCTCTTTTTATTTTACGAGTTTGACCCGTTACAAAAATAACATGACCAAATTAACCCGGTCATTAGTGAATAGGCCATAATTGACACAGCACTTTTTTTTAATAACAATGATTGCCTTTGAGAACCAAACTTTAATTTACAAAATAGTTAAAATATAAGAAAGTGGGCATGAGAGAGATAAGAAACGTACTCATTCCAGGGACTTGATAATCATTAACAATCTCAAAGTTCTTGTATGTGTACCCAACAAAGTTAATATCCTTGGACGAAAGCATCTGCAGATTAACACCAGAACTAATCATAAAGAGAACCATCAAAAAGATACGCAAGGTGAAGGAAATGAGAAATATTAAATGAAAGCCAAAATACACATAGAAAAGCACTCTCAAACATGTTGACTAACACTAAAAGAATAAACTGAAGCACACGTCAAAATTAAGATGGGTTCATCTTAATTAACAATATTAAATTTGAAGAACATAAGTGTAAGTGGTTAGGACAGATAGTTTACCCTTCTCCAAGGTCCTGATCTTGATGAACTCTTGCTTTGGTGTTCAGACTGAAATATTTTAAAACCACCAATTCCCGTAAGCTAAATGTCATGCCCGCAAACTAATTAGATGAAACCAAAAAATAATTAAATACCTCATCAAACTTTTCAAAATTTTGAGTATCCAATTCATCTTTAACTTCTGGAATGAATGCGGCTTCCATTTGATATATTCTGTCCCAATCAATCCCTTTAAACCACGGATGAGCCTACAAAATAATAAAACTTTTTTATTATTATTATTTTGCACTTAGCGAGTGAAATACTTCAATTTCCTTGCTTAATAAGTTAATAACTTGGTGTATGACACACCATACAACACCTTTATTTCATCTGCGCCTTTTGAACCCAGCCTGTGGTTCACGTTACAGAGTAGTCTACTGATAAGATCTTTTGCTTCTAAAGAAAGTTGTGCTTCTTGTGGAAACTTCAAATGTGATTTCCAATGAACTATCTACAAAAGTGACAAAACAAAAACCCATAAGATTATATGTATATGTTTGCGAGAGAGCATGAGAACATGAGATAATGAATCATCAAAATCACATATAGCTTAAAGTCTTAAACACTCCATCTCAACACAAATGAGCCCTTTAATAAAAGCTTTAAGAATCATTATAGTATGCCATCCCACAAAATTTATATTATTCTGATCATTTAACAACTTAAACCCTTGGTATTAAGAAAAAAAATTAACAATAGACCGTGCTATATTTGATTGAGCCTTTCTGATGTATTTAGTTCGTGATGTTCTTATCTAATCCAGAATGCTGACTACTATCATTATAAATTGAATATGAATCTCACAAAAGGGTAAATTTTACTTTCCTAAGAGATAGCATACAAGACATCAATTTAAAAATTAAAATAAACAATGCTTTTTGGAAAGGTTAGAAAGTCAATTGGCTCGAAACACAAGGCGTCTGGCTCATTTAATTTGGGACCAGGGAGCAAAAAAAGTAGGTGAGTAGGTGAGGAAACAACATCTAGAACTAAGTTGGTTAGTATGTTGCAAAAAAAAAAGAAATAATAATAATAAAGAAAAGAAATACATGCTTTTGTCACTCACAGTTCACAAAAATTGGTTTAAATGTAATTGTAAAGAGATATTACCTTCCTACAAGTTGACATCGGATCATCAGAGTAGAAAGGTGGATATCCTACGAGCATTTCATACATTATAGCACCAAGAGACCACCTGTAATTCAAATTAATTTGAAAGGAAACAACTCAGTGTATAGAGCATATCCTTCTATAGTTACAGAAAACTATGTACATCATTAACATTCTTGTACAGCATTTGTCCCCAACTAACTGCAAATGTAATTAAATTTAATCTGGAATGAAAACTATTTAAAGGATGCATATTGACCCCATAAAGGAATACGGATAGACTACTAACCAATCGCATTCTAATGAATAACCCTTTTTCAGTAGAACCTCTGGAGCAATATAATCAGGAGTACCGACAGTTGAATAAGCCTGCAATGGTCCCGATATAGAATTTAAGAGAAGAAATAAGCAAAAATATAATATAACACAGAAATTAATTAATTCTCTCAAAAAAATCATGTTTCAGTGAAGGGTAAATTTAAATGTCACAATCTCAATCGTTGATAAATTTGTTCAGGAAGTTAACAAGGGGAGCATACATCCAGCAAGCCCGGAAATCTGTCAGTGCAAACTGACAAGACAATTTTTTTTTTCCCGATTACTGCTAAATAACAAAGAATCTTGAGTTTTTTTTTAAGAATTGGGATAGGTTTCCTATTATTATACAAACAGAAACAATTTGGACTAGTTTATAGATGGGAACGATTGAGATTTTCATTATGAATTTTTAGATCTTTCTAATAAAGATGCTATTATAGTAATTAAATTCTGATGCATATGATATCAATTAAATGCCATTACACACGTAACAAAGTGACAAACCACCGTGCCTCATAAGCAATAATAACAAGCATTAATACTTACAAGTGTCCTCCTATTTTTCTGCCAATGCTGCAGTTGTTCTTGTTGTGTGCGTTTTGGACCAGCAGACTGTCTCCCAGAAGTTGAATTGGAGCCATTATCCACTGGAGAGAAATCCTTCTCTTCCAGTGTGCTACAATCTAATGGTTTACACAATCCAAAGTCCGATAATCTCAAATGACCATATTTATCAAGTAGCAAATTATCCGGTTTTATGTCTCTGTTGCAATCCAATATAGCAAAGTAAGTCAGATTTTCTACATAATCTACAGCAATGGAATACATAAACATACCAAACTGTAACTGATAGCACTACCTATGTACATAATTATGTTTGTGGATGGATTCAATAGCCAAAACTGTTTCGGCAACATAAAATCTGGCTTCATCATCAGTCAAAGTATCTTTCCGCATAAGAAGGGTCATCATATCTCCACCAGGTAGATATTCCATCATGAGATATAGAAATTCGTTATCTTGGAACGAGCAATACAGCTTGACAATGCAATTGCTATCTACCTCAGCAAGCAGATTCCTTTCGGCTTTCACATGCTCAACCTAAAATAGAATGAAAAAACTAAGTACATAAGAGTAAACAAAGTAAAATTTATCATATCGTGTTACAAGATTACATACTTGACCTCTACGTAACATTTCTGATTTCTTAAGCTTTTTCATGGCGTATACACTGCCTGTTGTCTTCTCCCTGCAGATTCTGACCTACAACATAAGATAGTTGAAATGTTTTAATTCATAGCACATATCATGATGATAGAAAATTGGGAATTTTTTAGGTCGAGATCCCTAAATCATAGGGATTCAATAAATTCAAATTAAGAACGATAAACCAGTAAAATCTTGAGAATAGGAAGCTGAGAGAAAGAGAATCTAACCTCACCAAATGCGCCCTTCCCGATCATGGTCAGTAGCTCAAAGTCATCTACCCCCATTTTGTGTCTTTGAAGGCGCATGTATTCAGTCTCCTTCTTCTCTAAAAATCTAAGCAAGTTGTTTTGATCTTCCTCCGAAACGTCACCATCAGCCAATTTCTTCTCGAGTAGGGTTCGCCTATGAAAGATTCAAAAACTATACTTTAAAGCTTCTTAAAGAAAGGTCAAACATTTTATTTTCATTTCTTTTTGTTTGCATTCATTTCCTAACAATTCAAACATGCTCAAAAAACGGCTACTGTGGAGCTGTTAACAAAAATTGTGGCCAGCGATATTTTACACAATTTTTTAGTTTCTGTAAAACTTCTTATATATAAATCCAGATGTAGTTGATTGTTTAACGCCCTGCACAACAGACATGAAGTACAAAAGACACCAGCTATGAATGCTTTGTTAAGGGTCTCACTTCATATTCTCAAACTAGAAAAATCAAATCCTTTTAAGTTACCTAAACTAGGTTTGAATTCGTAAACCTATCAAACAGCACCTTATATTTTACCTATATGACGTTATAGTATAGGTCTTAGTAGACTATAGGCAAATCAAATGTTTGTCCTTCCATTTAGTACATAGCTTCTCCCAGGTTGCATGAAGCCACAAATATGCACAAAAAGTGAAATTATCGGCAAAAACATTAATTCAAGAGATATATGCTATATCAAGAGTAGATAACATCCACAAATTTACACAGCGAACAGAACATGCTGATGCCTGAAAAAAGACGCACATTTAGCCAAATGGCCTAAAGGAAAGATATGATACGACTATTCAGATGTGTTCAGTAGGCAATTTCCATGTATATCAGATAGATAATCATGCTAAAAGGAAAAGTATGTGCAGAATCGAGAATGTGGAACCTGATTAGGATTTCCTATCGGAAAACAACTTGGCAAATCTTTTTTTTTTTCCCATTATATTGATGTCCAAAAATAGTTACTTTTCATGTTTTGCAAGAGTGCTTGTCATGTTAACGTTTTTTTCATTTGTATTCCTGTTAACAGAGTTTTTTTTTAAACTCTATATATTTAATTGTAATTAATGTCTTCAATTTACGTACATATTGCATGTATGATTATCCATCCTAACGCAAATATTCACATCGATATAATTCCAATAACCACGTAACATAACATACCGTTCTCTCCTCTCTTGCAAATTCTTCATCTGTTCCTTATAATGATTCTCAATATACTTTTTCGCAGCAGCAACCTTCTGCTTCGTAATATTCGACGCCTCTTCATCCGGCACCCCCGGATCATTGGAATCTTCACCATCACCACTCATTGACTCCCTCCTTCTTGTATTTGACCTCAACCGATCACGTGGTTGAAACTTATGTAACCAACTCCTTGCTGAATCCATTAATTTCTTTCAACTAGCATAATTATTTCCAACCACAAATCTTAACCCTGAGTCACCCAAACACACGCAATTCTGCAATCACGTTATTAAAAAAAACAAAATTTATCAACAAATAGTAACTTCACATAATCCATATATCAATCACTAATACATAAACATCAATTTTACGTATCATTTACAGAGTATATAAATTCCACATTAGTAGATTACACAGAACAACTTTTTCCTGACTTCATGAAATATTTTTTCGCCTAAAAAAACTTGAGTTTTAACACTTTCTAATAATTTTTAGCCTAGAAAAACATGAGTTTTACGCTTTTTAATAATCTTTCGCCTAGAAAAACATGAATTTTACGCTTTTTGATAATTTTTCTCCTAAAAAACATTTTTTTTATACAACTTTTTTTTGCCCAAAAAAAAATAAATTCCAAATTACGTTTCTTTTTTTTTAATCAAATAGTATTACATAAACATGAAATTTACATTAATGACTAATAAATAACATAAACAATGAATTAAGATCTAGTAATAGCTTAGAAACAACGCAACATAATGATAATGACTCACCAGAACCCTAATTTTTATAAAAATTAAAACAAATAACGGAATATAACTTACATTGACGGAATAAAATCAACCAGAAATTGTATATTGTACTGGAAATTGAATAATATAATCCTGTAAAAAAATTTGATTATAAAGGAATGAATGATATTTAGTGGATGAAATAAAATTATGTTTAGGGAATTAATAATCCGTTATTTTCGAATGGACATTGTTTGTTATTTATACCTTGGGTACTACGCTTCTATTATGGTTTCTTGAGTAAATTGCAAAAATAGTTCTTATGGTTTAGGCAAATTGAATGTTTAGTCCATTGACTTTTTGAAAGTGCAGACATATGTGTGAGAAATTTACGAATGCAATTTTCGTTCTTTGTCGAAATAAAATGACTAAAACGCCTGTCCTCTTTGTTTTATTAAATAGAAAGAATACAAGGGTGATTTAGCTATTTTATTTTAGTTTGAGACGAAAATTGTACTCGTAAATTCTTCACAGTAACGGTGATTAGCATGTGTAATAGGGCAGCCGCATAAGGCTATCATTTGTGAGGGTCTTCCGATTTATTATGTTCATTATTATTTATACATGTCTAACTTGAATTTTTATAACCTTTTTTAAATAGTATGTCAAAGGGCCTCCGATTTAGTATATGTCTATTAGTATTTATACATGTGTAAGTATATTATATTTTGAATTTTTCATAATAGTTAAGTTTTTCGTGATTTACGGGTCTTCACTCGTAGTTTCGTACCAGGCCACCCAAATCAGTGGGACCATATTTGTTAAGATCCCGATTCTGATATTAAGATCTTACGATTTTACAATATTAGAAAGCAAAAATGATCCCGATCTTACGTATGATATTTGCGAGATAGGATCCCGATCCTAACCATCTTAAGATATTGATCGATTCGATCTTACTTTTATCGAACCACAAGCTAAAAAATTACATATTTATGTATTAAGTTTTGTAAAATATGAAAAACAAAAGATTAATTGTATTAAACACTTCATAATCATATTTTTTATATACGTTTTCATGATATATGATATATAGTAATATGTAAATTTGCATAATTATACAACGCCCAAAAAAAATGAGACTATAGTAGGATCTTAAGATCCCGTTTCGATTTCACGATCAAGATCCTTCAAAGAATAAAACGATCGTAGGTAGAATCCCGATCTTAAAACCTTGAATGAGACAACCCTGATTCTCCACAGGATGGTGTCTCCATTTGCAATTTACTTTAATTTCTACATTCATGTCCTTTGGTTTGCGTGGAATAGACGGACCCCAAAAATAATTTGTTTTTTTCTTTTTGGTCATAGAATCCAAATTAATCATTTGTCTCATCCACAAAGAAAAATGAACATGAGTGTGGAAAAAAGATTATAAACTAAAAGGAAATTTATCTGAAATCAAATACTTTTAGCACTTAAATACCGATTTTACAATAAAAGAGGTAAATCATATAACATCAATAATAAAGAGCACAAAGACATAAATTGGACATGGTTAGTGTTGTGAAAAATGAATGTGTTTAAAGAAATAAATTATTTCATTTTTTAATGGTATATGTGTGTTATAGATTAATGGAAAAAGCAGACAAAGGTCACGATGAAAATGTAATGCCGTAAATATGGTGAGATGGTAACGAATAAGGCATGATATGGTGAGTTATGTAACACTAGTGGAAGGTAATGGTGGACGTAATATATCTATTCTTTTTAAAGGAGTTTTTTCATTTGATATTACGTTGTATGTCCTTTATCATTAGATTGTTATCGAAAGAATAATAAAAGTCTGTATGTAAATATATTTTTAAAATCTATAATCATTTTTGTTCGAATTTTGATATGCTCACAACCATATGTTATGTTTTTCAAATACTAATTGAGATGTAAATTTTTAAGACTATACATATACATCTAACCCATAAACAACTAACATTACTAAGGCTAAACACAGTGGATGGTCTTGAGGCTTGGTCGATCGATCAGTCACTTTCGTTGGCTCCACTGTGGGTCGGTCTTGAGCTTCGGCCGTTGACGACTAAAACACCAACATGGTCGGCCACACGACCGACTTTGGCACAAGGTTTGTGTGTTTTTTTAGTTACTATTTGGCATTACAAAGTAAAAAATAAATAAATAAATATAAAATAAAAAATAAAAAAATTACTTTAAACATTTAATTTAACTTGGCACGCCATCGCAAGAACTTAGTCGTCGTCGGAAAGAAAAAGCGATGTGACATGCGGTGGTGTCGATCACCATCAATCCAAAGATAAACAACTAATATTACTACATTAGCTTTATTTTTATTTTTATTTTTATTTTTGTTTTCTGTTTTTTTATAAACAACTAACATTATATGATTGAATTTCAAACATTATCAGAATGTCTTACATAAACATTCAAGAGTAGTAAAACTTATTTGTTATTTGATAAAGTTATTTACTTTTTTATACAAGACAAAAACAAATTTGTTTTTCACCGACTTTCTGAAAAAGGAAGATTTTAACCTGTTTGAGTTTGTGTGGTGATTGATTCAAACCCCGTTAATCAGTCGAGAAAAATATTAGAAACCATGATGCTAAAAAAAAAATTGCTTAAAACTTAAACAACAATGATGAAAGTTTAATAGCATAGGATCATTTGTTGTATCTCACCGTATCCCACTCCACCGTTTTAAGCTCACATGGACTTGCATCGTTGCATGTTACATTGTTCGGACAAACAAAACATTTTATTCGGTTTAGACAAGAAAAAAATATGCCTAATTTTATTCTATCAAAATTCAAAGCTATACTTCTATAGGTATGTTAAAATATGTCTTTTTTTGTTTTCTCTTTTATATGCTCTAAAATTACCTTCAAATAAAACTTAAAAGAATATTTTATTGTTGGTAAATAACTTAAAAGAATATTTCATTGTTTCCTAGGTGATATGTTTTAATATTATGGGGTCATTTTATAATTAAGATTTTGATTATATGAACCTGGCCGGCACAAGCACGTCTTTACGACGTGGAGGTACTGCAATCGTTTTTTAGCTCTTCTAAATAAACAACTACTAAAAGATGGTGTTTAAATTTTGTCTTAACATTAATCTCATTATCAGCTTATGATTTGTAAGTTACCATGAGTTTCATAACTAATCGCTAAAATATTTTCACTTTGTAGTTTCTATATTATCATTTGCTAATTGTTATAACTATCTCAAACAAAACAGTATATGAGAGTATGCGAGGTATGCAATCGCACAAAGCCTCAAAATTTTAGAGACCTCAAAATGTATATTTTTTGTATATTCGAGGCCTTAAATTTAATTCTGACAAAAAATGTAAATGATATATGATTTTATTTTTTGTATGTTTGTTAGAACTGAAGTTAAATTGTTAAAATAATACATTATATGTTTTATGTTTCAATAGTTGATATGATATATCTTTGACCGTTATATTTGATTACAACATTAGTTTTTGCACGGCCTCTGGAATCTCAGCTACAATACCGCTCAAACATCAAATATCATAAAATTAAAAAGCATGGGCACTTGATACTTGATACAAGTAGTTTAGTTTATGTGTATGAAAACATGACCACAACCATCTATTTTTTATCATTTTTATAAATAAAGTTATGAAATGCATTACAAATAAACAATTTAAGATGAACCAGTTTAGAATACTACAAAAACGTCGTGTACGTGTGTGTTTGTTGGTCACAATTATTAATTCTTGCAAAAGTTCGTATCTTTTAAAATAAGAGTTATGATACTTACAAAGTTTCAAGGATCCATTGAAATTTATTTTGAACACACTCGTTTCTTTAGAAGAGATAATAGTGGTACGCGTTTTGATCTTGTAATCACAGTCATAATAGTTCAACTATACTAGAGACAAAGGTAGTCGAAACTAGTCACAACACTCTCAACATCGAGGGAACTGTGAATTGACCCGAACCAAACACGAGGTTGGACAAAATTAAATGAGTAAGACAATGATTGATTCCCTCACAACAAACTAACAAAGCAATGCCTTGAAGTCACATATTCAACCTTAAAAATCTAAATGAACCATCAATCATCATAATCTTGTAACTTTGACAAACACCTCTCGTAACTTAATATGGAAATGCTGAATAGGAAATACAAATATATGAACACCTGGTACAAAGGATATAGAATCAAGTAACGAAAAAAATAAAGTGTGGGTGTGTTTTGGATGGATAGGAGGTTTTTTCTACACAGATGTATGCGGTCTAATCGAGATATTCTTGTGACTGTTTCCATCTATCCCTAACCAGTTCCAAATGTGTAACTAAAGATATTTAAACTCAAATCCTTTTGTGAGGGGGTTAAGTGTCTTACCGCTAGGCAATCTGATGATGAGAGCTAATCACAATAGAAGGATAAGGTCTTAAGTCAAAAGTTACTTCGAGCAAACATAAGTTTTAACTCATTTTGCAAGACAGGTCCTTGATGTTCCACTTGAGTTTAAATTGTACCGATCGTGGTAGTTTGACGACAAACCTTCCACTTGTTCCATCTACTACAATCTCGTCTTAGCTAATTTTTTTCATAATAGCCATTCAACCAGTTTAAGTACAATAACCTTTTAAACAACTTGCTAAAGTAAATTACTAAATGGAGTTATGGAGTAGTTCTTAGTCAAAGTCTTGAAGCAAGTAATGGTCCATGGCTGCTTTAGTCTTAGTAGCCCAATTAAGTGTCCGGTAGGTGAGCTAGACAACCAAGACTTTTCAAGAGTAGGAGAAACAAAACAATCAAGAAGCATTGAGAGACAAGAAATCCAACCTCCTACCAAATACAACAATAACTGCTTCATGTTCAAATACCCACCACTGTATCTTTTTTCTAGAAGACTTTGACAACTGTATTGATGTCTCTTATAATTTCACTTAAGAGTCGATTCGAGCCCAAGAACATAGGCTATAACGAGTATATCACAGCCATTTGAAAAGTATAATAGCATTTTACTTGGGATTCGATAGTTTAAATTTGGAAACTCCGGTTACCATTTGGATGTTCTTGGAATCGGAGAGTCAAACAATATACAGAAGCATTCAAAAATGACATAAACTAAATGGTGCCGAAATTTGTCAATCAATCTTGAAACTAATATTTTCAAGACTGTTGACAACAATTGACAGAAATTTGTCAGATACTATTATCAAAACATGGGTAGAATACCAATGTCGTATGAAGATACAGATACAAGCAATTCTTAAACTGAAAAAACAGCAT
Source organism: Chrysanthemum lavandulifolium (assembly GCA_022545495.1). Lineage (NCBI taxonomy): Eukaryota > Viridiplantae > Streptophyta > Magnoliopsida > Asterales > Asteraceae > Chrysanthemum > Chrysanthemum lavandulifolium. The sequence continues at coordinate 98,471,511 of CM040243.1, read as the reverse complement.
AGTTACACATAATGGAGTATCAATGACTGGTGATGGGGAGATGAAACAAACCCCATAAGGTATACCTATATTGCCTCCTAGTCCGTAGAGACAAAAAGAAACAACTTTACAAGTAAAAAGAAATGGATAAATGACCAACAAATGCTCTTATGAGTTTGTGATAACTTACAAGTTACTTGTGCAACATAGTATAAACTTTCATGGTATGAAATGTTTATTAAAAAATCACCGGTAGTGTGACATGTGCCTTGATGATCTGAAGGGGGAAGAATCGAATGGAGAGGACTTTGGAATTAGGGGTGAAGAATTAACGGATTTCTTTTTAGAATTTTTTGTTTCAGAACGAAGCCATGACTCGACCACTGATAGCAGATTTAAGGAAGTTTTCATTTCCGGAAGATCTACCAACTTTTCATACCTCTTTAACTCTCCATCTTGTATGTAAGCGAGATCTGTTGCCCATGACTCTAGGCCGTCAAATATATGGGTTGCATATACGATTGTACATCCTCTCTGTTACAATTGTGAATGGTATTGAATTGTTCAAAACTTGAAAATGGGAAAACAGAGAATAGAAACAGGTTTGAATGTAAAATCAAATAATATACCTGTTCACATTCCTCCTTGAAGAACTCTAATAGGTCCATCCTTGCGACAACATCCAAGTCAACCGTTACTTCATCTAGCAAAAGAACCTGAACAAGAAAGATTTCATCATTCCCATGTCAATGCCAAGATGCTACTGAATCCCAAGTGAACTACGAACAAATACTAACTACTGTTACAGAAATGCTCATTTATCATCGCATCGAATCCCGAGAACCTATATTCTATTGTATATGTGAATGTGTGTTACTGTGTTACTAATCTCTAACTTAAAGCAATGTTTAAAACTACAATTGTTATAGTTAGAAACATAAAATAAAAGGTTTTATTGTATTCAATAAAATAAAAAGTTTTATTGTATTCATAAGTGTAAAAGGGTAAAATTTACTTATATTCATGTTTTAATCACAACATATTACTCACAATGTAGATGTGTTTGGTGAAATTAGATAAAGCTGTAAGTGAAGCTGGGGTGTGTGTGTCTATATATAGAGAGATGATTACGCAGACACCACATATATGGTGAGAATGCAAGAACCATCACAAAATGTACAAATATATTTAAGAAATTCACATGTTCTGCGTTCTAATATTTGTTGTTCTTACATGATCCTATCTGTCTGTGTGTGTGTGTGTGCTTGATGGTCTAAAAGGTGACATGAAACAAGAACTGACCTGAAAAGGATGAAGGAGGCCCAAGCAGATTTGCACTCTACGTCGTTGCCCATCAGAAACTTTATGCATCCGCCATTGCAGATCAATGTCCAACAGATCAATTAACTTCTCTCTTCTAACTGGATCAATTCCTTCAACTGCAGAAATCAATTATGAGAAAAGCAGGCTGATAAGTGATTTAGATTGACAGTAGACTGGCTATGTTGTGCAAAATAATATGCAGAAAATCATCTTATGGAACATTGGAAACATATGCTCATGAATCTAAATTTCCTCCATTGCCAATGACTACGATAAAAACTTCAAGCCTTAAGGAATGATCCAAGAGCTTTTCCCTCTAATACACCATTCCAATACAGAAAGAAAACGCACTTGCGCACCATCATGTTGTTAACAAAATTCTGATCATTGATTGTAATTATATGGTTTTTTAGCTTATGCGCAACCTAAGGTCCATACAGCATTAAGATATAATGAAATTTCTCACTAGCGTAAGATATGCATAAACGATACAGAAATACGCTCCAACCCACCTCCAAATATCATATGTTCTGCTGAAAAGTCCCCTTGTAATGGCACTTCTCCCTGAATTTATTAAGAAAAAACATATAATTCAGAAAGTGGGATATTACAAATTTAGTGCAAGGAAAGAATGCTACTCATTGTGATCCTGACCATGCCATTAGTACTACATAAAAGATAAGCAATAATGCCTATCATAATTATAAGTCCTACAGAGTCCATGTCGAGTAATATAACAGAGTATGCATAACTGATAGATATAAATATCTGTTGACTAGAGGACGGAGCATAACAGTAAGGCGAAGTAACTTACAGCCGAACCAATAGTTTTAGTCCAAGATCCACCCAAGTAGGACAAATCACCGCTACAAACCAAGTGTGTGTCGTGAAAAGAAGAGAAATCTAGCACCCGCACAACATCTTTCCCACCGACCATATGTTTTCCAGCCAAAATCTTCAGCAAAGTAGTTTTCCCTGCCAAGATAGAGGGTAAGTGTGTTTTCTTATGCTTAATTACAAACAGCTTTGTACAGATCAATACTGAAAATTATAAATATATAAACCACAAATAAGAAGTGTATATTATCAGGATGATAGTCAAGATAAAATTTTACAACTACCATGGGATAACTGTTATAATAGTTTCAAGGGCATCCAAAATGCAGCTTCTAATATGCACGGAATTGTAAAGAAGATGGCTACTGGTCTAAACTTGCCAATGATTTGTTACCGCAACATTACAACTAAAAGAGCGACAATGTATAAGTCTAGCACAAACACTTTGCTCATTAGACGTGATCAGAAGTTAAAACTACGCTACGATTACAGAAGGGACAAGGCTCCCAAAAACAAACATATTATCTTTCACGTGCCTATTGCAGATAAAACACGAACACTATACATATAAGTTTGCTATTAGCAATCACCTCAAAACCAAATTGTCAAAACAATACCACAATTCCCTTAACTCCACAAATGTTAATAGATTAGAATACGATACTAGTATGCTATGAGCTCCGTTTTCATAGACGTGTGTATACTACATTGCATTAGTATCCTAAATATCTGTCTAATACTATAATCAGCGTTGAGTCAGTCACATTCCGAGCTATAAGGTCTTATCCAAAAAGCTACATTTTATAACCAGTGTCACGATTTTCATAAATTAACCTAAATATCATCGTTCAAAAGACAAAACTGACACCAATCAACTTGATCAAACATTATTCCCATATAAGGGATAATAACAAAAAAAATGTATCTAACTTAATTCATTTTTGTTGTTCTGTGTATTTTGTTTTTCTTTTCTTTTATTTATATTTTATTTTTCTATTAAAACACAAATCTTTCCAATTTCGACCTCAGTGTGTATTTTATTCATGTACAATATCCATTTTACCCTTTGATGTTAACAAAGTGGTTAAAAAACACAAGGGTAGAATCGTCACAAAATACACACAAAAGTCAAAATTTAAATGGTTTGTATTTATTACTAGCAAAAAAACCTTATTATAAGCTCCAAGTTTACATATACTCCCTCCGTCTCATAATAATAGTCCATATTTCCCTTTTGGGATGTCTCTTTTTAATTATCAACTTTCCATATTAAGTAAAACAAGAATTTTAGAGGAATATTCTATTTGATTGGTTGAAAATGAAAGTGGTCCCACTTTTATTAAACATTTGTTTGTCCCCTGACAATAATTTTGAGACGGAGGGAGTATAAACTAAAAAACAAACACAAAGAATGAAATTAAGGTTTAAGAAAGTACCAGATCCATTAGCACCAACAAGCAGACAACGAGATTTAGGCGATATTTTGAGATTAAAATCCACAAAAATAGGATTATCACCACTATATCCAAATTGCATTCCATTGACTTTTATACTATTTGACTCTCCCTCCATTTTTGACTGGTTCGATTTTTTGTGTTGGGTTTCCTGCGAGTATTTGTAGGTTTACAAAAAGTTTTGGTTTGAGGTGTTTGGTGACGTGGCTGTGGATTATTGTTGGTTGGTTATTGGGCCACGTTTTCTGGGTTTGTTGTCACTTGCGATTGCCAGTAGTGGTACGTTTTGCGGTTGGTCGTTAGGTTTTGTTTAATGAAATTTCGTGCGCATGTTTTTTTTTTTTTTTTTTTTTAAGGAAATGGTACATTTTTATTGATATACGGGGTCGTTTGGTTTGAGTCATAGGATCATAATAGGCATTGGTTTTGAAATGAGTTGGAATATGTATGAGTTTATGATACGAAATTTAAGGTTCGTTAGGTTGATAGATGTTTAAGATTTTGATTTGGATTTAATGTAAAAGAAAGAAAAAAATATTTAATAGTATTTATTATTATATATAATAATTTTTCATTATATATAATAATTTTTCAATCCATCTAAATATCTAATTAACAATCTTTCAATCCGTCATTCATAAATCGATTCCTTCTCTCAAAATATACAACCAAATAATTGTTTAATGTGACATCAATCAAAAATCTATATTAATGGAATAATGGTTCATACCAAACATACCCTTATTGTTTGGTTTTAATTATTGGGAACAAAAATCATGAAAGAAATGTTGAAGTCACCTTATGTGGGTGGTATGCAGTATTACTAATAAAAGGATCTAAATCCAACATTTAAAGGCCCGTTTGGTTTGAATGCATATAGGATTAGTAGATGGGGGGTTAGGATTAAATTTGATCACTTCAAATATTATGTTTGGTTTCTTATGGGTTTCAAAGTCATCATAATAAATTATGTTTGGTTTGTTATTCTAGAACATGTGAATGATAAAGAGCAAATTACAATATATTAGACATATAATGGTAGACAATATGGTAAGAGTAAAAATCTCATAGGGTGATACAATGCTATATAACAGATTGTGTATTTTTTTCTAAGATGACACACGAACTAATATTGAAACACGAAACGATTGTACAAAATGATTTAGAACAAAACACCCTTTAACACTATGAGGAGTAGCACCAAACAAAAAGTCCACACCAAAATAAATATCAGTAAAAGTGGGTATCTACATTAAACTTAGCAGCCACCTAAACACTAGCAAAATATGACGATGAAACAGTCTAATATAAGGCCCAATATCGCACACAACGGGCAAAAATAGCCATGTCATCTAGTAAACTTCAAGTATTTGAGCCTTCTCTCCAACTATTGAACATTTGATGTGCTAAATCATTTCTAAAGTTGGACCAATCATTTGTTGGTTTGATATGTGCTAAATAACCATCATCTCCCCATGGTTCTTCATCTTCAATCTCATCTTCTTCAGCTTGTTCAAACTCTAGTGGATCAACACTCATGTACTTCCTTATTAGATTATGTAGAAGACGACAAGCACGAATAATGCGGGCTTGAGTACCTATTGGGAAAAACGACGGGGAAGCTAATATATTTCAACGCCCTTTTAGCAAACCAAAACATATTTCAATCACATTTTCTAGCCTTTGAACATTTCATGTTAAAATATTCTTCGGTACTTCGTGGTTGTTGACCATGAAACTCGTTGAGATGATATCGTTCACCTCTAAAAGGGGCTAGGAATCCAGGAGCATTGCAATATCCAGCATCCACCAGATAATAACAACCTTTAAATTTGAACAATACACAAAATGAATTAGTCTTAGTGCACACTAAAAACATAGAAAAAGATGGGGATGTTGTGACAATTATACCTTGAGGAATTTTAAGACCGTCGTCCCTACTTATGGCATCCCTTAACACACGACCATCATGCCCCGAGCCCTCCCAACCGGGTAAAACATATATGAATTGCATGTTTGGACAACAAACACCTAACACATTTGTTGATATGTGTAGCCACCTGTAAAATCTCACTATTTGAATCTTCATATTAATGAACTAGATTGTTTATCAAAACTTAATTGATCTAAGTTGAGCATTTTAGCATGTACATTTCTTTTCTTGCATAAAAATTTATGCATATTCGAGTAGTCTTATTTAACTATGTCTGATATTTACTGATAACTCAATCAGTCTCACAAGAAATTTTCTTGTCTTACGAGTCCGCACGCGTACCAGTACAATAAAAGAAAACATGAAAAGTAAAAACAAACTAACAAAATCATAAAATTACATCACTGTATTAATTTATTTAAAATGTGTCCAAAAATATAAGTAATATAATTTTCTCCCTTTGAAATTATACTTTACGAGTAAAACAACGGGACAAGAAATACATTTAGTACCAAACAATTACACAAAAGTAACTAATAATTTCATTAAACAAAATACAAAAAAATCAAAAATAATCCCTTATCCCTTATCAAGACCCCACGCCCCACCCACCTCACAAAACCTTATCATCTTTTTCTGTTTTTCTTTCCTCTGATAACATGCCCCACACCTGCTACTCTTCTCCCCCAAATCGCTTCTCTCTCTAACCTCCCAGAACACGCTCCTTCATCCACCTCCAAAAATGGTAAACCTTCCAAACTACCTTCCCACCTCCAAGGTCAACCATAACCAAATATTGAATCCACCCTTGGCTTTTACCATGGAAGAAAATCGACAAAAAAAATCAAGGTCCCCATCTATTTCTTGTCTCTATGGGTCGCGGTTGAAGACAAAGTCAGGAAGAGCCACGTGAAGGCCTGCACGTCCTAGTGATATTACTCAAGAGAGGGCTTGTACCTCATCCCCAAAGTCGAAAGTCAAAGAAAAAGCTTCCCCATCTTCTTCTTTATAAGGGCCACGAATGACCAAGGGTTTCACACAAAATTCACTCACTCACATCATCAAAAGGGTCCGATTTGGAGAGCTAGCATCTGGGTTAATTGGTTCAAATTTCGGGTGAAGGTTGTGTGAATCCCTACGTGTGGTCTTCGTCGGCTTAGCAAGGTTTCATGACTTCACTTCTTAGTTTTATATTGATTCTTGTTGCATTATTGATTTTGGTTTAATCTTGATATTGAGTTAAAAAGGATGAAAACCCTAGTCGAATCATAAATGTTTTAATGGATTAATCTTTTTGTTGTTGATGAATCGAATACACATTCTGTGTTGTTATCATCGATTAGAAGGAAACCATTGAAATTGGTTTATGTTGTTGTTAGACTTGACCTTGTGTGGATAATAAACATGAATAAAAATAGATTGGTTTGTAAAAAATATAAGTGGTCATTTAGGTCTTTACGATTAACCTATGTTATTAGGATTTCGCTAGTTCCGATAAGTGAAAAATAATCTACTCTTTGCCCTTCCTTGACCCGTTGTCGAGACACCATGTTACTATGGTTAAAATCTTATTCGGCTTATTTTCTTCGACTTAGTCTCCTACATATTCCCATGAATTGTTTCGTGTTCTGTTTAGCTGTGACGAGACCCCATTCGTGGGTGTTTGTTTTACTTGTGTTGTCACTTAGTACCATCACGAGACCCGTAAGGGTTATGGTATCGAGTCCCCCCCTGCTCCAATTGGGTTGTACCCGATTGACAATCATGGTTCTGTGTGTATCACTCGGTTAGTAATGTCAATGTATGTTTGTGATACTAGTCAATGTCTTGCATCACTATTATTATTATTGTTGTTTCGATGTGCATAAGAAAACACTCAAGAGTATTGTTTTGGTTTAGCTTCAAGTCGAGGGAAAACACCCCGAAGGGTTTGTTGTTTTCGTCTATTGCTAGGCCATTAGACTGTCATGAAAGACTCATAGGAGTCTCGATTATTCATTAGAGTCTTGATGTGTAGATGTTCAGTTTCAGTTTTGTCCTTGCGTTTAGTAGGTTTCCCCGCGTCAACAGCATCAAAGCGTCAAACTTCTCAAACTACTACTGTGTTAAATTTTTGGGAGCCTTAAGCCATGTTCTAATGGGTGTTTACTTTGGGTGTCAAGTGAGCCTCGAAGCCTAGTTTTGTCCAGCGGGGTGCGCTTGGTTCCAAGTTGGGCCACAACCCATTCTAAATATTGCTAGGTTCGTTTAGTATGCAGAGTTGGGCCGAAGCCCGTCTCCCTGACTACACGGTTCAGCCCACATCGAGCCCAATCTCACCCCCCTCCTCGTTACCACTTACCGTGTCTACGTCAAGCCCTCGAATAGACCAAACTCGATAAAAATACTAAGCTAAATTTTAAAAACTAAAACTTTGTAACCTTGAAAATATAGACAAAATATATTTTTTAAAATAAACCATAACTTATATTTCGATATCGATAAAGAATGATAACTATTTTTGAAACGGCGATTTTTATAAATGAAACAAATATGTTAACACTCATATATATGTATACTTATAAAAGTTATTTTCACAATAACGTCCTATTTTCAAAAACTATATAATGAGAAATATAAACGAAACCATGCCAAATTTTCTTAAAAATAATATACAAGTTTTGTATATAAATCTATAAAATTTAGTAACCACATTTTGTAAGCAACATATATTTATTCCACCTATTATTATATAAAAATATATTTTTCCAACGACTCCTTATAATTCGTATGCGTTGCTATGCGCATGAAAAGTTCCCCTGCGACTTACCCGACTCAATATGTTCTACCACCCTCTACTCATATCCGCACTTCCGTGAGCCAATGTTCAATCATGAAACTAAATGACATCCAAACCTTAACAAACTTAAAACTTCTGATATATTATCGAGTCAAAATATAAAGATAGTAATTGAAGTATTGTTATATTAATTATAGGTCGCGTGACGGTACTTTGTGCATCTACTACTTGATCTTTACACTACTCGGATACTTTCGCTAAGGTGAGTTCATAGCCTCGCTTTTAATTATTTTTCAACCCCCGCGAGGGAGATGCATGCTATAAACTAGAACACAAGTCTTTTCTTAAATTGTATGCTTACGATTATCATTATTATTGCTTAAGTTGCTCGCCAAAAGTCCCTTCATCATGAACCATTAATCACTCATGGTGAGCGAATATTATGAATAGTACTATGGAATTAACGACCCGACTCGGTTATCGGAAATAACCGGGCGCACCATATTGATTATCTCATGTAATTGGCTATTACATCCGGGCAATTTTATTACTTACACGAATTAGGTGTATGCGATTAGTTTGGTGTCATGAGCTTAGTGCGAAATAATGGTTGTTTTCTATGGTAATCACTTGCGGTGAGCGAATATTATGAATAGTACTATGGGAATTAACGACCCGACTCGGTTATCGGAAATAACCGGCGCACCATATTGATTATCTCTATGTAATTGGCTACTACATCCGGGGCAATTTTATTACTTACACCAGTAATTAGGTGTATGCAGTTAGTTTGGTGTCATGAGCTTAGTGCAGAATAATGGTTGTTTTTCTATGGTAATTGTCTTCGAAGCAATTATCATCTCTAACTTGTGTTCAACCATTTATTAAACCTATGAATATCACTCAACAATTTTGTTGATCTTTTTAAGCATGTTTATCTCAGGTACTAACTAAGAAAATTTTGAAGGTGCGGAGTGTACGGAATGGAATGCTGGAAGTGGTGTTTTAAATAAAGTTATCATTTCTCAAACTTTGATTTATCTTTTGTGTAACTTTAAAACTTGTGGTGTTTTCTCTTGTGATCCAAAACATTGAGTTTTTATGAAATGATAACAATCTTTTATTAAAAACGTCTCTTTAGAGTCGTTTTCTATAACTTATGACTGTGATCCTCTAAGTAATACCCCAAGTAGTCTTCCGCTGTCACATTACGATTTTGGGGGTGTTACAGATTGGCATCAGAGCCTAGGTTATAGAGAACCAACTTATATTTTTAAAACAAATTGGACTATAACCACGCTTTCAAATGGACCGTTTTACACCACTACTCCACGTCCTCCGCGCCTACTTCGTACCGATAACATGTATGAGATTCGCTTAGCGGATAATTCATGACTAGTAAAACTTTGCATGATAAAAACTTATAATGTTAACTTTCATTTAGTTAGGCATTTAGATTTGCATGACAGATTTTGCACGACTAACTAAATCTTATTTACTGCATGACATTACTTATAAATGCATATTTTCTTTTGGGTTGTTACAGTGCCATGTCTTCTGCTTCACACCCCATTGATCTGACCTCTGACATCGAGATCGAGGATGCCATATCCTCTACTACTGTGCCCCGGCACCGTACTTCTGCACACCGGCCTCCGCTGTGAGATCCGGAGGCCGAGCCCTTTGAGGAGGGTGAGGTCGCTGCTACTCCACCTGCTCCGGTCATAACCGAGCGTATAACTGTTTTTGGCCCTCCTACCTATGATCAGTACCTTGAGTCACAACAGTGGTTGTCCCCTTCGGACGTTGTATCTCAGATACCTTCACACACTGATTTTGTGTCCTCCACCACTTCTCACTCATCACTACCTATTCGTCGAAGGCGAAAGCGAGCTAGGGTTCTCAAGCCCTACGAGCCTGCGCCCTTCGGCAAGCCATTCCGATACCATAAGGATTGTGCGATCTTCATACATACCGCTCGGAAACGAGTGAAGGCACCCACCACCTTTGTTTCACCTACTGACATACCATCATCTTCGGCTTTCCCACCCCCAGCTTCACCTACATCATCACCCATACCTACTTCACCGCTACCTCCACCTACCACTTTCATCTACCAGACCACTACCATACCCGTTTCGTCTTCATCCCGTGCATCATCACCGTTGGTGATGCATACTGAGCCTGTGATATCCCTTAGGGAGAGGGTCCATTTCTCACCTTCACATTCCGACCCATATCATTATGCTGTGACCTGTACATGTGTGCCTGGGCCTCATAAGAGGGTTGACGCTAGGCGTTGGTCTTTCTTGATGCCAGTTGTGAGTCAATGGAGGTTGGAGGAGGGTTCACCGAGTGCTATGGAGCTTGGAGATCATTTGTTCACTACTGCTGAGATTCTTCCTGTTACGGGAGAACCCCTTCACCACACCGTCCCACTGCTAGCTGCACGACTTGTGCGATGTGAGGATCAGCTTGGAGAGGCTATGTCATTCGTCGATGAGGTCCCATTGGTCCGGATTGAGAGTATAGAGGAGGAGGTCGAGAACCTCGTTGTCGGGAGGATCGCGATGGATGAGGTGTTTGATAGGATTGGTACTCAGTCTGAGCGAGCTAGTGAGGCAGTGACAGTTCTGGAGCGGAGGATGGAGTCGGAGAGATTGGAGCTGCTAGACAGAGTTGAGATGCTAGAGGAGTTGTGCAATGACGATGCGGCGGATGGTGATCATGGAGACGCGTACTGCGGCTCTTGAGCAGAGATTGGAGGCGAGAGATAGGGAGATGGATGACTTGGCTGAGCTTGTTCGTGACTTGCAGCGTCGAGTGAGTGGTACACCCGAAAGTCATAGATCGGAGATTCACCTGCTTAGTCTACTAGTACTTTAGCCTGCCGCCTGTGGCACTGATAGTGGCTTTTTATTCGCATGTTTTGTTAAACTATCGAACAAGCTATTGATGTGACATTGTATGGTTATCGTATCACTATGTATGGATGATGAACCTATGACATTATGGTTGTTTTTCTTATGTTCTTATGTATGGTGATCTTTCTTATGCATCGATTTATATGAATCGAAGTGATCATTTATATATATTCTCTTATGTGGTCATATTGTGATTCTTTCTTATGATGATTATACTCTATCGATATAATGTGATGATCTTGACTATTATGAAATCATTTTTGTAATAATTCTCATTTATGTTGAATGATTCTAAAATCTGAGTGTATGTCTTTAGAAAAATGGCAAGAACAAGGGCTACCCCTACTCCAACTCCTGAGATGACCCCTGATGCAATTCGGAGACTGGTTACTAATGAGATTGGTGCTGCTTTTGTTGCGCGACCTGCTGAGGCGGTTAAAACAAATGAAGCCGCGAATCGAGCCAATCGGAATGAAACTATTGTGAATCTCAAATGTGAATACAAGGAGTTTATGAATTGCAAACCTACCTTCTTCAAAGGAACCAAAGGCACTGTTGGCCTTATTCATTAGTTCGAAAGATCCGAAAATGTGTTCCTCCTAAGTGATTGCTCGGAAGATTGCAAGGTGAAATTTGCTACTGGTACTTTACTAGAAGATGCATTGTCTTGGTGGAAAGCTTATGCCCAACCTATTGGCATGGAAGAAGCTTACAAAACCACTTGGACTGAACTGAAGCAATTGATGATGAAGCAATACTGCCCAAGGACCGAGATCAAGAAACTGGAAGATGAGTTCTATCATCTAACTACTAAGGGCAATGATCTCAAAACCTACTTCAAGCGTTTCCAAGAATTGAAAGCTCTATGCCCATCCATGGTTTCTGATAATGTCAAGTTGCTGGAAAACCTCATAGGGGGATTACCCCGAAGCATTGAGGGAAATGTTACTACATCAAAGCCCAAGACCGTGGAAGAAGTGATCACAATTTCCTACCAACTCATGGATCAAGTCCTGAAACATGGACATGTGCAAGGCAATAACGACAACAAAAGGAAATTTGATGACCGTCGAGGCAACACTTCCAACAACTACCATCATAACAACTCTTTCCATCACAACAATAATCGCAACAACAACAATCAAGGCCGCAACAATCATAACCAACACCGCAACAACAATTCCAACCCATACCACCAAAACCGAAACAACCACCACAATCAACAAAATTGTAGGCAAGAAATTGCGCGGGCTTATGTTGCTACTCCCGCCACTGGAAAAGGCTATGCGGGATCACACCCTTTGTGCACTCGATGCAACCTGCATCATGTGGGACGTTGTACTATTAAGTGTGGGAAGTGTAACAAGGTGGGTCATACTCACAAGGATTGCCGAAGCCCTGCTACCGGAAGTAACCTTCAACCCATAGGAATAACTTGCTTTGGATGTGGAGAAGCTGGGCATGTCAAGAGTAGATGCCCAAAACTGTACGGGAACAACAACAACAACCCTGCTAGAGCAAGATCTTATGTGCTAGGAGATGGAGATGCACAAGAAAACCCGGACGTCGTCACGGGTACGTTTTCACTCAATCATCATTTAGCTAAAGTGTTATTTGATTCTGGAGCCGACAAGAGCTTTGTGTCTTCTAAGTTTGCACCCTTGCTAAAAGTCACACCAACTACCCTAGATACCACTTATGAAGTAGAGCTAGCCGATGGAAAAATAGTAGGAACTAACACTATCCTTCGAGGTTGAAACCTATCTTTATCAAATCACCCGTTCGATATAGACCTTATGCCTATCCAACTTGGTAGCTTCGATGCTGTCATTGGCATGGATTGGCTATCCAAAAATCATGCAAGAATCATTTGTGAGGAGAAAGTCGTTCACATTCCTCTCGATGGCGAAACTCTAATCATTCGGGGTAATCATAGTAAGACCCGATTGAATATCATCTCGTGCGTTAAAACTGCAAAGTACATAGAAAAAGGATGCCACATTTTCCAACACAAGTAACGGAGAAGAAGAAAGCGGATGAGAAACAGCTAAAAGACGTCCCCGTGGCTAGGGACTTTCCCGAAGTATTTCACGAAGACTTGCTTGGCCTTCCTCCGATTCGGAAAGTAGAATTCCAAATCGAGTGGTGCGGGAGCGGCACCGTGTACGAGCACCTTATAGATTGGCACCCTCCGAACTACAAGAATTGCACGACCAACTACAAGAACGTCAGAAAAAGGACTCATTCGACCGAGTTCTTCGCCTTGGGAGCTCGGTCTTATTTGTCAAAAGAAGGACGGATCTTTCCGTATGTGTATCGATTACGAGAGTTGAACAAACTAACGGTGAAGAGTCGCTATCCATTGCCTAGGATTGATGATTTGTTTGACCAACCGCAAGGGTCGGCGTTTACTCAAAGATTGATCGAGATCCGGATATCACCAACCGAGAGTTAGAAGAAGATATTCAAAAGCGCTTTTCAAACACGATCGGCCACTATGAGGTCCAAGTGATACCATTTGGTTTGACAAATGCACCGGTATTTATGGACCTAATGAGCCGAGTGTGTAAACCTTACTTGGACAAATTTGTGATTGTGTTCATTGATGACATTCTCATTTATTCCCGCAACAAGGAAGAGCATGCAAAACACTTGAAAGCTATCCTAGAGCTACTCAAGAAGGAAGAACTGTATGCTAAATTTTCCAAATGCGACTTCTGGATTCAAAAAGTTCAATTCCTTTGTCACGTGATAGATAGTAATGGTATTCATGTTGATCCTGCAAAAATCAAAGTTGTCAAAGATTGGTCATCCCCTACTACCCCCCACCGAGATACGCCAATTTTTGGGTTTTGCGGGTTATTACCGAAGATTTATCGAAGGATTCTCGAAAATTGCTAAACCTCTAACGGAATTAACCCAGAAAAAGAAGAATTTTGACTGGGGTGAAGAACAAGAGTTAGCCTTTCAACTCTTGAAACAAAAGCTTTGTGAAGCTCCTATCTTAGCTCTACCCGACGGAGTGGGAGATTTTGTGGTCTACTGTGATGCATCACACCTAGGGTTAGGTGCGGTATTGATGCAAAGGAACAAGTTGATCGTTTATGCTTCGCGACAACTCAAAACTCACGAAAAGAACTACACTACCCATGACTTGGAATTGGGAGCCGTGGTTTTTGCTCTCAAAATATGGAGACATTATTTATATGGAACCAAGTGTACGGTGTTCACCGACCACAAAAGTCTCCAACACATTCTCGATCAAAAGGAGTTAAACATGCGACAACGCCGATGGCTAGAATTGCTTAGTGATTACGACTGTGAAATCCGTTATCACCCGGGAAAAGCAAATGTTGTGGCGGATGCTCTTAGTAGGAAGGATCGACCTAAACCTCTTCGAGTAAGATCTTTGGGAATGACAATTAAGTCACCCTTCCATCAAAATCCTTGAACCTCAGTGAAGCTCTCAAACACGAAAACCGTCCTAACGAGAAAATCTTTGGAATGCCGAAAAACGAGAACGGCTTTGCGCAAAGATCGGATGGAACCTTATGTTTCGGCGATAGAAGTTGGATACCACTCTATGGAGGAATACGAGAACTCATTATGCATGAGTCTCACAAGTCTAAATATTCCATTCATCCGGGATCCGACAAAATGTATCAAGATCTCAAGAAGCTTTATTGGTGGCCAAACATGAAGGCTGAAATTGCAACGTATGTTGGGAAATGTCTCACATGTTCTCGAGTCAAAGTCGAATGTCAAAAGCCCTCCGGATTGTTAACTCAACCTGAACTCCCAGTTTGGAAGTGGGAGAGGATCACTATGGATTTCATAACCAAACTGCCAAAAACTGCTAGAGGTTACGACACCATTTGGGTTATCATCGATCGCCTTACCAAATCCGCTCATTTCTTACCCATTAAGGAGAATGACGATATGGAAACCCTTGCTCAACTATACCTAAAGGAAATTGTATCCCGTCATGGAGTGCCAATTTCCATCATTTCTGATCGTGACAGTCGTTTTACTTCACACTTATGGAAATCTCTTCAAAAGGCTTTAGGCACTCGTTTGGATATGAGTACCGCATATCATCCTCAAACCGATGGCGGCGAAAGGACTATTCAAACCTTGGAAGACATGCTTCGAGCATGTGTGATCGATTTTGGAAAAGGTTGGGATAAACACTTGCCTTTGGCGGAATTCTCCTACAACAATAGTTACCACGCGAGCATCAAGGCAGCTCCATTCGAAGCACTTTACGGTCAAAAGTGTCGATCGCCCGTTTGTTGGGCCGAGGTTGGAGATGTCCAACTCACTGGACCTGAGCTTGTCCAAGAAACAACCGAGAAGATTATGCAAATTCGTCAACGACTTCAAGCTGCTAGAGATCGACAAAAGAGTCACGCCGATGTTAGAAGAAAACCCATGAAATTTCAAGTTGGTGATCGAGTTATGTTAAAAGTATCACCTTGGAAAGGAAAGGTTCAATTTGGAAAACGAGGAAAGTTACATCCTCGATACATTGGCCCTTTCAAGATTCTTGAGAGAATTGGCCCGGTTGCTTACAAACTTGAACTACCAGAAGAACTTAGTAGAATACACCCTAACTTCCATGTCTCAAACCTGAAGAAATGCTTGTCGGATTAATCTCTTGTTGTTTCACTAAAAGATATTAAGCTCGATGACAAGCTCAACTTTGTCGAAGAACCAATTGAAATCATGGATAGGGAAGTCAAGCGACTTAAGCAAAGTCGCATTCCTATCGTCAAGGTTAGATGGAACTCGAAGAGAGGACCGAGTACGTGGGGCCGAAGACACCATGCGTGTTAAGTACCCACATCTGTTTTCAAATCCAACTCCGACAACCACCGTAAATTAAAATTCCGAGGACGGAATCCTCTTAAAGGGTAGGTACTGTAGCCACCTGTAAAATCTCACTATTTTAATCTTCATATTAATGAACTAGATTGTTTATCAAAACTTAATTGATCTAAGTTGAGCATTTTAGCATGTACATTTCTTTTCTTGCATAAAATTTTATTCATATTCGAGTAGTCTTATGTAACAATGCCTGATATTTACTGATAACTCAATCAGTCTCACAAGAAATTTTCTTGTCTTACGAGTCCGCACGCGTACCAGTACAATAAAAGAAAACATGAAAAGTAAAAACGAACTAACAAAATCGGAAAATTACATCACTATATCAGTTTATTTAAAACGTGTCCAAAAATATAAGTAATATAATTTTCTCCCTTTGAAATTATACTTTACGAGTAAAACAACGGGACACGAAATACATTTAGTACCAAACAATTACAAAAAAGTAACTAATAATTTCATTAAACAAAATACAAAAAAATCAAAAATAATTTCTTATCCCTTATCAAGACTCCACGCCCCACTCACCTCACAAAACCTTATCATCTTTTTCTGTTTTTCTTTCCTCTGATAACACGCCCCACACCTGCTACTCTTCCCCCCCCCCCAAATCGCTTCTCTCTCTAACCTCCCAGAACACGCTCCTTCATCCACCTCCAAAAATGGTAAACCTTCCAAACTACCTTCCCACCTCCAAGGTCAACCATAAACAAATATTGAATCCACCCTTGGATTTTACCATGGAATAAAATCGACAACAAAAAATCAAGGTCCCCATCTATTTATTGTCTCTATGGGTCGCGGTTGAATACAAAGTCAGGAAGAGCCACGTGAAGGCCTGCACGTCCTAGTGATATTACTCAAGAAAGGGCTTATACCTCATCCCCAAAGTCGAAATTCAAAGCAAAAGCTTCCCCATCTTCTTCTTTATAAGGGCCACGAATGACCAAGGGTTTCACACAAAATTCACTCACTCACATCATCAAAAAGGGCCGATTTGGAGAGCTAGCATCTAGGTTAATTGGTTCGAATTTCGAGTGAAGGTTGTGTGAATCCCTACGTGCGGTCTTCATCGGCTTAGCAAGGTTTCATGACTTCTCTTCTTAGTTTTATATTGATTCTTGTTGTATTATTGATTTTGGTTTAATCTTGATATTGAGTTAAAAAGGATGAAAACCCTAGGTGAATCATAAATGTTTTAATGGATTAATCTTTTTGTTGTTGATGAATCGAATACACATTCTATGTTGTTATCATCGATTAGAAGGCAACCATTGAAATTGGTTTATGTTGTTGTTAGACTTGAGCTTGTGTGGATAATAAACACGAATAAAAATAGATTGGTTTGTAAAAATTAGAAGTAGTCATTTAGGTCTTTACAATTAACCTATGTTATTAGGATTTCGCTAGTTCCGATAAGTGGAAAATAATCTACCCTTTGCCCCTCCTTGACCCGTTGTCGAGACACCATGTTACTATGGTTAAAATCTTATTCGGCTTATTTTCTTCGACTTAGTCTCCTACATATTCCCATGAATTGTTTCGTGTTCTGTTTGGCTATGACGAGACCCCATTCGTGGGTGTTTGTTTTACTTGTTTTGTCACTTAGTACCATCACGAGACCCGTAAGGGTGATGGTATCGAGTCCCCCCCCCCTTTCTCAAATTGGGTTGTACCCGATTGACAATCATGGTTCTGTGTGTGTCACTCGGTTAGTAATGTCAATGTATGTTTGTGATACTAGTCAATGTCTTGCATCACTATTGTTATTATTGTTGTTTCGATGTGCATAAGAAAACACTCAAGAGTATTGTTTTGGTTTAGCTTCAAGTCGAGGGAAAACACCCCGAAGGGTGTTTGTTGTTTCCGTCTATTGCTAGGCCACTAGACTGTCATGAAAGACTCATAGGAGTCTCGATTATTCATTAGATTCTTGATGTGTAGATGTTCGGTTTCAGTTTTGTACTTGCGTTTAGTAGTTTTCCCAGCGTCAAACTTCTCAAACTACTATTGTGTTAAATTTTTGGGAGCCTTAAGCCATGTTCTAATGGGTGTTTACTTTGAGTGTCAAGTGAGCCTCGAAGCCTAGTTTTGTCCAGCAGGGTGCGCTTTGTTCCAAGTTGGGCCACAGCCCATTCTAAATATTGCTAGGTCCGTTTAGTATGTAGATTTGGGCCGAAGCCCGCCTCCCTGACTACACGGTTCAGCCCACATCGAGCCCAATCTCACCCCCTCCTCGTTACCACTTACCGCGTCTACGTCAAGCCCTCGAATAGACCAAACTCGATAAAAATACTAAGCTAAATTTTAAAAACTAAAACTTTGTAACCTTATATAGACAAAATATTTTTTTTTTAAAATAAACCATAACTTATATTTCGATATCGTTAAAGAATGATAACTATTTTTGAAATGGCGATTTTTATAAATGAAACAAATATTTTAACACTCATATATATGTATACTTATAAAAGTTATTTTCACAATAACGTCCTATTTTCAAAAACTATATAATGAGAAATATAAACGAAACCATACCAAATTTTGTTAACAATAATATACAAGTTTTGTATATAAATCTATAAAATTTAGTAACCACGTTTTGTTAGAAACATATATTTATTCCACCTATTATTATATAATAATATATATTTCCAACGACTCCTTATAACTCGTATGCGTTGCTATGCGCATGAAAAGTTCCCTTGCGACTTACCCGACTCATTATGTTCTACCACCCTCTACTCATATCCGCACTTCCGTGAGCCAATGTTCAATCATGAAACTAAATGACATCCAAACCTTAACAAACTTAAAACTTCTGATATATTATCGAGTCAAAATATAAAGATAGTAATTGAAGTATTGTTATATTAATTATAGGTCGCGTGACGGTACTTTGTGCATCTACTACTTGATCTTTACACTACTCGGATACTTTCGTTAAGGTGAGTTCATAGCCTCGCTTTTACTTATTTTTCAACCCCCGCGAGGGAGATGCATGCTATAAACTAGAACACAAGTCTTTTCTTAAATTGTATGCTTGCCATATTATCATTATTATTGCTTAAGTTGCCTGCCAAAAGTCCCCTTCATCATGAACCATTAATCACTTGCGAGTGAACGCAAATATTGTGAATAGTACTTTGGGAATTAACGACCGACTCGGTTATCGGAAATAATCGGGCGCACCATATTTGATTATCTCTATGTAATTGGCTATTACATCCGGGGCAATTTTATTACTTACACGAGTAATTAGGTGTATGCAGTTAGTTTGGTGTCATGAGCTTAGTGCATAATAATGATTGTTTTTCTATGGTAATTGTCTTCGAAGCAATTAGTATATCTAACTTGTGTTCAACCATTTATTAAACCTATGAATATCACTCAACATTTTTAAGCATGTTTATCTCAGGTACTAACTAGGAAAATCTTGAAGGTGCGGAGTGTACGGAATGGAATGCTGGAAGTGGTGTTTTAAATAAAGTTATCATTTCTCAAACTTTGATTTATATTTTGTGTAACTTCAAAACTTTTGGTGTTTTCTCTTGTGATCCAAAACATTGAGTTTTTATGAAATGATAACAATCTTTTATTAAAAACGTCTCTTTAGAGTCGTTTTCTATAACTTATGACTGTGATCCTCTAAGTAACACCCCAAGTAGTCTTCCGCTGTCACATTAATTTTGGGGTGTTACAATATGTCTGATTTTGTAGTCCGATACCTTGGTTTCTGATCGGATGGATGTGTGACTCTAATTGAAGTCCCGTCTAAAGCACTTAGACAACCATTTAATTTTCATACTCGTTAAGTAACAGATTAATATTGTACATGAACTATATTATAGTTTTAATTAAATCATAAAAGTTACCTTAAAAGATCCTCAGCGATTGCTTTCACAATCTTCTGTAATAGGCTGCGCCTTTTGAAGCACTTCCTCGTGCAATTTTAAGATGGCTAAAAGACATCGATTAAATTGTCGATTTATAGTTTCTCCACTTGTTAAATGTCATGTTTTTTGTACCTTTTAAACCTCCAATATCTCTTACGATCTCGCACAATGTTACAAATGTATCTCTGTCCATCCGAAGCTGAATGAAACAAACTATGTCTGGTCCTTTTGTTAGTTTATTTAATCAAATCATTCTCTCGAGCCTTTTTTGTTCCTTACTTTTTATGAGAGGCCTTGTTATACTTATACGCAACAATGATAAACGAAACCAAGTCATGAATACTACATTAAACACACTAACAAGTGAATTCATAATCTTGACCATACGAAGGACATCGCGTTGCCTCCTACAAATAGGGATACATACCATTTTATCCTACAAAAAAATATGCCAAAAAGTCATTTCCTTTTTAACATTCTAGATGGGATTCTATTAAAGATTTATAGCAACCTATATTTTTTTTTCAAATAACACTACATCTATACTATCTAATAAAACACAGTTTTTTTCAGCCCCCTAATTAATTTTTTCCAAAAATAATATTTCACCAGCAACTTACACATGGCATTGAAACTGACCCAATATTACAGCATTTGAGAAAACCCAATTTTTAAAGTAATTAAAACAAATTGTATCAATACTCACAATTCAATATCTACTCCAAAAAAAATTATTCTATACGTCGACTCATTAAAATCAATCATCGATTTTGTAACGACATATTTCAATTGACCCACTGCAATCTTGTTCAATACGCTCCCTTTCTAAGTCCATATTCAATATTCAGTTTAAATCTTATTCAATCTTCCACCACACAAGTCTACTTGATGCCAGTGGTTTTGTTGAACCCTAAGCACTTTATTCGATGCAAGTCGATCTATGCAGTGGGTTTTTTGCTAAAGAGTCTTCAAATCACTAATTATCTCTTAATTTTGTGCATATTCAATTTAATATGCTTGAAATTTAATATATCTGCTTTGATTAAGTTTAATAAAATCATTATCGTATCAAAAACCCTAAAAAAAATATTTGGGGAAAACTGTTTATATGAATTGAATTGGTGGTTTTTATATGGAGTGTGCTCTTATATTTATTCATGTAATTTTTCCGTTCGAATGAAACTGTGCATGTGAAAGTTTTCCAGGTTAGTTTATGTTAAGTGTTTTTCTATACTAAATGTTAGGATTTAGAAAATCCAGGTATTAAAGTGTCGGTCACCTCAAGTATATGTATCCGTTAGAAAGCTCGTAGTCGTAGTTATTTAATGTTAAGTAGTATTTAGTTAAGTAACACCGTGGAGGACGGACGGGTCTTTACCCACTGTATGCATGATCCACGACCGTCGGTGGTGTTTTATTGTAAGACTATAAATACTCTCTACCTCCCAGGTAGAGTTGGAGCTCATAATAAGATTTTTCTTTCTCTCACTAAAGTTCCCAAACCTCTAACTCTTTCTCTCTAGAAATCATCTTGTCGCCTCTTATGTTTATGGTTTGATGTGTATGTGAAATCCAATATGTTACAAATGGTATCAAGAGCCATGGTTTGATCATCTCTTACATATCCTTGGATTTCTAGTGGTTTTAGATGGTTTTGAGTTTGAAAAGTTTAGTGGTTTTGCATCATTTGGTTCATTTCTAGTGTTAAAGTTTGAATTTTGGGTGTACTTTTGTGTTTAGAATCATTGTAAGTGCTTGGGTGTTGATTTGGAAAGCTTGAATCACTGTGGTTGGACTTGTTTTGGATTGAAAAGTGTGTTTTTGAAGTTTTTCTTGGTAGCGACTTGGTTCTCGTTGTGAATTTCATCATAGCGACTTGCTTCAGAAAAAGGTAGCGAGTTGTAGTGCTTTTTGGCAGCGACTTGGTCCTACCGACTTGTCTATTGAGACAAGCCGACAAATAGTACAAGTTAGTTGATTCTCCACTACGGCTAGCGACTTGGTGAGGTTAGCGACTTGCTTCAGAAATTGTTAGCGACTTGATACTAGCGACTTGAATACTTAGCGAGTTGCTCTTTAGCGACTTGTGTTTAGCGACTTGGTTCATAGCGACTTGTGCTTAGCGACTTAGTGACTTAGCGACTTGTTCTCAAGGTTTATAGCGACTTGTCTCTAGCGACTTGTTGACTTTTCCCGACAAAACTTCAAACGGCTATAACTTTTGATCCGTAACTCCGTTTTCAGCGTTCTACCCATCAAAACGACCGTGAGAACGAGGAGAATGGCACGACGAATCAACTAAACCTAATTCCGCTCCGAACAGAATTTATCGAGGTTTTTAAGTTTTTAGACCTAAATTTCTCCGTAAAATCGTGCATCAAACAACCCAAATCACAACCAAACAACATCTCTGCTAATCCTACATAAGTCCTAACACACAATTGTCTATCATTGTGTCTATCCATCAGTTATCTTAACACGTTCTATTGGCATTGCTTAACGGTTTGGTCTTGATTTTAGTAAAATCCCACGAAAGATTCTATTTCTCGGTTTAAATCATAGACTTGTAAAATCCGTGCACGTCAACATCATGCCTAACGATTCGGATTCGATTGTATCTAAGATACTCGGTTTATCTGACGTGACCAATGAGCGAAGATACCCAACAATGTACTACAAACTATCGTGTTTGAGTCGAGATAATGCTAAAATTTAATCTTCGTGCTCAAATTCACAAGAGAAAGAGGTGCACCAGCCACAACTGTGCAAGTTAATGCAAAGGCACGCTCCATGGAAGCTTGAGATTTACCCAAGATAGAGGTACATCGGCCACAACTCAGGCACGTTAATGCAGAGGAAAGGCGCATGGAAGTTTCGTATACCTAATTGTGCATCTTCTACTCTAAATGATGATTATGAGTTGCATGAGTACTCTGCATTTATCCACGAGGACTCCTTACCACTAAGCTTAACATATATAAGGATCAAGTTGCCATCTATGAGCAGTGCTAAATTTGGTGACCACGCGAAAGAGGAAATGGATTGCCAAATGCATACATTAATCGAAAAAAGTAACTTAAGGAAGAAACATTAAAACAAGAGTTAAATTTCTTACAAGAGAAACTTAATAAAATTGCTAAGCAAAACAAGAACTTCAAGAAAATGTAAAAGTGCTTAGCGGGGAGTTCAAACAAAGGAATCAAAACTTTTAAATGATTTTTCCAACCTTAAAACTTTAAAGAACAAACTTGAAAACAAGTTGTATGTACAAGGCAACACCATTCGATTGCTCACATTATTACTAAGCATAGAGTATTAGCGATAAGCATAATCGGCCTTGTAGAAGAACCCGATCTGAGTATGGTAAGAAAGCAAAAGTCAAAAAAGTGATCTATGATGGTAATGAAATACTTAAGCCTAGACAAATGCCTACTTGTTTAGAATGCACTAAAGAAGATAGAGAGTTAGAAGATGCCTCTAGAGAGAAAATGGAAAAGAAACTAAAAGATCCTTGGTGTATAGATCATAATATAACGTTCAAAACTCCAAATTACACTAAGGATAATTGGATTGCCTTAAACAAGTTTAGACCTCAAACTCAGTTAACCCCTGAACAAGTGTTTTGGAAATTAGATATGGAAAAGAAAAAGGCAGATGAACTTGTTGAAAATAATCCTCCCCTTAGGAAATTACCTCCAGCCACTGTGTATCCTCCAAATACACCAATGCATTTAGTGCCTAGATCTATTGCCACTAATAGCAAAACCTTAATCAGCCTTTATGTAGTTTACCAACTATTTGTTGATTTTGAGAAAGCGTGTAAAAGAGAATCACACCTCTTGGGATAGCGAAGGGAAAGGGTTTTGAGCAAACTAAAGAATGCTATTTAATCGAAGTCATGCCTTTCTTTAAGCAATTAAAAAGTCAATTTGAGAGCCTTAAAAGGGATAAACTCGGATATTAAAAAATGGAAAAGTAATTTGATGCAATGATATTTGAGGTCAATGATTATGAGCGGAACTCAAATATAATGAAATTGAAAGGAAGAATTTGCATATCTTAAATGAGAACTTGATTTTGAGTTGTGTTGATATTTACTAAGCTTTCTATTCTCGCTTCTCAATTTCATGAAATGTACATTGCATTGAAAGTATCCCGGGATCGTGTCATTGAGCTTGAGACAAAAATTCAAAATTGAATGATAAAATCGAAAATGACGATCATGATAACTTTGTCAAACATTATTCTAAATTAGAAGTTGAATATCTTGGTTTACAATTAAAATATCAACATCCGAAAGAAAATGTTAAAACTTCAAATATCAAGACATCTTGAATGCTCCACGAGTTTGATGCGTTTTGAAATCAACAAACGTGATGAGCAGTTCGAGCTCATTGCCACACGATCAAAAGATTGAAATTCAGTTTCACAATTGAAAGATGAAAGGAATGAAGTGGTGGCTCCCGAATACCTCCACCTTTAGATTCTCGAATTTCCAACTTCAAAACATTATTGATAAATTGCAAAAGGAAAATGAATGTTTTAAAGTGAAATTTCAAAGTTAATGATCAAAACAAAGAGTTATGTGATTCATTCAAAGTTAATCATGATAAACACATTGAAAAGGTATCTTCTTTGCTTAAAGATATTGAGAATCAAGCGTGAGGTGAAAGGAAA
This sequence comes from Chrysanthemum lavandulifolium, assembly GCA_022545495.1. Lineage (NCBI taxonomy): Eukaryota > Viridiplantae > Streptophyta > Magnoliopsida > Asterales > Asteraceae > Chrysanthemum > Chrysanthemum lavandulifolium. Next base: position 98,446,822 of record CM040243.1, on the reverse strand, counting down.
ATTGCCAATCCCTAATTGCAAATATTACATTCCAAAGGTTCTCGCCAGTGATAAGTATCATATTAATATGTTATATATTCCTCCCCTCTTAGGAATAATGGTAGCACACAAAACATATCTAACACAACAAGGATAGTTTAAAGGGCCTCCGTGAGATAGTAGAGGATGATAGATTAGATAAGCCTTTTGATAGTGCAATCACTTATGCCTGCATGGATGCCAAACGATCTCATGAACTCTTAGAGTATGTAATTGTCACAAGTCCGAAAGCGAGTAATAGGCGAGATATAATAGTTGCACCCAATTCTATGCCTAAGGATAAGAATGTGACTCTTAATGTGCCTCTGAAAGCCTCAGAACCCAACACTTCTAGACCAGAAAATCAAATGGCAGTAAAACAAACTAAGGCTCCCGTCATCACTTCTATTAATGTTAATATTGACACTAAAGTTAGCGGGTCAAAACCTTGTAGCAATACAAAGAAGGACATAATTTCGTGACTAAAAGTGATCATGAGAAGAAAGTGAAAGAACACCATAGGAAAATAATTTTGACTTGAATAAAAGAAGCGTGTTGGTTCTAGTATTAGCTCTAAGCTTCTTGAAATTAATTCAAGTCTTATCTTGTCTGCAAAACACAGTATTAAGAAAGTTTGGAAGCGAAGCAGTTAAGCAATCACGAAACTTACAGGAAGGTTTTACCAATGTAGGATTTTAGTGGAAGCCAACGGTCGAATATTCACGAATGGCAAACCTTGCCCTTAACTAGATCCACTATGCCTAGAGTAGTGCTGTTAAGGTTTGGAAGCCAGCGGTAGAATAATCCCATTAAGCACAAACGTCCCTCGACTAAGTCCGATGCTTCTACTAGTTCGGCTCTAGTGACAATGGCATTGCACCTAGGGTTTATCTTGATTCAAAGATTGTTTGTGCTAACCAAAAGTACCCCATGAGCACGTGGGGATCCAATGTTTCAATTCTCATCTTGATACATTGTCCAAAGCGGTCGTACAAATCGTCCCTTGGTATTTGGATTCGGCGCTCTAAACATATAACGGGCTCTAAACAATGACGTCTGCTCACATCGATTCGGGCCTCGTGCTTCATCATTATGACGTCTGCAGATAACACTTGAGGCCCGTTCCTCAAAGAAAAGAAAGGTGTGCGCTTGATCGCTTTATCTTCAAAAGAAGAAATCTTCATGTGTATGACCATTCTCATCGACATTCTTCATCGCAAGCTTCATGTTTTCCACGCTCTTTCTACTCTCAAGTGGATCTACACTCATTGGTGTATATTCTTATTCACTTGTTCAAATCAAAAATGGCAACCGGATGCGATTTTGAGGGAGAAAAGTGCATATACTACATGTTGATGGATGCTTGATTTATGGTCATATGACTCTCCTTCAACATCTAATGCTTCACTTACTAAGGATAACTTGGGATTCATTGGTTCAAGATATGTTTGATGAGTACTTCCAACCTCCAACGAATGTTGATCATCTAGTTTCAAGCTCATGCTCGGTTTCTCTTGACTCAACCGGTTCACCATCTAAGAAGTACTTCTCGAATTCTCAAGAAACCTTATCTCTAGTTACTTCACAAGGCGTTGATAATGACTATCATTATAGTTGCACTCATGAATAATGATCCGCTCTTTGGTATTCGTTTGCCAAATCTTCACGGATTATTGTTCATGAATAATGATCCGCTCATTGGTATCCCTTTGCCAAATCTTCACGGATTATTGTGCACTCTATAAATCAACCACATGAACATTAAGGAAAATGACTACCTCATTCGCTCAAAGATACTATTGGTGAGTCTTCCAGATCAGTCTCTACATGAATACTTTTAGGAAGAAGGCATTGATGTTGAGGAATCATTTGTTCCGGTTCATTCAGTGGATCAATATACATCCGATTGTATGTTTATTCACGTGTTGGACATTTGACATAAGTTGATTACTTCAGAGTTAATCTTTTATCACCTAATTGAGATTGAAGTTGACTTTCACTAAGGCGTGTTCTTATTTGATAAACTTGCTCGGGCTTAATAATTTGAGTTGAAGACTTGGTTTATCTAGTTACCGGCGATCGGGATGTATTGAAGACACAGTTGACTATCACTTTAAGGAGTTCTGATGTTTTACTCGATGTCACACGCAGATGTCGTTGTGGATAATCGCAAGAGGTGTTAATGTCTCATACTTGGTTGAGTATCGAGAACTTAGAGATTTGCTAGGTGCATAAATTCTCAACACCGTTCTTCCATCATTAATTGCAAGCTTAAGATACAAGTGTGGGAATTCGACTTGAGTTTCAAGTTTGGTATATCGGGTTTTCTTCTTTAGTGGTCACTTCAAGTTGTCTACATATGGGTTGATAAAGATAGTCATAGAGAGTTTACATGAGTTGATTCTCACGAGATTGATTGAGCTAATTGTTTGTTCTTCTCTATTTCAAGAGTTTTGGCATGTATAATGTGTTCTTGATTACGAGTTTATCAAAACCGACAAGGGGAAGGAGATATACATCTAAACACACAACGAGTACACGTGATGAACTTTATACTTCTTCTATTGAAGTAATCCCGGAAAGACAAATGTCATAACCATGAGAGAAACTCGGTGTTTAACTATTTGGTGTGTTATTCCAACTATTTGGGGGAAGGATGTATTATTCCAACCATTTGGGGAAGGATTTATTATTCAACTGTTTGGGGAAGGATGCATTATTCCAACCATTTGGGGAAGTGGTCTCTGGATACTTTTGTTATGTGTTAACTCAGCTTTCAGTAGGAAGAAATATGAGAAGAACATGTGGAGCGTGAGATGATATTGCTTATCGATATCTTCTATATGATTTATGGTAGTGCTTCCGGTTGTTGCTTCATGTACACAATGCAATGATGATTCCAATGAGATAGCAACCATCAGGGGAGAGATATGTGTACATCAGGGATGCACAACATGTTCACTGATAGAGCTTAATCGATTATTAGGAAATGATATCCAGAAATGATCGGTGACTCAACATGTTACTTGGATGTCATCGTCTCTTCTCTTGTTGGGTACATGTGTACATTATGGGCGATTGGTTATATGTGAGATAAGCGGAATGCATCCGTGAAATGAAGGTGTTGATATATTGTTCTCCGAATAGACAACTTTCAAACTCGAAGGGTAATGTGTACATCGAGGGGCACAATGAGTTCACGTGATCGAGATTAATCATGTATTCGGGTTTGATAACCGCAGATGATTCGTGTTAACTTGTTACCGTTGTTATCATGTTCTTTGGGTTGTTGAGCTTCATTCGATGAGGCTGTTTTCTTCACATTCTACTTCTTGGGGAAATGGTCTTAATTCGAAGATTGTCGGTTTTGGGGGAAGCTACCAAAGATTCTCATTTAGAAGGCTCATGTTCAGACGACGATTTTCTTAGAAGCCTCGAATGCTTTGGTGGTTAAAGTTTAAGAGATGTTGACTTCTTTCTTCTACAACGTGCTGTATGATATCCTTATCTCGGTACTCATTTCATCATCCTCTTAAACTAATTTATCTTCTTGTAAATAGTTATTCGAAAAACAAAATATAAAATTTCAAAACCTTCAAAAAGCAAATAGAAAAATATAAAACTTTTAAAAATCCATAAAAATTGAAAAATCTTGAAAAATTCAAAAATATTGTCTGTTAATACAAATAAGCCGTAAAAACGTTTATTTATATTTTACGATCTTCTAATGTTTTGTCGATAACAAAAGTAAGATCATTTTAACGAAACAAATAAAATACGTAAATGGTTTGAATTAATAGTTTTCTAACACACGTACGCTTTCACATAAAACACTAAAACTAGTATAAGTGATTTTATGCTTAAGATATACATATGTACAACAACTAGTGTTTACATATTGGGATAACATATACTTAACTAAGTATATACCAAAATGGGTAAAAACAAGTATATACTAAAATGGGTAAAAACAAGTATATACTAAATAGGTAAAAACTAGCAAATGGTTTTGACCCATAACCCATGGTTTTATTTATACCACTTAACCAAGTTCATTGTATCCTTAAGATACATTGTATCTAGAAAGAAAACCATGGATCAACCCATAACCCATGACCCATGACCCATAACCAAAAATACCCATGGGCAAAGAGGAGTGTTCCATGGATCCACGGCTTTGTGCTAGCCGGATCCCAGTGGAAGGATCCGTGGGATCAGGGAAGCAGATGGATTTTTCCTCTATAAATAGTGAGCCATTTCTTCATTATTTCTTACCCCTTTCTAACACACTTTCTCCCCTGAGTTAAATCTCACTAACCTTAGATCCAAGAGATCTATGTTTGTAGTCTTGTTTTTGTGTGATCTTTTAGGTTCCTCTTAAAGGCAAGATCACCACCTTTGAAGTCAAGCAAGCTCAAGTCCATGAGTTGCCATGCTTCCTCATCATCAAGGCTATTGAAGTCCTCTTGTTGATGATCTCTTTCTTTCTTCAAAGAAGTGTAGTGTTGAAGACATTAGTGAAAGATGTCTCAGTGTCAAGGCGAAGATATTAGTGAAGGGTATCCATCGTCTATGGGATAAGCACTTGTGAAAGGTGCTTAGAAGTCAAGACAAGCATTAGTGAAGGTGCTTAGAAGTCAAGACTTGAAGCATTAGTGAAAGGTGCTTGAGTGAAGACACAAGACATTAGTGAAAGGTGTCTTGTAGATCTAGTGAAGGCATTAGTGAAAGGTGCCTTAGATGTACATTCGATATGGTGTGTTTCGATGTACTAGATAGACTAGCATTAGATCCAGGATATTGATGTCCTTGATGATGTTGTAAAGGAGTAGATCTCCTTTGGGATTAGTCGTTGGTGTAGTGTGGTAGTAGTTCCTCCATTGCAATGGAACTAGGTGCTTAGCCTAGTACCTAATAAAGGGTAAGCGGCGTTGTGAAGGTGTAGTTCACTAAGGTGTGAAAGAACTCGGTGGTTAGCCTAGCACAGTATAAAGGGTAAGGCGACGTTGTGTAGGTGTGGTTCGCCTTGGTGTGAAAGAACTCGGTATTTAGCTTTGTCTGGGAAAAAGGTTAAGCGGCGTTGTGAAGGCTTCTCCGCCATAAGGAGATTGGTGTAGTGTTCTGAACTCTCGAGTAGGTGACTCGGGGGTGGAGTAGAGCAAGGAAGGTGTCCTTGTGGCGAACCACTATAAATACTCGCGTTGTGGTTTTGTGCTTCTTACTCTTTATCTTTTCATTACATATCTTAATATGTTTGTTTATCAACATCCAACACACACAACCAAATACATTGACATAAGTCGATCTAAATAGCTTAAAAGGAAGTTTTAATTGGTAAAACTATTCAACCCCCCATTATAGTTTTCCACAATTGGCATCAGAGCTTTGTTACCAAGTTTCTTTAAGTATATTGTACTTTAAAAACTTGATCGATCCATAGTTAATTGAAAACTACAAAGAAGGTTTTCATAAAACAAACACCATGTCTTTTAAAACTATATGTTTGGATGTTGATTTGATAACAACATTTTTCTTATTTATTTTTTTATTATTGCACCGATCTTCCTTGTCATGTTGATTAGTCAAAGCTCATACCCACCAAGCTTTAGGGTTGCTTGGTAACAAGAATACCTTCCTTAAGAAGGTATCTTAAGCATAAAGGAGGCGGGAATAGTCTAAGTGACATTTCTTGTGTCATCTGTAAAGACATTCCTAAGTCGCTAAAGGTATGATTTTCTTTTACTTTGCTTGATAATTAAGTATACCTAGTTAGGTATTTATATGATTATCTTTTGTGCAAATTACATGTTTTACATGAAGCTTCATTAGGAAGCCTTTTTCTCACATACGTGTTTTATTTCTCGTATAAAGTCGTGGTATATAAAAACTTATGTTTTGTTTCTTTTAATCCAATAAAACAAAAACACGAATTTCAAAAATTCCTCCTTCCCCATAAAAACTCCCACCGTCGACTACTTTATCAAACCCTCGCTTTTTCAAATCTTCCAATTTCAAAAATTTTCTCTCATTCAAAAACCTCATCTTCCTCCTCATTCCATCTCAATCAAAACCAAGAAGATCCGTCATCAACATGGTTTACATCGCACTCGTGCTCATCGCCCTAACACTCATCGCACTTGTGTTCCCTATGATGAAGTTCACATACGGAGACATTTACTTTGTGTTGTTAATCTATATTGGTGTCATATACCCAATCCTTTGTATCATTCTTAGTATTGAAATGCAATATTATTAATAATCTAGTTTATCTAGGTTATTATTGTTATAATGTGGTTATCATTCCTTTTGATTTATATGTTTTATATTTTTGTGATACATTAGAGGTCATGTATGCATGCTAAAAGAAAATGTAGGATAAAACATATCTCGTGGTATAAAAACTGTAAAACCTTTTATCAAATCTGTGTCTGTTACTACAGATCCACGGATCCCGGAAGATATACTAGCCGGATCCCTTTTGTAAAGGAACCGTGGGATCCGTCCTACATGCAAGATTAAAAACCACTATCTTTCTAAAAGTAATAATCCACTAGAACTTCAAAACCATGAGTTAGCTAAATGCTAAAAACCATTGTTAATAAAAATCTAGTAAAAACGTTAGATTATTATAGGTTGACCATAAACATCACCTCTTATTAACCCATCACTTCTATAGGTTTAATTATGACGCATGAATATAAGTTTGATTTTTCACTCACTAGCGTCTACACTCCGAACATCTCTCTTGAGCCCAACACACCTGGCAATCTTGTCCGTGGGTTCAATAATCTCGAAAATTGTCACTTCCATGAAGGACGTATTGTAGACACCTCTCTACAATTTAAAGAAGGTATCAATACCTCCTTCCGAGCCATAGGACTAGAATGTCTTCTTGAAATCAACGAGAAGATATGTCCAAGGTTCATAATGGAATTCTTCATCAAGTTGAACTGCGTTCGTAACGAGGATCGCTCTTTATCTCTTTGGTTTTATATCAAAACCAAAGTTCACTTTAACCCTTGGGCATTTTGCTCACATCCTTGGATTCGAATCATGGACAATGTGCCTTCACGAAGATTGGTCTCTTGATTCTCTCTTCAAATTCGTGAAGAAAATAGTCCATATTGTTCACACATACCCTCTCAGGAAGATTTAAATCGCATAATATGCAAACCTCGACCATATTACTCCAATCCAAACATTATCCATACACGGATATCCGAGAATAGTACAAACCTCTTGCTCTCATTCTACGTGAAAATGTTTGGAGTCTTAGAAATCGAGATATTCTTCCCGCTTGTTGTGCTCACATGTTGTCTTGTTTGCTAACACAACAACCATACAATCTCGCCTACTTCTTCGCAAGGCGGTGCAAATCTTCTAAGCTCGAAGAACAAACTCATCCCTTATGGAATGTTCTTGACACGCTCTATCACAATGTTATGCACTTCCATCCTCAATTTCAAAGTCCGTTGTGCGTGCTTGTGAACAAGATGATGGAACCGCTAAACATATATCTCATGAAGACTTTCTTCATTCTTGATTCCACCAATACCCATCAATCACATAATGATCCTCCTAGCGAAGACACTCAAGGAACCTAGAATAGTCAAATAGGATCAATTCTACTCTACTCATTATTTATTAATGTAATCCTATTTCTTTCATGAAATAAAACATCTTACATTTGATATCTTAGTTTTAGAACTCCTTTAAACAAAACTTGGAATATAATGCATTGTCAAGATCATTGCATACCTTTAGTAAAGGTTCTGTCTAGCAGATAGACGGATCCCAAATGTTGTACTAAACGGATCCCTACATCTAGGGAACCGTGGGATCCGGCAAATAGAAATTGTAATTGCAAGCATTATATTTCAAACATATCCTTAGAACACCTCACACTAAGCTAAACATAGTGTATTAAGGCAGATTAAGTCCTTATCAAGATAGGTTGATCTTTCCAACTCATTCCAACTCACATAGATCACACTCTAAGATGTTCATAGATCTATCATTTTTAATCCATCACTCTTCCGCTCTCAAAACTCACACTTCATTTTTTACATGATCTCTCACATCTAGGTTAGAAATCCTTCGATTATGACAAAATTGATCATAAATCAACCTCACCTCAAAATTGATCAAAGTTGATCAAATCCTAGTTTTCCCATCTCAAAACCATTAGGATATTTTCCAAAACACAATCCTAAGTCACAACCTGATCTCTAGGATCATTTAGCTTCAATTGACACTCTCTTCTTTAGTGTCATCCTTGCTCATTCATTGGTACTCATGAAAGTTCCAAATCCTTCCATAAAGACAATCATTAGCTACATCACTCACCACCTTCAAGTACTTAAGCACTCCTTCATTTAAGACACTTAGGAAGACTGAAACACTCAAGATGTTATAGGTCTTAGATTTTAGAAACATCATTTCCACTCTTTCATAGGCTGCGATAGTCGGATCCCAGGATTAGCCTAGACGGATCCCTACGAGAAAGGAACCGTGGGATCCGGATGACGATATAGGTCAAATCTTGCTAAAACAATCATTTCAACTTATCTTCCTAACTCAAACACTCCATCTCATCTTAAATGAGTTCCTAGATCGATCCAACCTCGAAGTTGACTCTTGTGCATGTCAATCATCACATTCCAATGAATCTAGTGGCTTAAAGCTTAAATGCACTTGCCAAATCTCTTAGTTTATAAACCACCTTGTTAGGACTTCCATAGTCATCACTCTCACTCTAACTTTCACTCTTGAAATCATTTCATCATGAGAAAAACCCAAGTAGTAACTTATCCACCAAAGAACCACCCATGAAAAAGGCTCGTGTTATACACGAAATCTCCTCAACCGAATCATCCCCCGTCAAACCAACAAATGAGAGAATCCTTCATCATCCAATCAAACAAATTCCTAAAAGGATAGTACCCACAAAACTACCTATGCCTAACACCACCATACCTCCTAGACCAAACAATATCATCTCCACTAAACCATCACCATTGGTTCCTAGAAATATTTCATTTACTTCACCACTATCATCACCACACCTCTACAATTTAGAGGACTTGCCTCCTAGGCCGTCTCATCCTCTTCTGCCGACAACATTCTCCTCATTAGGAGGAATAATGGTTCAAAATCAAGGTGTTGAGTCAACACTTGCTCCGGCTTCCTTTTCGCCGTCTCTATCATATAATCCTATATGGATTATGAGAAATCATCAAAGTCAACCACCCGACCATATGGAAGTTGACACTTCCTTACCACCACCATCATTCTTGGTCGAGGCATTCTCAAATGCACCTCCACAAATCATTTGATAATTGTGATCGGGGGAGAATTTGTGATTTAAATTGGATTTAAACTGATAATTCGACAAATGGGTTCATAAGTGTTTAGCAAGTTTTCCTCCCCGTATGTGACAAACGATTTCAAATTTTCCATGCACATGTTGAGGGGGAGCATCTACTTTAAACCTTAAATTTATTGAAACGTGATTGAATTATCTCTAAGTGCGAGTTCCTACAATATGTGCAAAACTCTTTCAAACTTGAGACACATATTAAGGGGAGCAAACTTTGAAACCTCATCCTTCCTCAAAATGTTTTATCTACTCAAATTGATTGGGAAGTGATGATGATCATTTTAGAAAATGTTAATCAAAAGATTGAACCTTTCATTCTTAATCTAACGATTTCAAAGATCTCTTGCCTCCATGTGCTAAACAATTTCTGAATTTTATGCATATGTTGAGGGGGAGCATTTCTAAAATATCAAAACAATTAAGATACAAAATACTTTGATTTTATATCACAAGTATCTTGATTGATTTTCAAATGGTTTCAAGGCGGAAGAACTATCTCAAAAGACCGACCAACTTTACTTTATGCATGGTGATATAATGATGATAAGGTTAGGTTGAGGTCGATGATCCGCCGAGCAGGAGGGATTTACCAGGACAAAACCACTTGATAGTGTAGAGTCCTTAGGTATATTAAAAAAGGAGAAAATGAGATATGGGAAGAGTGCGGATTGAACCGAGCTAATCTTGGAATAAACCCAACAAGGTTCTAGTTATGAAGCTTGAGTAAGCACCAAGGGGTTGAAGAATGAAAAAAATTGAATGTGAAAAAGAGGTGAAAAGAAATAGCCCTCCATTTATTCAACCTTAGGGCGTAAACCGGGTTCAATTCATATCTCTTGGTGGTTCCAAGGTAACATCGGTATTGAAGACAAGGCGTCATGGACCCGGTGTGCATTTTCACTACAACTTCCCAAGCCACTCAAGTTTCTCTTAAAAGGACTTGTTTCATTCTCACGGGAGGCAGACATTATCTATCGACTTTCTCTTAGAGTTTGTTGATATTGAAGAAGGAGACCTCTCCCTAGTCTCGGCTTAGGAACCAAATATGCACAATTGAGTCTAGAGCCACGAGATCATCTACAAATCTCATTAGGAAACTTTCAATGAAGACTCTCTGTTTCACACAATGTGGAAAAGAGATTATATCTTATGAGTCCTCGCATTATCTTTGTGGTATTGCGAACATCCGAGTAGTATGCCAACATACTCACAATGAAGATGGAAAGCCTTCGGAGCCAACATCAAACAAGCTCACGGTGGGTGGCATGTGAGATCTACCCAATAGATCAACCATGTGACAACCGAGCGAAACAATGGGGCGATTCAATCTTTTGAATCAATCACGGTTCGAGTTATGGATTGACGGATACCTTTGAAAAACCGGTCGTTGTGCTTAAAACTCTTTTCTTTAGCACATCGATGTGTACTATATTTCAAAATAAAGGTGTTTATGATTGATAATTGATTTTCATCAAAACCTTCGTTGTATTGCAAAACCAATTTCTATTGAGCGATGCTGCGATTGTTTTCAAATCTCTTCTCATCAATCGGTGAATCTCAATTATTGGTTCACTCACTCCGTGTTGTCTTCTTTGAGGCGTTCGGTTTGAGAACGACTGAAGCATTGCGAAACCACATCAAGGAAATTCTTGAAATTATACCGATCACATGCGGTACTTGTCTTGGTCAACGGGAACCGTGGGCGTGTACCTCAATTCAACAAAAGTGATCAAAGACACTCTTGTGCGCTTTATTGCTAAGCTGTTTTATGCAGAACACCGACGTTTGCGGTTGATCGAAATGAAGCGGTCAATCACTAGCCGCATGCTCACACAATACATTCATTCCAAAGAAATCATGATTAGTGCATCAATGACTCGATATTATCACTCCATGCTTCGCTTCTGCTGCTGCGAATATCATGAATCAGCGAAAGCTTCCGCTACTCGATAAGAACATACCATGATCCGAATGTGAGCATGTCGGTCCAAATGTCACAACATCACATAATACCAACACCATAATGGATGAGTCGAGATTTCTTGTGGTGATGATCTCAAAGGTCGGCTCAAAACTCGGTATCACGTGGATCGGTTAAAGACCTCCACTCGATTATCCAAACATGCAAAATAAAGAATCAAAGACTACGAGCTACGTAACAAAGAACATGAACAAGAATCCAAGAACAATTTCAATGTAATATCTGTTTGTATTCTATGTAATTATAATATGTGTTTGAGGTGACCTCCTTGGGGAGATTGTTAGGATTTAGAAAATCCGGTATTAAAGTGTCGGTCACCTCAAGTATATGTATCCGTTAAAAGCTCGTAGTCGTAGTTATTTAATGTTAAGTAGTATTTAGTTAAGTAACACCGTGGAGGACTGACGGTCTTTACCCACTGTATGCCTGATCCACAGCCCGTCAGGTGGCGTTTTATTGTAAGATTATAAATACTCTCTACCTCCCAAGGTAGAGATTTGGAGCTCATAATAAGATTTTTCTTTCTCTCACTAAAGTTCTCAAACCTCTAACTCTTTCTCTCTCTAGAAATCATCTTGTACGCCTCTTATGTTTATGGTTTGATGTGTATGTGAAATCCAATATGTTACACTAAATCATGTCCGTCTTCCACTTTTAAGGTTCTATTTCTTTTATTTTCACTGCTCGAATTTTGTTTGTCAAATTTTTGATTTTAATTTCATTTTCATTGCAGTGGTTATGTTAACTATGTTTTGCTTGGATGACAACAAAGGTATACATAGTCATGCTTGCTTTTGCCTTTTAGTTTCATATAACATGAAGTAAAAGTTTAATATCATTTAAAATAATTGATTATTGTAAGTAAGTGATATATGTATCATGTTCAGAAAAAAAATGCTCTACAATTGTATACTCGAACTTAGACGTGGTGTCGACTATTTACTTGAGACTTGCAAAAGATGGTCCAATCATTGCCACAATATAGGGAACAACTAATAAACTAATCTTCCATGTTGAAGTAAGTTAACACTATTATGAAACCTTATTTGGACACCATATAGCTTATCTATTTTTCTTGGGCTTAAAAATCTTTAAAGAATATGTGATTTACATTTTAAGATATGTTGCAGGAAAATATAAGTTGGACAATGAGTTGTTTCTTGGAGTTGAATGTGGAATCTTTGTGGCTCAATCATAATTAGAGTTGAGGTATATTCTTATTCTACTTTTGCATCCTTTCCTCCTTTAATACTAGAATTTTCATTAATGTTCTATTGTAATATAATTTGCAGTTGTTTACATGCTATTTATATTCCTGTTAATGTAACCTCTTTTAACCAATGTATAAACTTTGCACTTACCATCATTAATGTCCAATCTGATTTTAATAAAATGTTTTGATATGAAATCGGTCATGGGTAAATGGATAGTTGCTCAAGTCCAACTTTCATTTGATAGCGTTATGGCTATTTTATGAGAGATTAGATTGTGTCAACCGATGGAGTAACGTCCAAAAACTCCTTTAAACCCTTTATTTGAGCGATTCATGCTAATATATATGTATTTTCATTCTCGGTCAGCCTCTAATGTTTTATATTGATTAGACCTTATGCACCCAAACATTCATTACGTTATTATAATTCTTGACTTTTTCTATTTGGGTTACCTATGAATATCTCAATTCATAATGGAAACCCTATTGCGGGTACCAAGCAAACATACTAGCACCTAAACGGTTATCAAATGTGGCAGTTGGACGGGCCATTGCAACAACAATAAGTTTTTTGTCAATTATATAAGCCTTTAAAATGTCTACAAAGATTCAGTATTTGCCGCTTTGGGACAATGAGTTATGCAATTGTTATTGTGATTCGACAAATGTATATAAAAAAAAGAAAAACTTATTATTATTATTATTATTACTGAAAAAAAAAACTAATTATTATGCTCTTGCATCATTATCAATTGTGCATTTTGATCATTGTGGGCAGAGATTTGCTACTGCTGCATTAGATGGAATAGTGTGTACGTGGTGAAGGTATCTCGAACCCTGCTCATTCTGAAGATAAAGTATGTACTTCCTGACTATTTATTTTACGCATTAACTATAACTTTCATATCAATTTACAACTAAAAATTAGGGTCCCAATATTATTATTTAACATTCATGTTTGGTGCTTTCTTATCAAGTATATCTTAAGTCTTTTATTAGTCTATGGATATGTAGGTGACGCCATAATGTAAGCTAAATTTTATATATTATAATAGTATATTTTCCCTCATTTGAACTAAAAATTATTTGTAGTGCTTGATTATAGTTACATATAGGGTGGGATTTAGCTTTTTGATAATATAAGATCTCAACTTGATTATGAAGCAAAGTTAGACTTTAAATAAAATACCCAAACACGAGTAATGAAAACAACCCCAAAAAAACATTGGATTACTAAAATGATTATATAGAGCACAACGATATATCAAAATGCTGCTCGATAAGAACATCAACCATAGCACCAGCCCATACACTCACTTTGGCATAAATACATACATCAAAACATTATGGGTATCTGGATTGGACTATGTGAGTATTTGAGGAACGACTTATGGATGCTCACAAGGGTGTGTTTCGATTAAACTGAAGGGGTGTGTCAAAGTTCAGTGAGTCAGTGTTATGGTTCATCTTTGTTGATTCTTAAACATAAATGAAGATAAGGGTTAGAAAATGTTGAAATAATCAGTAAGCACCTCAAAGTGAAGTCAATGACACCTGAAATGGTTATGAAAGTATGTAGAGCACTGTCTATATATCTTTTACGTTTGATGGAGTTGATGTAAGCGGCCCATTTCCTTTTAGATTGGTTATTAACCTCTATTTTTTTATTAATTTCTGCTTTGTGCAGGAAAATAGTATAAATAACCATAAACAAGAGCAAAGAGACCCTTCAGTACCTCAAAAGGCTAAAGATATTGAAGTTCAAAATGTTTAACTTGGAGTTAAAACTCAATAGATTGATATTGTTGATAACTAAGGCCTCCCTGCAAAGCGAATACGCATTGTACCAGTTTCTGATTCTAGCAACACAAAGATGGAGCAGGTTAAAACTTTGTACTTATAAACCTTTACTAAATTGGATGTCATGAATGTGTTACGTGTACTGAACCAAATTATTTCATTGCAGACAGATAATCAATATGAACAAGTAGCACCATCTGCAGTTGTATCTGAAGAGACTAAATAAGTAGATGGTGAAATTTGTGAGTTTAATCATCAGAAGCAGCAGAATGGGGATCTAGATAATCATTGTCCTCTAAAGAGTGACCGTTCTAAACCACTTCCCTATGTTGGTACTCAATGATGCAGCATGTATGCTATTAATCTTCTTAGTATCTATGTCAATTTTTTTGCTTTATCATCTATCATTGTCGCATATAGTTTAGATGATGTAATAACAATTCAAGAATCTAAATCACCAATGTTTAGATGCTAACATAGAATTATAGTTATGGGCTCATACAAAATTGCTTTGACTCGCTTCTTAACCCGTCCCGTACATGTGTCATCATTTAGTATGTTTTGATGTTAACATAGAAGTTTAGTTACCGACTATATCACACGTAAAGCCTATAAACTCTTACTAATGAGAATCTTGAAGTCAATTTTATAAGGATATATGATCATGTTGGGTATTCTTTATAGGTGAGTGTCTTATTCCTTTAATTCATTAGTTTCATTTGTGATTTGCCTATTTTGTATCCAAGTATGTGGCTTTCTCTTTTTATGAACATTTCAAGAACATTGCCATGTATAGTCAATTCGATCTCAATCTATCTTAACTAACTTTTACTATTCTATGGTTAATTTTAAGTAACTAAAGCTTAACTATACTATTTTGTGGTTTATTTTAAGTAACTAATCTTTAAAACTTTGGGTCAATGATTTAAGTTAATAAAATTTCTAAAAAGACTAAGACTGTGTTTGTATTAGCTTATCAACTTATTGTAAATTTGGTAAACTCATTGCTTATGAGCTTATTCACTTGAGCTAATTGCTTATCTAAGTTCACAAGCTCATGAGCTTATGAGCTTCTCAAACTTGATATAAGCTCATAACTCATAAGCCCATCATATATTGAGTTAAAAAATGAAGCCTTCAAGTTGTTTATTTTAATTTTTTTATTTTTAGGTGTTCACGTAATGAACATTGACTACTAAAGTGTTTCACGTTCACACATACTTTTATAGCTTGAAAGGTTTAGAAAATTGTTAATTAACAAATTGAACGGTTCATTTGTTGGGTTTAATTAATTAACAAATTGACGGGTAGTGAATTTATTTAAATAATTGTTATTAATTCTTGGTCATTAATAATCAATAATGTAGTAATAAATAAGTTTGCGTATATACAAAATAGAAAACTAAAACATGCATATGAAATGCCGTAACATTACAAGTTCATCAAAATAAAATCTATAATGTTCATTGCATTATTTTACTATGTGTTTGATTACACATATGCTCATTAGCAATTTAGCATGAAGCTTTTCGTTCAAACTACATATACTTGTGTTTGTTTTTAATTACTTATTGTATAATATACAATGGATTATCTATTTATCTATTTTTTTCTCTTTCTATTTATAAAAACCCGTCAATTTGACGGGTCTTTTAGCTAGTTGTTTATAAAACATGGAAATCAAAAAATAACTAACAACCTCAAGTAATTACACACATGCCTATAGTTAATGCATTGTCATGTTAATTCAACTATAAGATTATATGTCCACTGATTTATTCCAAATTCATGATTGTTAATAAGAGCACAAGGTGTGGTGAAGAGGCATCATCTCTTCATCACTGTCACGTCACTACCACATCATCATAACAAACCTCCACAACTAACCTCCCCTCACTCACAACAAACCTCAACCTCTTCATTTGGGCCCCACCACTACAACGTTTTTTTGTCAAATTTTCAAATAAACTAAATTTATTTATTAAAATAAAAATACAATACAATATATTTAAAAAAAAACTTATAAATTAAAAAAAAATGTAAAACGTTTTTAAAACCCATCACACTTTATTAATAAATTAAAAAAAAAAAGGAAACATCTTCACTCTTCTTCTTCTTCTTCCAACTTCACACACTACACACTACAAACACACACTAACGAGCCCACAACCCCACCTTTGTCAGAGAATTCACTTCGTTGTGGTGACGAAGAGGAAGCCACGGCGAGCTCCGCCGGTGTGGCGGCGAGCCACGACGAGATGCCACGTTGGACCACGGCGAGGGACGAATTTGCCACACCTTGTGCTCTAAGATATATATCAAAACACAGTGCTATACACAAGTTTTCATTAAAATACATAAGAAAACTAATGTTTAAGTGACAAAATATTAACAATTAAATATCTTCTATCAAGGAAACAAAACGTTGCATACAATATTAAAAGCAAAAGCACTACTAATTTAAATTCATCAAGAGTTTAAAACCTAGTTTTAATTCATCCACTGATTTATTTTGATATATGTGCAAAAATAATCAATCGACAAAAAAAAGGGGCGTTAAACGATTACCTGTTGATTGATAAAATTACAATGGTGGAATCATGAAGAAGTATTGGTGGGATTTTGATCAAGAAGAAAAAGAAGAAGGTAGGAGATGATTTTGTATGAGAGAGAAAGAAAATAGTTACTGTCAAAAAGTGGGTGAGATTGAGTTGTAATCCAGGTTTCTTGCCGGGATTTGTGAAAAGTAAAATATCCGGGTCTCAATCCTCTATTTAAGATCCATCCCCTTCAACCAAATGTTTTTTATCATGTCCATATCCTATCCCAAGCCCAAAACCCATCAAACAAACGGGCCCTAAAAGTCATACATCTCAACCAAACATCTACAATCACAATAATTGTTATTCACCCATTTCCATTCCCTATACCAAACACACTTTGATTTTTGCTTTAGTGAAAGTGGTATATTATTGATATGGAATAAGTTAAATGCAATGTGGTAGTTTACGATGTGTGCACTCTTATTTTTACCATATTAATAAGAACTAATGATATAGTGTCTTTTATAAGAGTATGTATTATGTTTACAGATGTATTGTGTCACACATAATTACTTTGAAATTGTTACTTAAACATCACAAAATTATTATTCTTTAGATATTAAGATTGCGTAAACTGAAATTGTTAATAAAAATCTTACATTAACTAAATTTTTGCTAATTTTTACTCATTCATTTAGTCACAACCAAAAAAAAAGAATATCACAAAACCAATTTATAATAGCATATATATAAACTAGGAGTAAATAAGTAAAAAGTATAGCTCCCTAAAGACAACAATCAATTGGTGTTTGTTTAAGCTTATTTAAGAGCTACGAGTGTACGTGATTTTGACTTATATTTCACACACCAATTTTATTTAAGCTTATTTTCAAACCTATCAGTTCATATACACTTTTATCATGTCATAATATGTATATGAAGTTATATATTCCAAACTAC
Source organism: Chrysanthemum lavandulifolium (assembly GCA_022545495.1). Classification (NCBI taxonomy): domain Eukaryota; kingdom Viridiplantae; phylum Streptophyta; class Magnoliopsida; order Asterales; family Asteraceae; genus Chrysanthemum; species Chrysanthemum lavandulifolium. Next base: position 98,428,928 of record CM040243.1, on the reverse strand, counting down.
TCCGAAAAAACAATTTCATAAAACATAAGCCAAAATTACGTAGCTCATGTTTTGTCATACAAATTATGCTTAGTTACTTTCTTTTTTTAAACAAAAGGAACTACTTAAAATAGTGGGTGTGTTCGGTAAAGATAGCAATAGCAGTGAGCTCTAATAGAAGTGTAACACCCCCAATTTCGTGATACGCAGCGGAATTCAAACTGGGTGTTACTTCATGGCACAACAGTTATAACAATAGAAAACGAACTCTAATGGAGTCGTTTTAAAATATTTATCATTCGATTTATATAAATATCAGAGTTTACAAAATGAGTTCCCAGTAGTTTCACGGTTTACAAATTACATTAAATGAGTTTTCGAATGATAATAAAATTTATAGCCTTCTTGAGTATCCATGCTCCTCCTTTCCATCCTTGCCAGCCTCGTGGATTTGTGAACCTGAGATACATGCTTAAATCGTCAACACAAAGGTTGAGTGAATCCATAGGTTTATTGTTAAATGTTGAACACATAATGTTTGTGTGGGTTACGTTGTTATACACCCATAATGTTGAAAACAAAACAGTTATTATCTCACTAAGCTCATGCAACCAAGGCGTTAACGTGTTCCAATATAAATTGGTGAAATTGTTGGTACCAGCCCTAATAGGTAAAATTGTCGTTTTACCTAATGTTACTCAAATATAGTGCGTTTGTTTGCCTTTAACGGGGCCAACACAAACGGGATTCGTCAATCCCAATAGATCTATTCACAATATCCGTGCTCACTCTCTCTAGTGATTAATGGTTCATGATTTAGGGGCTTATGTTTGGCAATTATGTTTACTTAGTGACAATAAAGCAATCAGATAGCATAAAGTTCAAATGTTTGTGTGTTCAAGTTAAAAATAGCATGTATCTCCCCCAAGGGTTTGTAAAATAATTAAGTAATAGAAAGTGGGGCTATGAACTCACCGTGAGTTAATGATATCAAATGTATAGTGAGGAAGATGGATATGCCGTGAGAACCTCTACGAGCAACCTAGAATATAATGTTGCGACTTAGGTTCGAAATAATGATGCGAAAGTAATAACAAGCCTATATACGTCTTTATATTGATCATGATGTAGTACATGGTAGTTGTGTATGTCGTTTATAGAAATGGCCTAGTTGTGAAAACGTGTTTAGTTTATGTACATCGTACTACCGTTCGGGCCATCACAATTCAGAGGTCATGTAGTAAACGTTCGAGGAGCTAGGACACTTTAATTCGTAAATCCAACAACTCGTCGATCCGTTTACCCAAATGAACCCCTCACATGAAGTTCCCTAGTATTATAGCACTTAGTAGATAAAACATATAGTTTGCTTGTTGTTTATGTGACATCTAGATTAAGTGGTTGCATAGTTTATCGAGTTAGTAGATCCAAATTGTATCTTATTCGTTTAGGTTTGTCAAGGCTAAGGCCTTCGGTTTATGGTCTCGGCTTAAGAAGCCTTGAGGCTTTAGCCATGGCCTTGTCGTGGCTTTGGTCTCGGCTATCATGGTCTTGAGACTCAGCCTTGGCCTTAGCCGTGGTTGTAGTCTCGGCTTAAGACCATTAGGCCTCTTGGTTTGCCTTTAGTTGTGACAAAAGTATAGTTATATAGGGCAGTTTCAGTTTTTGAAGGAAAGTGGCATGTTTTAAGTGTTTTCAGGGCCCGAGCTTCTTTAATATTAAAGGAAAACGTCGTTCCGGACAACTTTCGTGTTTTAACTTTTTGATGAAACGGGCCAGGAGGCCTTGAAAAAAACGGGCAGACCCCTAACAGTTTGTTTATGGCAGTTTCGGCGTTTTGGTTTCGCTAACTTCTTTTGGTCGTATCTTTTGACTCGTTTGTCTGCTTCGAGTGATTCAAATTGCTATGTTTTCCTTTTTACCTTGTCTTTAACAATATCTAAAGTATCAAATATATATATGGTTGATTTTTATGGTAACCTTGTACATAAGTCTACTAGTTAATAACATAAAATGATTTAAACATAACTGAGTATGGTTTATAAGTTTTAGGCTTGTTTTAATCATCTTTTTACATCATCATCTAACATAAGAGTATATATAGCAAGTAATAATAATAAGAAACATATAAATGATATAGAGCAAGGATGGTGGTTAGTTTTCTTACAACTTTTGGCTTTCTAAAGAAATGAAGTTAAAAACAAGGATTAGGACTTTGATTGAACTAGGATCTCTAGTTTCCAACTCCTTCAATCTCTTGATAGCAAGTTACGATGGCTTGTGGGAGTACTTGAAGTCTTCTACTAGAATACTTCTTGTTGTACCTTGGAGTTCACCGAAGGAAGGAAGAAACTAGAATTTGGATCAAACAAAGCTTAACAAGAGCTTTGAAATTGATATAGGAACTTCTAGCTTGAAAACCAAAGGATGAATTACTATAATAATTGAGTATTTCTAGGTTTTTGTTGATAAAATAAGTGAGGAATGAGTTGCCTTTTATACTAAAATGAGGAGGTTAGTAACTTGGACTTCTACAAAGCTTACATAGGAAGTTTGGACACTTGTATACATCTTAAGCTTGATTTATCACCAAGACACCAAGTGTCTTGGTGACTAGCTTTAAAATTTCATCCATTGTCTTATCTATGATGACTAGATGAAGTTATTATGTTATCTTGCTTTTACGGGTGAGTTTTGGTTTCGTTAAATGCCAACCGTAAGTTGTTAAGCCATAAAACGTAAAATCGGGTATCGTAAAAATATAAAACTTGTAGGAATGATGAAACTCATCATTATACTCCATATAAAAATATAAAATGAGTGGTAAGTTCTATCGGGTTGCTTAAACGCTGTTTAGAGCTGGAAACGCGGGTAAAAACACGTATTTCGCGTAAAACGCAGAACTGGAAAACGTAAAATTTCAAAACTTGTGGAATTGTCGTAAAATGGTAGAAATACATATTTTAATGTTTATAGTGTTTTATGGACATATCGGGATGTCTGAATGACGTTTAAACCTAAAAGTAATTCTCGGACACGGTTTTATGAAATCGGTTCTGAATAGATTCAACGTACGTCATCAGGACGACTTGTCGAGTATCAACTTTCTTGTCATGATGGTAAAATAAAAATAATATTTTTTATGGGATGAATAGTAAAAGTAAATAGTAACTTTCCAAAAAAATGAAAAGTAACCTGAAAATGCGGGTTCTTACAATCTCACCACATTAATGGGAATTTCGTCCCGGAATTCAGTGTGTTATCCGATGTTGAAGTATCTAGGAAACATGTGGGTGTATGCGCCGAATTCTAATTTTTATGTTCTCAAGTTTCTGGTCATAGAATGTGTTATGTACCATTCTAAGTTTTTGGTAATGGCTTAAGTTGATAATCTAAAGGGTTTTGTTAACATCTTATGGAGTCCAATATACCTCAAGTTTGGCTTTTTCCGATTCTCAAAATGAATCATATCTTATTGTATCGAGGCTTTCAACAAAACCTTAATTTCTAACATGAAGTTTTTGTTAAATTTTAACGCCTTACATCTATGTAATTTTTGTTTCTGGTGATAGTGTGCAACATGCAGCCAAATTAGTATTTGTATGATTTCCTTAGTTGTTTCGTAGGTGATCTCTGAACACCTTAGTTCAGCAAATGGTTAACTGACATTTTCGTCGATATAGTGCCTCAAATGGAATAGTTTTTGTTGTTGTTAGGGTAACTGTTGTTAATCAAAGGTGTAAGATATTGTTGATGTGAAATGGTTTGTAATGATGTGATAATTTTCGTTGTAGGAAAGTCTTGCTGTGGCAAGTGGTTATCGAAACCATTTCCAAAGTTGATCATGTCTTAGGTGGTTTCGAGATGAAAGGCTATATCGCATAGTGTTTATGTCTACTAGTGTTTGAAAGAAACGTGACACTGTGAAGTTTTACATACTGACTTATAATGGGGTTCAGATAATGATGCGATATGTTGACGATTAGAAGAGTGTAGTGTACGCTTACCATTATTCTTAGGTAGAGATGTCAAGTTTTCTTTAAAATCAAAAGTGAATTTTAAAGGATTATGGCGGAATGAAATCCTTGAAACCTAAACAGGCTAGTACTTCTAAGAAATGACCAGAAGATTCAATGACTATTCCAAGATAATAGTTCGGATTATCTCATGTATGAAAATTTCAAGAATGAAATTAGGTAGTATAAATAAGATGTTAAGATTTTGCTGAGTGGTAAGACACTATCGTGTCTCTAGATTTTTTTAATGAATTCTGGTGGTTTATCGAGTTTAAGTAGGAAATTAACCTGAATATAAACCTCGTATAACTATTCTCAGTGTTTGAAAAATTTAAGTCGAACATAGTTAGTCAGACTATGTTCCACTGTCCATAGGTTAAATATAGGTGACTAGGCTATATTTAGCTGAGGTTCGATAAATTTTCCAAATACCTAAATTAGGTATACTCGTGATATGTCCATAGCTTTTGAGAAAATATCCATAAAGCAAAGGTGATATAAAACCATTAAGTTGCAAGTCCCGACTATACAAGACTTGTAACCTATGTTTTCACATTCCATTGCATAGAAGATAGCATGGGTAGATACGTGTGGAAAGGAAGTCTTAAGTAATTCTAAAATAGTCCATACTTGGCAAGAAGCATGAACTTTTAACAATGAAAGTTTCAGAATAGAACTTTGATGAATGTAGAGAAAGTTTGTCGAACTTCAGCTTTTGTAGATGATGAATCAGTTGGTCCTTTAGAAATCCTATTTCTTGTATTTCCATTAGGGAAATCGTTAGATTGTGAAAGGTTTCATGTAAAACAATATCACATAAGGTTTTATAAGATAATTTCTAGAGTCTATTGTATAACTTACAATGTTTGCGAAGTAAATTAGACCATTGTGTAACTCATAATGTCTGAGAAGTAGTTGAGACCATTGTGCAACTCACAATGTCTTGAGAAATGATAGAGAGATCATTGTGTACTCACAATGTCTTGAGAAATAAATTAGACCAATGTTTCATTTACAGTCTTCTGGGGATGTAATTAAGACCACTGTGTTACTCACAGTATCTGGGAATGTAATAGAGACCATCAGACACTACAATGTCTCGAGAACGTAATAGAGACCATCGTATCTCACAGTGTCTTGAAAAATGAATGAGACCATTGTATCTCACAATGTCTGGGAAGTAGGAAAGACCATTGTAATCAGTTATAATGTCTTGGATAAAGTTTCGTAATCCTAAAATGCACGGGTAGATACATGATTGGGAAAATATGATTGTGCCGCAATGCCTTAGAATAGGCATACGCAAATATGTTTAGTCCATCGTTTAGCTAAAATGATTGAAAATATGTCGAGTGTATATATCAATATACTAGTATGTTTGTGTAACATAAACTACCTAGAAGTCACATAAGCGTCTGGAGGATGGAAGGCACGGAGAGCGAAAGGCTATTAATTGTTTTTTTTGTAAAAGTGGTTATAGTTTAGGTCTCAATTAGACCCGTTTCTCTATAACCTGGCTCTGATACCAATCTGGAACACCCCCAATTTCGTGATACGCAACGGAATTCAAACTGGGTGTTACTTCATGGTACAACAGTTATAACAATAGAAAACGAACTCTAATGGAGTCGTTTTAAAAGATTTATCATTCAATTTATATAAATATCAAAGTTTACAAAATGAGGTCCCAGTAGTTTCACGGTTTACAAATTACATTAAATGAGTTTTCGAATGATAATAAAATTTATAGCCTTCGTGAGTATCCGTGCTCCTCCTTTCCATCCTTGCCAGCCTCGTGAATTTGTGAACCTGAGATACATGCTTAAATCGTCAACACAAAGGTTGAGTGAATCCATAGGTTTATTGTCAAATGTTGAACACATAATATTTGTGTGGGTTACGTTGTTATACACCCATAATGTTTAAAACAAAACAGTTATTATCTCACTAAGCTCATGCAACCAAGGTGTTAATGTGTTCCAATATAAATTGGTGAAATTGTTGGTACCAGCCCTAATAGGTAAAATTGTCGTTTTACCTAATGTTACTCAAATATTGTGCGTTTGTTTGCCTTTAACGGGGCCAACACAAACGGGATTTGTCAATCCCAACAAATCTATTCACAATATTCGTGCTCACTCTCTCTAGTGATTAATGGTTCATGATTTAGGGGCTTATGTTTGGCAATTATGTTTACTTAGTGACAATAAAACAATCAGATAGCATAAAGTTCAAATGTTTGTGTGTTCAGGTTAAAAATAGCATGTATCTCCCCCAAGGGTTTGTAAAACAATTAAGTAATAGAAAGTGGGGCTATAAACTCACCGTGAGTTAATGATATCAAATGTATAGTGAGGAAGATGGATATGCCGTGAGAACCTCTACGAGCAACCTATAATATAATGTTGCGACTTAGGTTTGAAATAATGATGCGAAAGTAATAACAAGCCTATATACGTCTTTATATTGATCATGATGTAGTACATGGTAGTTGTGTATGTTGTTTATAGAAATGGTCTAGTTGTGAAAACGTGTTTAGTTTATATACATCGTACTACCGTTCGGGCCATTACAATTCAGAGGTCATGTAGTAAACGTTCGAGGAGCTAGGACACTTTAATTCGTAAATCCAACAACTCGTCGATCCGTTTACCCAAATGAACCCCTCACATGAAGTTCCCTAGTATTATAGCACTTAGTAGATAAAACATATAGTTTGCTTGTTGTTTATGTGACATCTAGATTAAGTGGTTGCATAGTTTATCGAGTTAGTAGATCCAAATTGTATCTTATTCGTTTAGGTTTGTCAAGGCTAAGGCCTTGGTTTATGGTCTCGGCCAAGCCCTTGAGGCTTTAGTCATGGCCTTGCCGTGGTTTTGGTCTCGGCTATCATGGTCTTGAGACTCAGCCTTGGCCTTAGCCGTGGTTGTAGTCTCGGCTTAAGACCATTAGGCCTCTTGGTTTGCCTTTAGTTGTGACAAAAGTATAGTTATATAAGGCAGTTTCAGTTTTTGAAGGAAAGTGGCATGTTTTAAGTGTTTTCAGGGCCCAAACTTCTTTTTTATTAAAGGAAAACGTCGTTCCGGACAACTTTCATGTTTTAACTTTTTAATGAAATGGACCAGAAGGCCTTGAAAAAAAACGGGCAGACCCCTAACAGTTTGTTTATGGCAGTTACGGCGTTTTGGTTTCGCTAACTTCTGTTGGCTGTATCTTTTGACTCGTTTGTCCGTTTTGGGTGATTCAAATTGCTATGTTTTCCTTTTTACCTTGTCTTTAATAATATGTAGAGTATCAAATCTATATGTGGTCGATTTTTATGATAACCTTGTACATAAGTCTACTAGTTAATAACATAAAATGATTTAAACATAACTGAGTATGGTTTATAAGTTTCAGGCTTGTTTTAATCATACTTTTACATCATCATCTAACATAAGAGTATATATAGCAAGTAATAATAATCAGAAACATATAAATGATATAGAGCAAGGATGGTGGTTAGTTTTCTTACAACTTTTGGCTTTCTAAAGAAAGGAAGTTAAAAACAAGGATTAGGACTTTGATTGAACTAGGATCTCTAGTATACAACTCCTTCAATCTCTTGATAGCAAGTTAAGATGGCTTGTGGGAGTACTTGAAGTCTTCTACTAGAATACTTATTGTTGTAGCTTGGAGTTCACCGAAGGAAGGAAGAAACTATAATTTGGATAAAACAAAGCTTAACAAGAGCTTTGAAATTGATATAGGAACTTCTAGCTTGAAAATTAAAGGATGAATTGCTATAATAATTGAGTATTTCTAGGTTTTTGTTGAAAAAATAAGTGAGGTATGAGTTGCCTTTTATACTAAAATGAGGAGGTTAGTAACTTGGACTTTTACAAAGCTTACATAGGAAGTTTGGATACATTTAAACATCTTAAGCTTGATTTATCACCAAGACACCAAGTGTCTTGGTGACTAGCCTTAAAATTTATCACCAAGACACCAAGTGTCTTGGTGACTAGCCTTAAAATTTCGTCCAGGGTCTTATCCATGATGACTATATGAAGTTTTGATGTTATCTTGCTTTTACGGAGTGAGTTTTGGTTCCGTTAAATGCCAACCGTAAGTTGTTAAGCCATAAAACGTAAAACCGGGTATCGTAAAAATATAAAACTTGTAGGAATGATAAAACTCGTCATTATACTCCATATAAAAATATAAAATGAGTGGTAAGTTCTATCGGGTTGCTTAAACGTTGTTTAGAGCTGGAAACGCGGGTAAAAAACGCGTATTTCGCGTAAAACGCATAAATGGAAAACGTAAAATTCCAAAATTTGTGGAATTGTCGTAAAATGGTATAAATACATATTTATAATGTTTATAGTGTTTTATGGATATATCGGGATGTCTGAATGACGTTTAAACCTAAAAGTAATTCTCGGACACAGTTTTGTGAAATCGGTTCTGAATGGATTCAACGTACGTCATCATGACGACTTGTCGAGTATCAACTTTCTTGTCATGATGGTAAAATAAAAATAAAAATTTTTACGGGATGAATAGTAAAAATGAATAGTAACTTTTCATAAAAATGAAAAGTAATCTGAAAATGCGGGTTGTTACAAGAAGGATGTAGTGAGCAGTAGCTGTGAGCAGTGACTGTGAATAGTAGTTGTATCTTTTTTGTAAAAACATTTGGCAAAACAGTTGTAGTTGTAATTATAATATGTAAAATATCTCCTAAATGCTCAAAGCTCTTAAATGCTCAAAGCTCCTAAATGCTACTTTTTAAAGCATTGTAAAATGAGCATTCCGAAAAATAGGTAAAACTAATTGCTACTTGCGAAAAAAACATTAAAAATATAACGCTCAATGCTCGCTGCTTACCGCTCCAAAATGCTCCAAAAAACTCTGCGCCAAACACACCTAGTAGCATTGTTTGACAAACATCTTTACCACCTTATAATGCATTTAGGACATTCCCTAAATAGTAAGGCTTAAAATTCAGACTTTGTAACTTACTTATTATGGAAATATAATGTCTCTTGCTAAATTAATATATACACATGCTAGCTTAAAAGTTAAGCCTATACTTGTAACATTAGTAGTCATTGAATACAAAATTTAAAATCCCTCCAGTATGGTTAAAGCCCACTTTTATGACTTTAAAAGCCATGTATTGTAACACCATGTGGAAAACTAGAAGGGGGGGGGGGGTTGAATAGTTTACCGATTAAAATCTTTGTTTTGAAATTTATTGTAAAGATCAGTTGATATTGATCAAAGATATCAAACAATATACAAGCAATATATAAAGAGTAAATGGAGAAAGAAACAATCAAACCACGACAAGTTGTTTATAGTGGTTCGGTCTACAAGGACTCTTTTTCCTTGCCCTACTCCACTCCCCGAGTCTCCAACTCGTGAGTTTAACTTCACTAGTCAACAAGCTCCTTTCACCGATGGAGAAACCTTTACACTTCGCTTACACACTATTTCCGAAACTAAGCTAGATGTCGAGTTCTTTTCCAAGGTTACAACCACTCCCACACACAATGTATTTTAAGGACTAAAATACTAACCACTCACACTCACAAGTTTATGATGGTTTGGTACAACAATGATGTATGAACAAGACTAGATCATACAACAACAAACAAATAAGACTTCAAACTATTTGTTGAAGCTTGAATATGCCTTGATCTTCTTTGCTACAAAAGAGGATCACTATAATGATATGAAACTGAGTTAGAAATGTTAGAGAGAAGGAATGTATGTGATTATGCTAGAAAGGGATGAGAAAACAACTTGGTTTGACTTGCTATTTATGGCCAAAACAATCACAGTCACCACGGACCACGGAACCATAAAATTGGTTCCGCCCGTGTTAACTTTTGGTGCCGCCGGGGTCTGACAGCAAAATTACCAAAATCTTACCAAAGTCAACCAAATCCAACCTAAATCATGTAAGATATGTAGAGTCCAAATCCACACAAGATATCTTATGAAATCTTCTAGAGATTTCAATGATGCACCACATGATGTCATATGTTGTTTTTCTATTTTTAGAAATATGTTTAAATGTAAATACATGTGTAATGTTTTGTTTTAAGAAACTAAAACATGCTTGATCTAAAAATGTTAACATGCATTATGGTTTAGAGGAACATCAAAGTTAATTGATATATGACTAATCAAAATGTAAATGCTCAAGTGTTGAAGATATTATTTAAGGAAAAACTTGTTTTAATATCTATTAATCTTGACAAGCTTTATACTTTACAAAAATTAAATTTACTTTTGTCGTTAACAAAACTTAGGTAAAGATCATAAAATATAAATAACGTTTAATGACGATATTTGTATTAACACACCCCATTCTTGCAGCCACTTTAACAACCCATTAAATGTATTAATTAGTACAAAACGAGTATAAAAACCCACAAATAAACACACACAAAAGACCAATCTTATCTCACACTCTCTCTAAAAAACGTAAGTTGCCACTCTTGTGCTAAATAGCAACCGACACCACCAACTAAATCTGCCACCACCACTAACGGCATGTGTCGGCATCACCACCCCTTGACATGGTCTAGGTGGCTTTCGCTCGCCAAAAATTTTAGTATAATCAAAAAACATTGCACGCTAAAAAAATTAGTTTTAGGGACCCGCCGCCGCAACGCGCGGGTACCCTGCTAGTACATTACAAGAGATTAAAAAAAAATTACAACTTTTAAAATCAAGCACTACTTCACATAATTTATAAAAATAATTTATACTTTTTAGCTCTCGTTTTATCTGCATTTACAGCTCCATATTCAATTAAAATAAAGGATAATTACTTAAAAATGTATCTAACTTGTCGCCTTTTCTAGTTACGTGCATTTTTTTTCCTTTTTTTCTATTATTTATCCTATACTTTTTGATTTCTACTTTTGTGTATTTTGTTAATGTCAAATGACATATTATTCGCTGTTAACAGAACGGTTACAAAATTTAAGGGTAACATGTATTTTACACGAGCATATACATACAAAAGGTCAAAATTTAAAAGTTTGATGTATATAATAGCAAAAAAAAAAAAAAAACAACCCCACACATAAGAGCACAAGTTATGGTAGACATTTAACATGCCATTCATCGATTTTCTTCGTGCCATTCGTGAGCCACCATACCGACCAACATGCCAAAGTTGAGCCAAATGAATCTGAGTTAGTGAAATGACTTAAGCCAATGGTTTCTTTTGTTTTTTAATTTTTTATTTTGTGTATTGTGAGTGAGTGAGTATTTTTAGTGGGATCCAATAACATGTTAGTGGTGTGTTATGAGGGAGAGGTGTTTTAGTTATTGATGTATTATTAGATGAAGATGAGGTGACACTGATGTGTCATAGCAATAACGTATTATCGGATAACACCATATTTAGTGCTCTAACTAAAAAAATGACAAGTTTAAATAATTATTATTAAAACAACTTTATTTTTGCCAAAAAGACCTATAAGCTCTCTCTTAACAAGGTTTTGAAAGTGTAAAAGTTATAAGGACTGAATTCGGGGGAAAAACCAATCAAAGGGTAGAACTGAAATTATCTCCCATCAGTCCAAATACCTAAAGCTCTCAGGCGTTGAAAATAGACGAAGACTCGCACACTCGACTGTCTATCGCATGCTCAAATTAGTAAGATCTGTAATTCTTCGATCAAATTCACATTCCTATAGCTGTTTAATTCCAGTTTTAATTCATCATTTTGTTATTAATGCAGGCAATGACGATGAAATTGGGTTTAATTGCTCTACTGTTAGCACTAACCTCGATCTGTGTATCTGCGGCTGTGTTTCACCCGATCTCGGAATCTCACCGCTCTGCAGCGTTAGAGCTTTTCGATAACGCCGATGGATCGTTTTCGAGGTCTCATTAATTTTTTTTTTGATATGGATTATAAGTTTAATTAGTGTGGATTTAATGGTATGGTGTTGATGAAACGAGTCGATGACTATAGATTATTTGGCGAGCTAGTATGAAGAAAATATTTAAAAAAGTTAGAAGTGCAACATAGATTAATAGGAAGATTTCCTGCTTGACCAAGCACGATAAAAAATGTTGATATTTCCAGAATTATACCGGTAGAATTCCTGTTATCGCCCTTGATTCTAAGTTCTCGTATATATCTTTGTAGGAATTGAACGTGCTAAATGTTTAAAAGCACTTCTAGTTCTTCTTTTGCATTTCGGTTGTTATACAAGTTGTTCCTGTTAAAGTCACCCACTCTTTTGTCTATCTTATTGGTTCTATCACCTAAAAGAATACACATTGTCATGTTTTAGTAGCTTGAACTGGTTACATCACTCGTTTTCGTATTTTCACAGTATCTTTTCTGAATTTGATCTGGAATTTGGATGCGTACCAAAGTGATCAAAGAATTACAAGTTATTTGTTGCTACTAATTAGCCATCTGATTAAGTGTTTTCTATTTCAGCTTAGAAGAAGCCTACGAAGCACTAAGGACATTCGAGGTCCTCGGAATTGAAAAGAAACCTGTTATAGAGGACGCCACTTGTAAGTCTGTGGTGGATACTCTTTCTTCACCGTCTTCAAACTCAAAGGACTTGTACCACGCGTTACGAGTCAATGGGCTATTAAAGTGCAAGATCAGTACGGCAGCTTTGGAGGTATGATTAATCGTGCACCATGTTTTACTTATAATTCGGAATGCATTTATCTTTTAACTTCTACTGCTTTAAATGTCGTACTAACTTTTACATTTTCAGGGCATTGCATCAAGACTTAAGGATGGTCTCAAACATGCAACGTTGCTTCTCGATTATTACCATGCAGTAGGAGGTTTGCTACTTATCAAGGTAACCGGTCTCTTGGGAAAATACACTAAGCCAGTGCTTGTTTTTGCATAAATCTAGACAATCTCGTCATGTCCAGATGTATTTAGGACAGAGTTTCTAATGAAATTTTGAAGCCTCCATCTATTAGGATAATTTCAGTCTGTTATTTAAACATTAGCTTTCAGTTGACCTGATTTCTCTTCAATTCTCATGCAGGATCAGAGTCCTGAAGTGGATGTACTTCTTGGGAATGCTGATGGGATTGTACGCTCCATAAAGGTTGGTTATACCTATATATGACCGCGCAGAAAAACATACATCTTCTTAATAACAAAATTTTGTTGCTGTCTAATTTTCTTTGCTGACATCTTAATTATTGACAGGCTCTCAGCCAAAGTGATGGAAGGTGGCGTTATAGTTCTAACAATCCTGAATCTAGCACTTATGCTGCTGGTAAGCTTTTTCTAACTGACGAGATCAATATCTATGGCTGTATTTACATTTTATTATTTAAAGATCTATTTATGTATTGCTGTGCTGCTGAATTACTCACATCTAATTATAACTTGGCTCAGGAATAGCATTTGAAACCCTTTCTGGAGTTGTATCATTAGCAGCTTCCGCAGTCGACGAAAATCTGGTAAGTTAACGTTGCATTCTGCTTATGATTGTCTAAATCTGTCAAGACGATCTCGCAGCAACCACAAATTTGTATGCATATCAGCCTACAAGTCCTCATGATTTTTATACTCTTGTTGAACAATGTTGTGTTCTAACCTCTTTGTACCTTGTACTCTAGTGGTGGACCAATGAGGATATGTATAGTTATATATATATGGTATTCAGTTTTCTGATGGGTTGTTAACAATATTATTTGCTTCAATCATCTGAAAAAAACTATATTTGCAAATGTGAAGTTAGCTAATTCTGCTGTTAAGGTTGTGGAGAGCTTTAATAGTTATTACCTGCTACTTAAATATATTATTATTATTTCCCACATGCACGTATAAATTAACAATTCAGTACTGGGATCGTTCTAAGTTTTCTGGCTGTGTTTTGCTTGGATCTGTGTAACCGTTGAACTTGATGTTAATTGTGCCTTTCCCATTCTTTCTTGCTATAGTGAGCACAACTTTCGTGATGTTTATCATCTATTTTTACTGACTATAGCACGAAACGATCATGTTCTTATGATCTTATCTTTTCTGACTATTGGTTATCTTTTACAGATTGGTACACTGAAAAAAGATATCGTGAAGCTCTTTGACAGTATTGAGAAATATGGTTAGTATATCATTTGTCTTTCCCTTTTCAAAAAGCTGTATATTTATTTTCTCGTAGTGCTGAATCAATTTGTTACAGATAAAATTTGTCCATGTTTTAGATATTTGTATGTATGGCATTATCTTTGCTACTTTTCCTTCTCTTCCACCTAAAATCATACGTAGTATATGATAATCATTCTTTCTCTATTGTATTGACACTTGGTAGCGATGTCTGCTGTTCTCATGACATATCTACAAAATCACTATTTATAATTCTTGTTCCAAGTGTTGGAAAACTGAGACCATATGAAAGGTACCATTGGAACGTGGAGTTACTCAAAGTCCGAGACAAGTAATTACGAGCTTATAAGCTCACTGAGTTTTGTGTGTGTGCTGGTGATTGCGGATGTTTGTTAACATACTTGATGCATGTACTGTAGATTACCGGGCTTGATCAATTATATGACACTTAAGCTCTGTGATGAAGTTATCTGCATATTATGTATTGTTTCCAATGTATGTGCATCTTTTTGACGTGGTCATTATGTAAATCATTAACTGGTTATGGATTCGCTGGTATTACATCTGTCTAAGTAAGACAACCTAACAAGAAGTGATGACAAACTGATGGAAACAACCAAATATATTTGTAAGCTGTAATAGGCTGCTTAATGGTATTGGAGTCGCTAGCATATGAATTGTCAATTCATATTGTTTATGGTGTTTGGATTTTGGTGGAACATCTTTAGGTTATAACCGACAAACAGGCAACTACAAAAAATAGGATTGTCCGTTATAATCTTAATTCAATGAATATGTATTACAGAATCTGTGTCATTATGCAACTGAATAATACATAAGTTTAGCATGTGTGGAGTAGTTGCTAATTGTGTCATGGAATCTGTGATTATGTGGACGGGGTTCCACTTGTATTAAGAAGTATATGCCTTGTAGCATGATTCCACCAATAAGTTGTTGTAGCAGTGATTCATGGTTTCATTATTGTTTTGTAGATGATGGGGCTTATTACTTCGATGACAAACACATTGATGCAAGTGGACATCAAGGCCCGCTTTCAGCAACCTCAGCAGTTGTTCGAGGCCTGACAGCTTTTGCATCCACTTCTGGAAGTTTAAACGTGTGATACACTCTCATGCTCTTTTGCCACAAGCCACTTTTCCTGTTAATAGTTTATTTCTAATTTTGCTCAAAATTTTGCAGATACCTGAGGACAAGATTTTGGGTTTGGCAAGGTTTTTCCTTGGCATTGGAATTCCTGGAAACAGCAAGGACTTGTATTACCAAATTGACGCTCTATCTTGCCTAGAAAACAACGGGTAAGTCTAGTGTAGCATGATCAGTTCATTTAGTAACATCACGTATTGTTTTCTTTCTCTATAATCACAAATCATTAACTGTTACAGGGTATCAGTTCCTCTTATTTTATCAGTTCCAGCTACCGTGCTTTCTTTGACCAATAAAGATAAACTTAAGGTATTTACTATTTTGCTTTATATATTATCATCTTTTGAAGTTCTAGTTGATTAAACCCTTAGATTATAACATTTCAGTGATAAAATGAGATCTTGAATATAAATTGAAAATCTGGAAATTGAAGAAAATGTGTAGAGACTACTTATTTTAGAGAATGAAGAATAAGTATTAGCTCCATTTTAAGTGCTCATGCTGCTACTTGATCACATTCTACGTGGATTGAACTGTGCTGAAATGGATTACGCTATAAATTTGGATAATACATTTGTGCTTTTTGTTTTACATAAACACGTTAGCAAGCCAAAGCCAATAAGAACTGGAAAATGAGATTTCAAAAATATTTTGTGCAAACGTTTGCTTGAACTCAATGTTTTTTTTTAAACAGCATGCATTAATTGTTTCTTTGAAGTGACCATTCCGTCATTGTTGATCATCTGAACAAATTTTTTAATGGAACTATACAGGTCAGAGTGAGCACTGTGCTCGGATCTAGCGCTCCTCCTTTGTCAGTAAAACTCATGCAAGTTTTCAGCTCTGGTTCAAAGGATGCTTCAGTTCTTAAACAGGTCATCTTAAATAATCAGTTGTAATCCATGAAATATAAGCTTTCTTGTTCTGGATGAGTTCTAGATCTGATTGTTATAATCCTCGTACTTCAGGAACTTCATTTTGACCCAAAAGAAGCAATCTATACCTTGGATGCTTTGCCAGAAGGTGTTGACATTGGGGATTATGTTTTTGCTTTTGAGGTACTTCATTTTCGTCCAAAACTGATACCTTACAGCCTTTTATGCTTCAGTTTTGTCTTTATGTCCAGGAATAATTATTTTTTTGCCCCCAAATTAATTTCTTTTCTGCCAGATTGTGCTTTCAGACCCAGAACTAAAAAGTAAATATGCAACTGGAGGCCGTACAAAAGTGCCAGTTCACGTTACGGGAGTCGTTAAAGTCGATAATGTCAAAGTTACATTGCTTGAGGGGGATAGTGTAGAGTCTGAAAAAAAGTATGTCACTTCACTTTATTAAACAAAAAACAGTCTCCCTGTTTATACTTGATTCTTTTAATTTCGTTGTGTTCCTAGAAGTGTTTCATGTTTATACTTACGTCATTGCAATCTTTGATGTGTTAGGCTTGATTTACCTGGAAAGAATGACGTGGCTCTATCAGCAAACCACCTTCAAAAGTTGCACTTGTCTTTTCTGTTGACAACTCCGTTTGGAAAACCATTCAAACCTCATCAGGTCTCTGACCCGTTTCTACACTGTCTGCATTTGACCTGTCTTTTGTCTGTGAATCTCATTTAAGTTCTATTTACTTGCAGGTATTTTTAAAATTGAGGCATGAAACTGGAGTTGAGCATATCTTTGTTGTTGAAAACACTGGGAAGCAGTTTAAGATAACTCTGGTAAAGTTCTTTTCTATTTTAATATTACTGTTTCATGTTGCGAGAAATGGTATATTTAGGTGGCAAACTAGGCGGATCAGATGGGTTGGGTAATGGTTTGAGTCACTATCTTTTAAAATGGGCAAATTGGGCTGGGCTTGGTTTATCTGCCGATACCTAATTAATCTTTTAACAGTTAATTAACGTATTACGTATTAGTACAAAATTTATAGTATCAAAGTGGTATATAGTTAATTTGAATACCTCGATTTTGTAGGCTGAAAACATTCAAAAGACACTCCCCGCAACTTTCAACTGTGTTTCATGTTTAGCTAAGTTTTAAAATTAGGCCCATTTGACCATTTGGAGCTATATCATAACCCAAATCAACCATTTATCAATTTAATAGGTTAAAATTGCCACCTGTAGTTTCCAGCACAACACTACTGTATCCTATGCAGCAATGCTATAATGGATTGTATTCATGCAATGATTAATTTGCACCAAGAATTTAGAGAAAAACTGTGCTTGGTAGAGTGCCTTATGTAGAAATATAAAATTTGAGCTTATACGTACATTTTTTTTGGAATGGCAGAGCTTATAAGTACATGATTCTCCCTTTTTAATTACTTGCCACGTGTTGGATTATCTTTTGACACTTCTAAAAATTCCGTGTTTCAGGATTTTCTTGGTCTTGTTGAAAAGTTTTTCTATCTCTCTGGTCAATATGACATAGAACTGACCGTGGGTGATGCGGTCATGGTAAATACTGCATTTTATCAATAATATAATATCCTATACGTATTTTCGTCTGTCATTTTCTAAGCTAATTTCCATATCACAGGAGAATTCTTTCTTACAACCTCTCGGCTCTATCGAGTTAGATCTACCTAAGGCACCTGAAAAGGCAGCACAACCCCCTCCACAAGCTGTTAGTCCATACTTAAGATTTGGTCCCAAGGCAGAGATAAACCACATCTTCCGGGTTCCTGAAAAACGTCCTCCTCAAGAGGTTTCTTATGCCTTCTTGGGCGTGGTTCTTTTTCCATTACTCGCATTCTTGGTTGGGGTGAGTTCATCTGTTGATCCTATACTTTGGTATTTGTGCATACCAATCTGGAAGAATTAATTAAAGTGTGATTATCGTCACCCGTATAATATCTGCTCTGCTTTCCCCCATTTTTTAGAACTATTATGGTAATGAAACTATTCATGTTGCTTGTTTTAACTTATATATATTTTTTATTGCAGTTATTACGCCTTGGTGTAAATTTCAATAACTTCCCTACATCAGCCGTACCTGCTACATTTGCCATCCTTTTCCATGGTGGCATTGCAGCGGTTCTCTTGCTTTATGTGTTGTTCTGGTTGAAGGTACGTCTACACTTTCACCTCTTACAGACCATTCGAGAACTCCCAAACTCACCTCTAATATAATAACATGTTCTTTTTTGTCTTTTTTACTTCCACAGTTGGATCTTTTCACCACATTGAAAGCTTTGGGAGTTCTAGGGATCTTCTTAATGTTTGTGGGACACAGGACTCTTTCTCACCTTGCCTCAACAGCAGCCAAGCTAAAATCGGCTTGAAAAAAGCGACAAAATAGATATTGTTATAGTAAGAAGTATTAGACATTGAGATACAACAGTTTCTCATAATCGGTGGTGGATTTTGGATCGTGATTATATTTAGAGGAGTCAAATTAAGAATTCAGTTTTGACTATTGAGCTTGATCTTGTAATGTTATCCAATCTTATTTAGATATTTTTACAGCCTCATGTAGTCGTATTTAATCTGTATTGTAGTGTTAAATGGACTAGTTTTGTGAGAATAGTTTTATTGTATGACTTGTCGTACAACGGTAATCGTTTTAAATCCGGCATGATTTTTAGAATGTTATAAAGTGAGTAATGGGTATAATGTTTGAATAAACGTGAGGGTGATAGGTTGACATGAAATTTCCAAAACCTTTTTCAGGTGAGTTTTGGTAATCGGGTTTGGGGATTGAGATGACCGTCCCAGCCCAAACCATAGCCATTCTTAAGGGCTCGTTTGGTTTGTTGCCAGGAATGACAATGGGTATCGGATTTGGAATGAGGTGGAATGATAATGGGTATGAAAAAGTGTATCATTATGATTGTTTATGTTTGGTTGATAAAATATGATATGAAAAAGTGTATAGATATTTTAATTTTGTAGTGGAAAAAGAGATTCATTTTAATGAATTTCATAGACACCAAATTGGTGTGTAATGAATCTATGACTATGATATAGTGATATACCCATTTTATTACCGGGCCCACAAAACAAAACACCACAAACACCTACTATGACTTTGTCTCATTCCCTTTAATGCAAACCAAACGGGCCCAATATATTGATTCAAGTATCATCAATCATTGATGATTCATGAGTTGCAGGATATAAATAAGCCAGTCATTTGCAATTGCCACTTGCCAAATTGTTTAAGTTTTGTAACTACTGTTTGTGCAGTGTGGAGATGAGCGATTTTTAGTTGATGTTTTAAAACCCGGGTCGACTCAGCAGGTTCAACCGGTTGGACCGAGAACCGGTTAGGAGACCGGGGCGGATGTGACCGAGTTTTTGCTTATTTGAGAACCGGATCGAACCGGGGGGGTTTCATTGACCCGGGTCGACCCGGTTTGATAAACCCGGCCGAGCATGACTTTTTTTTTTTGGTTAATTTAAAATTTTCCTTAATAAATATAGGATTTAAAAATAATAATATAGAGTCATCTCATATTTATAAACTAAGACTACAAATATGTTGTAAATAGAACTATAAATTGATTGTTTTTGCATTTTTTTTAGTATTGTAAATATGAAAATTA
Organism: Chrysanthemum lavandulifolium; assembly: GCA_022545495.1. NCBI lineage: Eukaryota > Viridiplantae > Streptophyta > Magnoliopsida > Asterales > Asteraceae > Chrysanthemum > Chrysanthemum lavandulifolium. Next base: position 98,409,112 of record CM040243.1, on the reverse strand, counting down.
AAGACTAAAATCCAATTGTCATCTCATTTTTATTGGTTCAATTGAATGTGACATCGAAATTGCACAAAACCTATCAAAGATGTTATGAAAAATATACATACGTATATAACCGATTCGATCAGATGGTTGAACCGGTTGAATTGGGTCAAAATTAACGCTCAAGTTGATTTTTTTCTCAAGCTTTAACAAGAAGTTGAAGAAAGGAAAAAGAAATAATAAAATCGCTAATTTTAATAGAGTTCTGAATATAATTTGTATAAATTTTTAAGTCTACTCTTATTGACGCAACACCTATTCTCTGCAACATGTTTTGATGATGGTTTTAAGATCTTTGTTTTATCTACTTTTTTTTTGTTAAATTATGGGTGTGTTTAGCGAAATTAGTAAGAGTCGAAGCGGGTAGTTGATCTAAAAGTAAAACTAATATTTATAAATTGCAGTTTTTATTTTCATATTGGTGATTGGCAAATTAGTTATAACAGTAGCTTATTACTTATATTAAATTATATATTAAGTTTTTGTTTGTTCATTATTAAGATTTTAAAAATATTTAACTAAATATTAGCTTTTTTCATATTTAAAACCTTATCTTAATCAACTATATAGCTTGAGTGACAATTACATCAGTTTTAAAATAAGTGTTGATCTTAACTTTTTAAAATATAATTTATTTTCAATTTTGACTTTGATTATTATTTTTGCATTATATAATATTTAATATAAAATATATGAATAAATTATATTTTAAATGTATTTTTATTAAAATACATTTTATCAAGTAAGTATTATCTATACTACTTATAATGGAAGGATGACCATCTCTCTTTTAACTTTTTAAGATTTTTATATATAAATTTTAAGCAAATACAACTATTTAAGCTATATGTACAATTACTTTATGAATAAACACTACACATATTGACTGGTTAACATTTGTAATTAATGTCATATTTAAAACACATATTTGATAAAAATAATAATTTATAAAGCACAATGTACAATTTGAAGCAAAAATACAACTTAAAAACACTATTCAACACATACAATTAATACACTATTTAATTTACCCCTTCACAAAAATATACAACCATTTAACCACAATGTACAATCTAATCAAACTATTAAGCCAAGCATTTAAAAATAAAGTCGCCACCATTGCAACATGAGGGTCGAACTGGATCGGTCGGCTTCAAAATTGACGAAGGGTGATTGTGCTAAAGGAAAGAATCAAGATTTTGTTTGTGGTAGCTTTGGTTAACAGGAGATGAATTATTTCAACGGTCATAACAAAAGTTATTGTTATTTGTAATGTAATTGTTTAATAAAAATATGGCCGCATAATATTACATTGTCAGAAAATATAGTCACAGGATACCCGCCGCTGCATCATGCGGGTACCCTGCTAGTATAAGACAAATAAAAACAAAAAGAGTAAATTGCAAAAATCGTCCTCGTGGTTTAGCCAAATTGCAGATTTCGTCCGTACTGTTCATTAAGTGCAAAACAATCCTTATTTGACATTTATTTGTCGCTTTGGTCCCCAAACTAACACCGTTAGTTTGTGCTCGTAATGAACAAGACGGACGAAATCGCAATTTGGCTAAACCACGAGGACGATTTTTGCAATTTACTCAAATAAAAATCTCAATTTTAATTTTGAAAAAGTTGACCCGCGTTAACCGAGGTTGGCGGATTTAGTCATTTTTTGTTCGATTTATACTCGATTTAGCCGATTTTTTAGACTATGCCAATTTTTACAACAACGAACATCTATATGCAACTATGTCATTAAAGACGAGTGTGTCATTGCAACTATGTCGCCGCGGAGGGATGACTCTCTCTCTCGGGTACTCGGCTAGTCTATACTACCTATAATGGAGGGATGACTCTCTCTCTCTTCTAATTTTTTAAGATTTCCATATATAGATTTTAAGCAAATACAACTACTTAAGCTATATGTATAATTACTTTATGCATAAACACCTACACATATTGATTGGTCAACATTTGTAATTAATGTCGTATTTAAAACACCCATTTGATAAAAAATATAATTTATAAAACACAATGTACAAACTATTTGAAGCACAAATACAACTAAAAAACACTATTCAAGTCATACAATTAATACACTATTTAATTTACCCCTTCACTAAAATATACAACAATTTAACCACAATGTACAATCTAATCAAACTACTAAGCCAAACGGATAAAAACGGACAAAAACGTAATTTTTTTCCCGTTTTCATTTTTGTCCATTTTCATCCAATTTTATCTATTTATATAAAAAATTGAACAAAAACGTAATTTCTTTCCCATTTATATAAATAAACAGCCGTAAGAAAAACGGACAAAACAAACGAAAACGGATAAAAACAAACAAAATCGTAAGAAAACAGATAAAAAGTAAAAGAAAACAAACAAAAATGGATGAAAACAGATAAAATCGGATGAAAATGGAAAAAAAATTAAAACGGGAAAAAAATAACGTTTTTATATAAAAATGTTGTTTTATATGAAACGTTTTTATATAAAAAACTTTTTTAATATTCTTACATAAAAACACATTTATATAAAAAAACTTTATATAAAAACGTTTTATATAAAAACTTTTATAAAACGTTTTTATATAAAACATTTTATATAAAAGCAGTAAATTGCAAAATCGTCCTCGTGGTTTAGCCAAATTGCGATTTCGTTCGATCGTTCATTAACGAGCACAAACTAACGGTGTTAGTTTCGGGGACCAAACCTGACCGAACAAAGGTCAAATAAGGACTGTTTTGCACTTAATGAACAAGACGGACCGCAATTTGGCTAAACCACGAGGACGATTTTTGCAATTTACTCAAATAAAAATATTTAATTGACTAAAATACACCGTTGGTCTCTATACTTGTAGTGGAGGATCGCGATGGGACGAAACCGGCATATTCATCGTCGGGGTCCCTATTTCAAGGTTTTCACTCGCTACAAGTCCCTTTGACCATTTGCCGTTAGTCAAGGACATCTCAAGTTACATTTGTCTTTAGTCCAAGGGTAATTTTGACATTTCCATATTTTAATTAAAAATTTCTTAATTATTGGCACAAGTAATGTAACCTCTTCCCGCCCTAATAAACACATAGTCTCAGATTATCAATCGTCCTGAACTTTCGTTACAAGAATTATCGAATTCACAAACCCTAATTGCATGTCACAAAACCCCTGCTTATCGATCATAAAACCAAAGGCATGGAGTTTACCCTATGGAAAGTAAGAAGACAACAAAGTTATCCATTGATGATACCGTCCTATACGACCACCAAGAAGAAATACTGATCTTGTTTTTTTTTTGTTGATTACAATCATTGGAATTTGTAATTGTGGTATTTATTGTTTCCCAATTAAGTTTATAGAATGCTTCAAACATATATTGACATGTTTTCGTGGTAGATCTAAAATGTTTAGTATGAGGGTTCATCACAATGGTGTCTTTAAGCACCGCCTCGGTAGAATATACGCTGGAGGTATGGAAAGTTTAGTTGATTTGGTTGATGTTGATAGTGTGTCACTTGAAGAGTTGGATGTGCTTATGTATGAATTGGGTTATGAGTCGGGTTCAAAAATTACTATTACTTTGTTAAGCCCGGTAGTAATTTAGATGATGGTTTGTATAGCTTAAGTGAGAGTGCTAATTTAGAAATATTAAAAGATCTTGTTGATGACCATAAGATGATAGAGGTTTATGTTGAAAATGGTAAGACAACATTAGACGTTGATCAAATGTCACCAAAGTCAATTAGGACATTATTGCGATGCGGATGCAACAAAGAAAAGTCACTCTTGCTATTGTTCCATATTGCTCAAAGAAATTGTTCTTAGAAAACATTGTTAATAAGTCCGTGGTAGAGGACTTATGTGAGGTTACGATCAACCTTTGGAAGTCAATACTTTGGTACAATCTAGTCGATGCCGTAAACACAACCCTTGTTTCCACCAGAGGTCTCATTACATCAAGATGTTGCAGTGATGTCAACAAGCATATAGATAAACATATTGAGCATATCCAAATAGATAGTCCTCAAGAGGTATCTCAAATGATCAAGAGTTTGGTCATCATGAGGAGGAAACATGTAATCCCGTGGATCATATCCAAAAGGCAAATGCGCAAAGTTAGTGAAATCGATGAAGTCGTAAGTGATGAGAATGTGAGTGACACGTACACTTATATGAGTGACGATGATGATATTGAGAACAATGGTGATGGAAACACGCTTGTCGATGAGGCTAATACTTTGAGAGCCCGATTTTGATGTTAACTGCTCAAAGTGACCGAGACTACAGATTTACCATCTATAGGTACCACCACCACCTACCACATGATTTTTTAAGAAAATGAGTTGGATTTGTTAGATGATAAAGATTTTGCAAGTGGTTCGAGAATGAGGATGAATATGTTATTAGGAGGAACAAATTGAGGGCATACAAGAAACAAAAGTTAAGTGAGGCAAAGACAAACAGAGGACTAAATATATTTTTTCGTGGTCAAAGTTTTGTAACCGCAAAAGAAGTGAAAGATAGGATCTACATGCTTTCAATAAAGACTAGGAGGAAATTGCAACTAATTAAGAATGACAAACAGAGAATTAGGGTTAGGTGTCTCGACAAATACTGTTTGTGGAATAACCAAGGTTCGTGGTCGGGAAAGTCCCAAAGAGGAAAAATGGTCCGATAACTAGAGGCCTCGGTAGGGATGTGTATTTGCGAAAGCGCAAGGAGCAAGTAACAGAGTGTCCATGGTTGTTGTATGTAGCCAAAAATACAGATAAAGATGTATGGATTGTTCGAACTTTCAAGGATGAACACAGATGTTTGCAATCAAGAGACATTAAAGCTTGTGACTACAAGTTTCTTTCGAAGCAAATAGTTGACCAAGTTCAAGTCAATCCAGATATTCCAATCGTGGCTATTCAAGATCACCAAGAACAGCTTTGAAGTTCGTGTGTCTATGCAAAAGCGCTATGGCAAAAACAAGGCGTAAAATGAGATTAGGGGTGACCATAAGCAAGAAGACACCCTTTTAAGAGACTATGTTGAAGAGTTGCGTAAAACTAACCCGATACAACAGCTTAGGATAAGTGTACAAACCGCAATGATGCAACAAGTCCAACCGTAGTTTTCAAGAGAATGTATGTATGCTTAGGCGCATTGAAGGAAGGATACAAAGCTTGTCAAAGAGAGTTGTTGGGGTTAGATGGTGCTTTTATGAGGGTCCTTTTCCGCCGCTTCTAACAAAGAATCGGTATAGACAAAGAACAATGGAATATACCAGAGCATACGCGTTGCAGAGGGTCGCAAAGACTCATGGATTTGGTTTCTTGAATGTCTAAGAGATGATCTTGACTTGCAACGAAACTCAAACTACACTTTTATCACGACATGCAAAAGGTGATGTTACCATTTTGTTGATTAGAATCACTTGTATTTTCCTTATATGCAAATTGTATTAGTAAGGAATTTATGTTTATTTGTGCGGTATCATTCCAAATAAGAAGCGTATATTCCCTAGTGTCGAACACGATATTGTTCAAGCACATCCATGATAATATGAAATTGCAATGGAATGCTAAAGCATACAAGGAACATTTGTGGAGATGTGCAAAGAAGAACAACCGTCCAACAATTTGAGGCACCATGCCGGAATTCAAGAGTTTTAGCGAACCCGCCCATGCTTGGTTAAGTAAGATACCACCAACTCATTGGTCAAGGTCGCATTTTTCGTGTACCTAACCTAATCTATGTCTACTTGTACATCTTTTGTTCTACGACATTTTTAAGGAACCTAACCAAACAAGTTGTAGGAGGGCTCATTCGATGTGCTACTTAATAACATGTGTGAGGTGTTCAATGGGAAACTAGTGGGAGGTAGGCACCAACCGATCATTACCGCTTTGGAATACATTAGAGAGTACCGTATGAAAATAATAGTGAACGCTGTGAATGTGATTCAAAATGTGCCGAACATTAACACCAAAGGCAACACTCATGTTAGATGCAATCAAGAAAGAGGCTTATAAGTACACCGCTTACGGGTTGAAGGAGAAAAGTATGAGGTCATGGATGGGGAGACAAGTGTGTTGTGAATGTTGAAGCTAGGGCTTGTACATGTAGAAGATGGGAGCTTACAGCATGCCATGTAAACATGTTGTTGCTACCCACCGTGTATGAGGTTGAATGGAATGCAAATAGGATCTGTTGAATCATGGGTTCATCCATGTTACTTGCTTAAGACTGGGAAGAAACTTACAAACACCACATCTAGCCAATAAACGGTTATGAGCATTGGTATAAGTCACAGTGCCTACAACCATTCTTCCACCTAAACATCATAAACCATTATGTAGGCCACGAAAGAAAAGAACCGTGGCTTTTATCGAAAATGATAATTGTGAAAAACCAAGAACTTGTCACACCTGTAAGAGTGTGGTTTGTGGTATTTGTGGCAATGCCGGTCACAACAAGAAAACATGTCTTGGGCAAGGAGGTGTTACAGAAGTCAAGGCACTACACAACAGCCTCAAAAACAGTTCATCCCACCAAAAGTTACATCAAAGAAGAAGGCAAAGGTTACAGTGACAACTATGCAGTAATGATCAACCAAGTGTGGTCCAGCCTCAACTGAAGTCAAGTTGATGTCGCTCGTGGGTCTCCAAAGCAATTCGACTAAGACCAAGATTATAGCAGCAAAGCTTTCTTCACCACAAAAAATTGCTGGTTAAGCATATGAAAGCCAATGTTATCCATCGAATATGTATTCCCCTAAACAATATTTGCTGTGTTTAAACAATGTATGTTTCTGAACTTTGTAGACTCCAAAATGTTATGCATTTGGAAATATATCCATTTGCGTTATGTATGAAATCATGTCATTTTAGTGTATGGGTTTAATTGTATTTTTATTGTATTGTTTTTAGAGTCTTCATACATCTGTGTTTTGAGTTGGTTACTGTTATTGTATTATCACAAAGACTAATGACGGATCAAAGATGGATGGACAACACCATATGGAGTTTATGTTGATACTCAAAAGTGGTGTCTGGTCATCCATCCTTGAGATTTCATATGTCTATGGTTCTCTATGGTTCTTGGATCTGTTGAACTTGGATTTGTGTTTTGAGTTTGGTTACTGTTATTCTATTATCACAAACACTAATGACGGATCAAAGATGGATGAACAACACCATATCAACTTTATGTTGCTACTCATAAATGGTGTCTGTTCATCAATCACTGATCAATCATCCATCTTTGATACTTGGATCTGGGTTTCGAGTTGGATACGGTTATTCTATCATCACAAACATGAATGAAGGATGAAAGATGGATGAACAACACCATACATCAAGTTTAAGTTGATACTCGAAAGAGGTGTCTGTTCATCCATCTCTCATCATTCGTCCATCTTTGAAACTCGTATCTCAGAATGAGTTTGACCATTTGTGGCAAGTGATATATATATTCTTGGGGCAAAGGCAAGCAGAGTATAAGGACCAAAGCACAAAAGAAATATATTAAACACCGTACAAGGACCAAACATTATACACCAAAAGACTTTTCTTAGTCAACGATTTAAAACTTCTTAAACACAACCGCACCATCTACCACCGATTCAAAACACTAAAACCAAGACCTATCTAAACCCAAGAGAAGAACCATAGAAATACCAAGAAGATTACCATCCAAGACAACACACAAAGTTCCCGAGACGGCAAACTTTCTCCTTCTCAACAAGGAGATCGCCAAGGCCGCTGTAAGCGCCTCTAGCTCGCTTGCCCGGCCACCGGCTGACCGCCTCCATAGTCTCGTAAACGAGGCGACTTCAGATTCTTGTAATGCCGCCTCATTCCTCAGATTGTTCTCTGCAAGTAGATGATCACATCTCTTGCTCTCCTTTCGATGGGTGGATCGTACCACCCTATGAATGGACATGTTGTAGCCTATAATTGATAATCAATATGTTAGCATCCGCTGCCTCATAAACACAAACTAAACCCACTTGTATAAAATCACAATTATTATAAACCACATAGACTATCATAATCAACACATTTTAAGGTCAACCACTACATGCAAACTTTAATACAAGATGAAATAAAATTAATCGTCCCAACTCGTCTTGGACAGCATAGAACCTCCGCCGGGTTCATGTTATTCCAAAGATGTTCTAATGACGGCCCTTCTCGTTGCATGAACACACCACCATTTTTCGATTTTACCGTCGGTGAAGAAGATAGGATTTTAGTTGTTAGGAAAGATAAAGGATGAGTGGTGATAAAATTTTCCTTTATTAGAGATGTATTATCAGAAGCGCCGATGGTTAAACAAGTGGGTTGGCTCGGTAATTCATGGACAAGGCTAAAATGTCAAAATTACCCTTGACTAAAGACAAATGTAACGCCGGACGTCGCGACTAACCAATGGTCCTCGAAAACCTAAATAGGGACCCCGACGATGAATACGCCGGTTTCGTCTAATCGCGATCCTCCACTACTGGTCCAACGGTGTATTTTAGGACTTCAATAACATGTTACATTTCTGAAAAAGAAAAAAGACTTGAAAGAATCTAAAGAAAAAGTACTAATCTGAATTGACGTCTTTAATCATTAGAGGCGGGTATCTCCATTTTAAAACTGTGAACTTACTCTCACTCACTGCAACCCATCACCACAACCACATCTCTATCTCTACGGTATGTTACTTTAATTAATTTCTATTGTTTACACACCATCACTTGTACTAAGTTGTACCATACTCTTATCTAATTTTTCAATTTACTTATGTACTGTACCTGTTTAGGGTTTCTCATATTTGAATTAATCAACTTATTCCTCACTAGCGGTATTTATTAGTAATAAATTGATTTCCAGTAACTTTTAGGCTCTATATTTATGCTTCACCTTAATTAAATCTATGATGTTTTTTAAGATTGATGCTCATAGGAGTTGGTCTAAATAAAGGTCAATTTAGGCTTGTATTAATCTTATACAGGTCATATATAATATACATATGCTGGGTATAAGTAGATGGGGGTGAATGAGGGGTAGCGGGTGTGAGTGAGAAGGAAGGGGGCACTAAGCTTGCGGTTGAGTTGGGGTGTTTTGATGGGTGAGTCCGTATATCCTTTTTTTTGTGGTCACGCATTATGTGCGGGCGAATGTGCTCAGATATGATGTGTCTTTGTATATATTTGTGAATTTGTGAAATTATAAGGGTAGAGACGTAGCAACATATGAGGATAAAGACAACTACCATCATAAAAGCGTAGAGTAATAGACATATAAGCATATAAACACATAAAAGCATATAATATATATAGCGCATAAGAGCTAGTACACGTGGTACCCACACTATGATAACGGATACGAGTAAAATCATATAGGAGAAAGGGCATACATAAACATATAAGCAAAGACAAATATATACACATGAGGTTATTAAAATCACCTAAAAAGTGCGAAGGAAACTAGCTGTAAATCTCTATCCTTAAAACGCGGGAGTAAATATGTCAAGTGAGACTACCAAAATCTTCTAGAATTCTAAACACATGACATGTATGTACCAAGGCTACTAAAAGTCACCTAGAAGGCCTAGACGAAAACTATGTTATAGCAGACGCGACCTAGACCCTCTAACCGTCTATTATAATTCTATCTCTCCACACGTTCCTATCATAAGTCATGTCCTTGGACAAGAGAAGCTCCTTCAAACTAAGTTTTGGTCTACCCCTTCTCCTCACGCCATCGACTACCAAAGCTTACACTCTCCTAACTGGCGCTGTGTAGTCTCATGGCTTGTCTAAACCATCTCAGCCGTCCTACCCTCATCTTGTGAATGATAGTTGTGACATTTAGTTTCGTTCTAAAAAGTCCATTCGTGTCCGCCATAGCATTCTGAATTCCGCCACTTCCACCCTATTTGCTTGAGCTTTCGTAATCGGACAACATTCAACCCGTTATCCATACAACATAGATGGTCTGATTGCCACTCTATAAAGTTATCCTTCTTACTTTAATAGCTAAAAACAATGGGTGTAGTTAAGGTGGTTGAGCTCGTGGACATGGGTGTAGTGTAGGTGGGGTGTGTAAGTTTGCTGCTAAAAAAATAGAATGTAGAAAAATGCAGAATGCTTAATTTTGGTGATTCATTAAATGTTTGTCAAAACTGTACCATGTAATGATTGACCAAAACGAACAGACTACTAAAAAAGTTTACATTCTTGTTGTTTTGTGGCTTTATTTTAATGAACATTTTGGAAATTGGATTAAGTTCAGGTAACTGTTAGCGATACGTAATGAGATAGGGTGCTTGGTCTTTGGGGATGGGTTATTAGAACCTGCTTGTATGTTTGTGTAATGATTTAGGAGGATATTTGGAACAAAACACTAATTGTGAATTTTTTTGAATTCATAGCTAGTACTCGTATTTTTCTCTTCAAATATTGATTGCAACGTCAGAGTAACACCTAATGTGCAGGCGTGCAGCTACACCTAGAGCTGGATCGCACTGGTATTTTAGACTAGTTCTGTAAGATTAAACCCATCTTAAATTAACAAGATCAGAACTAACGCTGAAGGAGGCGTCGCCTTATCTAGATAAGAAAGATTCTGCAAATCAGTCATGTTATGCTTGATGCCTAAGCATGTGTTATTAACTTATTACTGGTCTCATGTTATATGGATAAGAAATACTTGATGGTCTGTCATGTACTTCTTATTACTGGTCTCATTTGTACTAATTTTGTTTCAAGTACATATTTGATTAGACACTATAAGTTTCATTTTCATTGTGCTTGGGTTGATGATTGTTTCTCGTTTTTATGTATGGTTACTTTACTTTCTGTTCAGTATGTGGTCATGTTCTTTCTAACTTGAGTAAGGACGTCAAACTAATTTGTTTGATCATTGTTTACTTTCACACAGAAATGATGACAAGCAAAGACCTAATAGGATCTAGAAAAACAATAGGAGATGAAACACCTGCCCCACCAGGATTTGCATCGCTCACAACTTTCACACTAAAGAGGACAAAAAGGGACCGTGAACCAGAGCAGAATGAAGCCTATTCCAAGACAACTGATATTGATAAGCTTCAGAAGTCTGTCATACAAAGGCCTTGGATCCTTAATGACCAACTCACTAACCTGGAAAAACCAAATACGCAACATCTTAACACGGTTATCTATCTCCTTTTCCTTTTATTTTCTAAATGTTTGTTATACTCAGCTTTTATTGATTAATTGAAGTAATAGTTAATAATCGCTTCTTCTTGCAGAATATATCTGTAGAAAAAACCCTTCCGAAAGGAGTGATTCGTGGATGTCCTAGCTGCAGTAACTGCCAGAAGGTTTGAGATAATTATTTATGTTATATTATCTTCTCATTTTGTCGAGCTTAACCCTTGATTACTACTTTTACAGGTTATTGCATGTTGGCGTCCTGAAGAGGATTGCAGGCCTGTAGTTGTTTATACGACTGTTTTTCGCCCAACTGAAGAGGTAATTGGGTTGATATGTTATAATATTCCCTAATGTTCTTCAATTATTGAAATTTGACCGTCTGTGACAGGAATTCAAAGATATATATAAATATATTGAAAAAATACGCCCAAAAGCTGAAGAATTCGGAATTTGTCGTATTATTCCTCCAGATTCCTGGAAGCCACCATTTCTTATAAAGGGAAATAAATTTGATACGACTAGATTTGGTACCCATGTTCAAGAGATTAATGCACTTAAAGATCTGCATTCAAAGAGAAAACTTAATGAGATTATTGAACAAAAGGATAGATCAGATGGGTTTGAATTTGAAAGTGGTCCTGACTTTACTTTGCCAGCATTCAAGAGGTATGCAGAGCAGTTCAAACAAAATTATTTTAAAAAGCCAGACACGTTTACGGGTGTCGGTAACCCTACTTGGGAGAGTGTTGAGGGAGAATATTGGCGTATTGTTCAAAATCCAACTGAGGAAATCCAGGTATATTGTCACCCTCTTTTGCAAGATTATAATATTTTTATTTAAAAAGGAATTCATTGTTATCTTACTCTGTTATGCCAACCAATTATAGGTGTTGTCTGGGCATAATTTGGAGACTAAAGTTCTTGGCAGTGGATTTCCTTTACCAGCACTTGATGATCACAATGATGATCAATCTAAATACAGGAAATCTGGTTGGAATTTAAATAACACCCCTAAGATGCCTGGCTCTCTTCTTGCTCTCGACTGTGACAACTCTACCCTTTCGACCTCACGGATGGATGTCGGAATGTGCTTTTCGTCCCTTTGCTGGGTAAGATTTAGATTTTCTATATCTAGCATGAAGACATTGTAATTTTTTATGGTTATAGGTGGCAATTTCAACTGATTTATATGGTTATGGGTCATTTCCGGTCAAACGGGTAGTCGCATTAAAATCGCTGAACATGTATTCAGTTAGTTATGTCGTAAATCGTTTTATTTGGAAAAAATATTTTTTTTGTAATCATATGCAAGACAGTACCTCTTTACAAAGTTCAACAAGATGGACCAAAAGGCCGAGCCACAACCCATTTTAACCGCACATAAAATTGTTTCATTTTCACCCAACCGAATTTGTCTCGGTACCCGACCTGGCGACCTGTCTGTGTGCCATTTCTCCGTCTTTAGCTAACTTGTAAATGTCTAAATTTTGATTTGTTTCTTGCATCTCTAGAAAGTTGAAGAGCACCACTTGTACTTGCTGAGCTACATGCACCTTGGTAGTTCAAGAATCTGGTATGGCGTCCCTTCTAAATATCGCCTAAAATGTGAAGCACTTCTAAAGAAAAACTTCCCAGAGTTATCGGAACATCGTGAATTGTTCCATAAGCTAGTAAGTTCCATCTGACATTATTACCAAATTTCTAACAAATCCATGACTCACGTACAAATTTTCTTTTGTTTTGATCTTTTATGGAAAGTCGGAAACTAAAGAATTTTACTTCCATAAAGTCAAATAGTTTGTGTAGCAAAAAGGGTGGGTTAATGTTCCTTTTTCTGCCAAATATTTTTATAGATCATTTAAATTGATAGTATGTCTAATATATAATTGTGTCATTTTAGTAATTGTCTAATCATAGAATGAAATGATTTAGGAGATTTTATGCATTAGAATTATACTTTGGGTGACTTTCGACCCGTTTGACCCATTTGATCTAATTCTTTTTAAGCTAATTGGTTTTGGTTTTACGCCTTTGTTCGTTACAGATCAAAAGTAGCCAGCATTCAACCCATTCGTTTAATGGGTCGAAATTGCCAACTGTGGTTATTTATGTTCTATTTAATTAGTAAATGAACATCTTCGTATAATGCTGTGCTGAATCAACTTTCATGGCCGTTCAAAAAAAAAAAAAAAACACATTTCATGGGATGGAGAAATAGAAAGTTACATACATACAAAGGACTTGATATCATAAAGATTCCATCATATCTGTATTGTTCACTGAGAAAATAAGTTTTCATTGATATGTACAGGTCACTCAACTATCACCATCTATCTTAAAATCAGAAGGTATACCTGTATACCGATGTGTACAGAAGCCGAAGCAGTTTATTCTTATATTTCCTGGAGCATACTATTCGGGATTTGATACTGGCTTCAGTGTTTCAGAGAAAGCCAACTTTGCGCCCCTTGACTGGTTGCCACATGGACAATTGACAGTCGAAACTTACAGTGAGATGCATAGAAAGACATCTATCTCCTATGACAAAATTTTGTTGGAAGGGGCCAGAGAGGCTGTCAAATCATCATGGGACTCTAGAAAGCGAGGGTGGAATAATGCTTGCGGAAAAGATGGCTGGCTTACACGAGCTCTTAAAGTAAATCATCTTTATACTTCATCTCTTATCAAATTTAATAACTTTGGTAACTAAATCAAGTAACAGAAATTGTAGCATAAGAAGTTTTAAACTTTTGCTGTGTATTTTATAACGAAAAGCAAAATCATTGGCTTTGCTTACAACAACAATAACAATACCCAATCCCACTGGCTTGTAAAGGGCTAGATCAAAGGTCATAACATGTTTGGGATGGTCGACATTAAAAAGTTTTAATTGTTTTATTTTTAGAATATTATAAAAAAACTTTATTTACCTTAATGGTTAATTTTTGCAGTAAAATGATCTATGACGTTTCTAGCTTAAAAAATATCACTTTGGACAGTGACACTTTAACCAAATGTCTCTATTTGACATGTTTGAGACGATACATTTTCTATTTGCATACGGGTACTGATAAAAAAACTTATTGTTTCTGTGAAACAGTCACGCGTGAGGCGGGAAAGCTTTAAGAGGAAGTTCTTATGCAATGGAGAGCCACACAAGATGGAAGAAGACTTTGGCTGTTCAGTGAAAAGGGAATGTTTTCTGTGCTTTATTGACTTGTATCTTTCTGCTGCTGGATGTTCATGTTCACCTGACAAGTACTCATGTCTCGAACATTCAAAGCAGATATGCACGTGTCCATGGAGTTCAAGATTCTTTCTGTATCGATCCAGCATCGATGAGCTGAATCTTCTGATTGACACTTTAAATGGAAAGGTGAATCCAAAATCAACCACTTTTACTACCTGAACATGATTAAATGGCAAGTTATCTAATTTGTATGGATTGTATCTTCATTGGTATAAATTTGATTTCGAAGATGCAAATGCGAAGCTAGTATAAGTGAGTCGAAAATACTGGTACTGAACCGAAAATATCGAAAATGATGAAACTGGAAATCTAACTAAACTGAAATGGTTTGGACATAAACAAGAGTCTGAAACCCCCAACATAATTTTTTCATGTTTCAATATCTAATCATCCTCCAAGCAGCTCCCTAGCTGAGGGCCAAATTAAGACCCAACTAAAGTGTGCTCCTTTTTCTACCCAATCTTTTATAAACAATTTAAAGATACTAGTTGGAACTCACGCACAGCGACAGGGATAAATATAATTATATTATAAAAATAGTAAATAAATTGCTAGCCCAACTCCTCCCGAAATTTCCTGCCCGCTTAGTGAATTCGTTTCACAACACTCCGAATGTATATGTGTTAGTTGTATGTGTTTGCTTGGGGTTCTCGTACCGCATATAGGGGAAGAAACTAGGGCAACACTATATGTGTTAGTTGTATGTGTTTGCTTGGGTTTCTCTTACCCATCAAATATCCTTCAAAAGTATATGATTTTGACAAATCAAGATTGTATTAATTAAAATAAAAGTTAAAGTTATACAAATTTGAATCAAAATAAAATAAACTCACTAAAAATCTAAAATCTCATAAAAATATATCAAAATAAATGTTGAATTAAAAAGCACAAAATTTTATAAAGTATGATGAAATTAGATCATTAAAAAAAAAAAAAAATCAATTTGAAAATAAAAGTGAATTTTTAGTTGAAAAGTGACACACGTCACATCATAATTAGAGTTTCTTATCTTAATTTTTAATGATTAAAAGTTAAAGTTAATTATCAATGCATTATAATATAATATAATCTTCCTTTTCTTACAACCCAATCCCTCACTAAATTCGGACCAGTTAAAATTTACATATAGTTCATGTATATGTTTGCGACTGTTTCTCTATTTGTGGTTTGCTCGGCAGGCATGAAGTTGTTGACATATTTTGGTACGCGTTTTTTTTCTTCTTTTTTTTCTTTCTTTTTTTTTAATTTAATTTATTTTTTATTTTAAAACGACAATTTTTTCGCTTTATACCACTTATATCTGACAATGTGCCAAACTAGAACCCACAACCTCTTAATTGAGGATGTCAAATGCCATGAGTTTTGGTAGGTGTTTATGTTAAAGTCTCTTGCAATATCATTTACCCATTCATTGGTCGTGGACGTGCCTAGCATTGATATAAGTTAACATTATTTCCATGTTTGACAAAAGGTGAACACTATAAATACTTTTTTTGAACCGTAAAATTTTACAACCTACACCAACCTACCTAACAAATTCTATCTCACATGTTTCTAATAAAGCTTAAACCCAGAACTTCTATGTCGATGAGCCACTCACATAACGCTGAGTCAAGAGGAATTTGTTAACTTTATAAATACTTTAAGTATTATATAAAATAATTCATTATGTTTAACCTACAAAATATATTGTCATTTAACTTTAACATTATTTACGATCAACTATTTATTATGCATAACCTCATATATAAAATAATTTAACTACTCTTAACTTTATTGCTACCACGTTCGACAACCAACACCACTACCACCAGTTTCAGTCGTTGCCACGTCACCCTGGCCGTCACTACCACAACTTTTAGCTTCCACCACCACCACTCCCTATCACCACTGCTACCACCACTTCTAGTCAGCACCACTACCACCACTCCCTAACACCACCTTCGGTACTTCTATCAAACACCATCACGACAACTCAACCATCACAACCACCACCAATCAACCATCACCACCACTTATAGCCGTCCGCCACCACCATTCTAGCCAACACCACCACCATTTCCACTCGTCACCACTAGGTGTCGGTAGGGGTCGACGACCCGACGAACCTCGAACCCGAACCCGATAGCGCCTTATCGGGTCGGGTCAAATCGGTCAAAATGTTGTCGGGTTGTTTGACCGAACCGATAACCCGATAGTGTTATCGGTCGGGTTAGGTTAAAAAATAATGAATCGTTATCGGTCAACCCGATTAGACCCGATAATCAATTTTCGTTTTTTTATTTAATGGTTTTTATAGGTGAACATGTATTTTAAGTCAAAAAGAAATCACGTCAAAGCTGAGGTTTTCTTAAATATATAACAATATTACGATAGTTTAAATGAAATAGATTTCCTGATTTATAACTACAGATTTTAAAATGTTAGTTTGTTCATCAGTACTGAGGTTCCATGAGCTGTTGTATATGTACTCCGTATATGAGAGTGAGATAACAATTGTTTTGATGTGATTTAAAGATAATGAGTAGCATATTAATATTATACAACCATATGTGGACATACTCATATGTTGACTATATCAACCTTGTCATAAGTCTTATTTATGCCGTGAGAAGCAAGATCATAACATGTATAAATATAGCTCAGTTTCAATTCATTCTTCATCCCCCTTCAAGCCTTTACTTTAGAGCTTTCTTTCCTTTTCTCGAGTTCTTGTAGATTAATGCTTTCTTTCTTTCCTTCAAGCCTTCACTTTACAAGTCTGCTGCTCTGATTGATGTTGTAACCCGACAACCCGACTCAACCCGACCCGACTTAACCCGACCCGATAACACCCAACCCGATAACCGATTCTTATCGGGTCATTCGACTTTTTAAAAATCATAACCCGACTCAACCCGACCCGACAAACCCGATAACCCCGATAACCCGACCCGATAACACCCCTAGTCACCACCCCCGCTTTTAGCAATACACCTAACAATATATGTGGGTTTTTAAAGTTTTTAATTGAAAAATAAATATGAAAATAACCATATAAAGAAGATGAAGTTGTGCGAAAGACCAAAATACCCTTAACATACAATTTTTGATATGCAGGATGACAATATTTCATGTGCCGTAAACATTATGAGTTAAAACATATACTACACTGAGACACCGAGTATATATAGAGTTTACCTTTTACGAATAATAAAAAGATCGGTTCAGAAATGAGATCCATTTAACTCAATTTGTATAACCAATTAACCAATCACATTCATCCATTTTTTTATTTTCACCTTTTTAAAACAACATATCTTTAAACCAGAATCTTCGTCTAAAAATACACGATGACGAGAATTAAATTATCTTCTATAGATATGCGTTGTTATATCTTTACTAACTTTTTTAAAAGTTAGTCTCAAAAATCACACGCGATTTGAAAATCACACGTGATTCAGAAAATCAAATCACATATGATTTTAAGAAATCACATGTGATTCTACAAATCACACGTGATTTTACAAATCACACGTGATTTTTCCTGACGAAATTTTTTAAAAAGTTCAATCGAAATTTTGTAAGAATCACACGATTTTTAAAAATCACACGTGATTCAGAAAAATCAAATCACATATGATTTTAAGAAATCACATGTGATTCTAAATCACACGTGATTTTACAAATCACACGTGATTTTTCCTGACCTAAATTTTTAAAAAAATTAGCCGAAAGTATATAACAACGATATCTATGAAAGATAATTTAATTCTCGCTTAGATGGTATAATTTTTTGACTTAACGATTAACGGTTTGTGAGATATTTAATTTTCAAAAAAGGGTGAATATATTTTAATAAAAGAAATGAGTGGGTATGATTGGTTGATTGTCGGCATAAAGAAATACGTTTATAATGAACTTTTCGGGTTCTATTACAAATAGGAGTAACTAAGAACCTTTTTTTGTCAAAGACATGGAAGTTAAAACTAAATCTGTATAGTTAATTTGGTTTCCACACTGCTTATGTAGTCATTTAAAAAGTTTATAAGAAACAATGTTACATTTATATTTGGAAGTTTAATAAGAAACGATTGGTATGAAAATTTTGTAAGGATGATACTTATGTAGATTTTAAGTTATACTTTTCTAAAACAATAAATTGACGTTTTTCTGAATATAAGATTTTTTTTTTCACCGCATTTGTTATGATGTTCAATTTGAAACGTCAATTTAGTGAAATCCTTCATAATTGTTAAAATTCTAGCACTTCAAGTATTTTGACGGTGTATTGTGACAGGTTAATTGACAAGTACACCGTAGGACTTTTACTTAAATCTTTAAATTAATATTTTATATAATAAAATAAACGAGGATTTCTGCATTTCAAAAACACTCAACCTTCCTTTATTAAGTAATATTTTATTTATTTATTATTATTTTTATTTTAAAATATTTACTAAAAAAACTCAAATATTCCGGATTTGACAATAGTTAAAAAAAAAAACGTTCTTATATAAAAGTTTAAGTGTCAAAAGTATAAAGAAAAAAACTTAGTAAAAAACGGGAGTGATTTTAAAAATATTTGTTTTCAATGTAAAGAAATAAAAAACTCACCCGCACATACATACACTTTCCAACCTATGTGTAAATTTAAGATTAAAAGACTGCTTCTCACTTATTGCCCTACATCAACACACGAGAAAAAAAAAATCTTGCCCCCAATTAATATAATTAAATTAATTATAAGGTTTATATATCAACAATTACAAATCTATATAAAATAAATAAATTAGTAATCGATTCTTAAAAAAACACAATATATAAAAACTCGCGCGTGCGCGGGTATTATAATTAGTATATAGTTATGGTAGAACTATTTTAAGAGTAAAATATACCGTTCATTCCTGAACTTGTACAAAAACAACACGCTGAGTCTTTCAAAAAAATTAAAGTCACTAACGGTCTCTACTGTTAATGTTTTGGATTACCTATGGCCCTTTTGACTGTTAACCGTCAGTCAAGATCCGTTAACTTCCCAACATATCTTTTGTTGGTGTGTAGCTCCCAGAATAGGGTAAAGACAATCAGTAGCAACTACAAATACCACTAGGTGGTTACCGGATATCACTTGGAATCGTGTAATCACTTTCCAAAGTAAACTATTTGACCCTAATGCCTGGGTTACACGAATATCTACTTGGGATAAAACCAAATGTAGTTATAGAATTAAGCACAATTCTATAACCCCTACGCTTATAAGTGTTTATGCTTTCAGTTTGTTTCTCCTGGTATAGTTCTTTTCAGTGTGTCTTCAAGCTGAAGATGTCACTCTCTATTTATAGTATAGAACACTCAACACTAATCAATGGACATTATGTGTGATTAACGACCAATTAATCACCCATAATAAACCTCCATAATCATAGAAATAGTGGTTACATGACCAATTTAAACGTGGTCATAAAGCAGTCATAACAACCAATTGAATGAGTCAAAGCTGTTACAAAATAATTACTGCAACACTACCAGTAGGAACCATTACACTAGCAGCAGGAACCATACACTACCAGCAGGAACCATCAGCAGTGTTAGGTTCCCATATTAGTAACACAAGCATCAATATGTAGAAATAGAGATAAGATGATCGGTTGAACACGTTATCACACACACGAATATAAATGAAGAATAGTTATGCGTAGAGTGAAAGATACAATGAACAACCAACCTTCAATAGAAGGTTTACAAGAGGTATTTATAGGGCAAGGAGCTAGGGCAACACATCTAGACTCCTTCCCTTCTTATGGGCTTGGGCCAAGGCTTATGGGCCTTCTACATAAGCCTTAGCTTAATAATAAACATAAAGGCCATATTAAGCTAACTATTACATATGAATCACTAACACTTGAATTAAGGTTTAGGAGTGATTCCAACAATCTCCCCAAGTGTTGGTGATGAATGAAAGAGTGATAAACGATGTAGGTGCTTGATGTAATAGTAGCTTTGACGTCTTCGACATTCTTCTTTCTTGTGAGAAGAAGTGTCTTGATTCGAACAATATCCCGATGTAGAGAAATTAATTCCTTTGAAGTATTCTCGCTTTGACGTCAATATTTACTTTGTTCTTTGATCTTTGTTCTTTGTGATGGTAGTGATAGTATGTTGTTGTTGTCTCGCATCAGTCCGCTTCATTGCTCCAAAGGTGTCCACGTCTTTCTTCAACATGCTCACACGCCATTTAACGTTGGATTTCATCTTCGATGTAGTTCTCTTAGTCTTTAAACTTTGAAGATTCTTTGACTTGACGAAGAATCATTATGACTTTGTGTTGCCTTTTGAGAGAACTTGTATTAGTGATGATGTTGGTATGAGCATGTGAAGAATCGCACGATCGATCCGCACTGTAGCTTCCATAAGAGGAAAACATACACACGGTTAGTAATAAGCGGATTCCGCACTTACAAGTTTGAATTTCGAGGTGTTAACATCATAGTGTGAAAACACATCTCTAATTCTCACAAAGGCCGTTCTCGAACCTGAGTCCCACAAGTGAGATAACACGATGTATCAAGTACACCTCAGCTCGGATGAGTTCTTGAGGTACACCAAGCATCACCTCACGATCAGACCATTTGAGACACACTAAGCGTAATCCATGGGAGTTACCGGTGACTGCTGCCGTCGGTCGCTCGCGGGAGTTTCCATTCAATCATCAAGATCACATATGAACCTCTCATAAATGTTCTCGAAGATTGCTAAGATCTCGTGAAGGACACGATAATATATCACTTGTGTTCTTTTTGTTGAACGTCGGCGATGGATTGTCAAGTGTACCTAAGAGATCTTTGATGAATCTCGTGGCTCTAGACTCAATAGTGCACTTTGGTTTTCCGAGCGGAGACTAGGAGAGGGTCTCCTTCTTCAATACCAAAGAATCTCAAGAGAAAGCCGATAGTTTACGTGGGGTTCCCGTGAGAATGAAACAAGCTTCGTTGGGAGAAACTTGAGTGGCTAAGAAGGTTTAGTGCATGCATCATTTGGGTCCATGACGACTTTTATCTTCAATACCGGTGTCATCTAGTGACGACCAAGAGTATATGAATTGTACCCGTGTCCGCCTAAGTTGAATAACTGGAGGGCTATTTCTTTTCACCCTTTTCTTTGCATTTCTTTTAATTCTTCAACTCCTTCTTTCTCCTATTCTCATATTCTCCTTTTTATAATCATACCTAAGGACTTCTAAGTACTAACTATTTGTGATGTCCTTGGGTAGATCCCTCCGCTCTGGCGGATCATAGGACGGTTATTCCTAACCTTAGTCACCTTATAACTCCATGACTAACCTATGTTGCCACAAAACCATTTTCATGAAAATCTCTCAAAGTGTTTGTGAATGAAAAACATTTTGTACCACTGTGAGAGTTTTATCTTTAGCAAAATACTCCCCCACACGTGCTTAAGTGTTTAGGCAATCTGCATCGATGACGTAAGAGCATACTTTTGAATTGATCGACTCAAGATAGACAATCCCCATGAGACACGGTTCGTTGCATAGTTAAAGAGTTACATTGTCGACTTTTAGGTGACAACTATCTCTAATAACTACCTTGCGGTGTGGACAAACCTCGAAAGGTTGTCAAACCCACAAAGTTCATGTCTATCAAGAGTTTCTCGAATAGGTACAATCTACTCGAATAAGTCTAGGAAGACAATTTTTTCGATTTATGACAGATTCGTAGTTCGTCAATTCATGGGTTAAGTCTTATCACACGAAGATTCAATAGCAAATCAACATATTTCTTATCACAATAATTTTTCCCCAAAAATGGCATATAAATGTTATTTTGATAACGTTTTGATATTAAATATGACCATTTCGAGTTTTGTGGGAAGATTATCACGAAGAACAATTTGTGAACAAAGTTTTTAATCAAATACTCCCCCTCAACAAGTGATATAAACTTTTGAGGTTTTGAAAATCATAAGAGGAAGTACTTGTTCTTTTGAGCAAAACCTTTTAAAAGTGAAAGGTTTGATAAGTTTTACTCAAAAGTAAGAAGCTTTCGCTCCTTTTATAAGGATTGTGGCACGAAAGCGTACCACAGGGTCCTTTCATTACAAGAACGGGTTGTACATTGTTATGTGTGCACAAGCCATAGTCATATAATAATCACACATCCAAATCAATATAGATAATGAAACAGTTTAAGGGTACCAGAAGTCCAAAGAATATTTCCAAGAATGCGAGCAGTATGTTGATAGCCGTGAGAGTAATCTGGACGACCACTACGAAGCTCTCCGAGTTCGAAATGGTCCCTTCAGACAACCTTTCATCGATCCGAGTGATGATCCTCTTAACATCCCGCTTTCCCGAGAATTCCATCGCTTTGAGATCCAATGCCTTCATGTATCGCCTTCAACCTATAAGCCAAGCCGCCCCGACCTTCTTCAGTGTGATCCCCAAACTTATGAAGATCTCTACACGCCATCAGCGCTTGTGTTGTAGTTCACTATGGTAAACTACTCGAATGGTTTCTTGACGAGAGTGTATTGTGGAAGCCGATTGATGTCGGGAAGTTCTAGCCGAGGTCCGTGAAGTTGACACGTGTCGATACGATTCAACAACAAGTTGTAAATCTTCTACACATTCCTCGGATCACTATGCTTCGATGAAGATGAGCAAGGACTTGATGTATTCACGTTGAATTTCAATCGAGAATTGTCTCATTCTTCCCTGCACCTTGGCAAGATCGGATCTTCAATGTCATTGAGAGACAAGTTCGAAAGTCCGCTTCACGTATTCATAGTCCCTTCGCCTTGTCTTTTGACCACAATATTCTTGAGGAAACCGTAGTCCCATTTAGACGAAAGGGCTACATGCTTGACAACAACGATCCCTTTATCACTGTGCACTTCATGTTTAGACTTTTGAACCTCGGCGACTCTTGTAGTAGATTCGGCGACGACCAATGGTAAATCCCATACATTGCATCAATGTCATACTTGCTCCACACCGTTAGAAAACATGTGAGTACCCTTTTCCTCGATGGCTATGCGGTTGGAGTATATGGTCACGGAACGGAAGTGTAAGTGATGTAGCGTATTTCTTTGAACCATCGCTACCGTGTAGAAGAAATTCCAAATCATTGTTGAAGAAGTAGCGGAATGGAATCTTAGGTTGATATGGTTGGCCAATCGTTGGTAGAGGTTTAGACCAGTCGGTGTAGTATGGAGCTGTGTCTTTTCTGGTGAAGTCAATGTTCGCCTCAGGGTTGAGCCAATCGATGTTGTTAGACATGGCTCGTGCTATGTTATCAAGATGGTATTCAACTTCGATAGCACTTTCCAAGCTGTCTTTGAGCAATTGAAAAGCTTTAATCTTGATGCGTTTTAACTCTGACTTGGTCATCTTCTTCACCCGAAACTTTTCTTGAAGAAATTTAGCATGCTCCAATGTTCGACCTTCTTCCATATCTTGATCATCAGTTATGGCGGGAGTAACATCAACAAGTGTGGAAAACCAGTCATATTCGGTGTCATCATCGTCTAACCATGAAACGACATCAGCCTTAGGCGTCTTCTTCTTCTTCTTTGGCCTAGATGAGGATGCTGGTTTCTTTGATGAAGCGGGAGAGGTGGGTTGTTGTTGGGGCCCAGGGACTTCCTCATCGTCACCACCAGTATACTCGAAGTGATCACCGGTTTTCTCTGTCTGGGGTGGTAACTTAGAGTCCTGAGGTTTGTCAGCAGAAGAGCGTGGAGGAGATCGTTGTTGAGCTGGAGTCCTTTGGGGTGGAGGTTGCATGGAGGATGATTCACCAGTTTTCTTCGGGCGTTTAGGCTCTTTATCTTTATCTTTATCCTTATCATCATCGTCTCTTGGACGCTTAGGCCTTTCAGCTTGCTCCTTGCATGAGGTTTTGAGTTGATATTCCAGTAATGCCTCGAATAATTTACCTTCATCAGAGGTGAAAGTTCCAGATCGTTTACCCATTTGTAGCACCAACTTGGAAATCAACTCTGCATTAGAGAGAACTGCAGGCTCCATTGGATTGATCGTCATTGTCACCGGAGTGGATTGCATTGTTTGCTTGACCAATTTCATGAGATTTGGATAAAGTTGTCTGGTAAACATCTCCCTTGTAACTCCAGGAACGGTGTCAAGAAGGAACTTGTGAGTATATCCCTTGATCATCTCGTTCAATTCCCCTTGAAGATCACGTTCCATGAACTTCTGGACGTACTCCCTTTCACTAGACATCTTGTCTATCTCGGCATGAAGAAAGTTGATGTTTTCAGCGAGTTGATTTAGCTTTTTGTTGAGCACGTCTTTCTTCCTAACTTGCTTAACAGCCTTAACAATCCTTGTTTTAGCCAGGGATATCCAAGAGTCTGTTGGTTTCTTCACAGATTTAGATGTGGATCTGGTTGTGCCTTTGGATGGTGGAGGTGAAGAGTGAGAAGACGAATCTGATGATGAAAGACATGAGGAGATTCAGGGTCCTTAGGAGGTTCAAAAGTTTCCTTCTTGGAACGAATTGGACTGTTGAGAAGAAAATCATCATAATTTACTTCGTCATCTTGTCCAGATTTAGCTTTTTCTTCACTGAGTCCGGCCTCTTCATCTCGCTTTAGCTTGAGCCGCGACCTCTTCATCGCCTTTTTCTTTCTCGGACTTTTCCTTTTCGTGTTCCTCAAAGTCATAATCAATAGAATCCTCCAGCGCTTTTGTTGTTGCTAACAGGTGGTGGCACCGGTTCCTTATCGGGTTGATTAACCGCATCGTGAATTGGCGTAGATTGACACCACCACTTGACCCTCCGGGCCACGCATTTGTTGTTTGTTCGAACTCTTTGCGCAAGTGTTGGAGTCTTATGATTTTGAACTTCTTCCCGTAGTCGATATCCGGTGGCTCTTCATCCGAGCTTTCTTCAAGCCTGGCACCGGAGTTTTCCCTTTGCCTTGGTCGACTTTTGACCGGGAGGTTTAGCTCTTGTTGGAGTGACATCGGTTGCGCTTTGAGTAGGTGACCTCTTCGTCGATTCGGTTTCCTCGAGCTTTCATCCACTAGCTTTCTTTGCGGTTCGGACTTAGGAATGGGAATAGAACAACTTCCTGTAGGAACTGTCCTTTTGAGTGGAGGTTTCCTCTTGGGAACTTTCTTTGACTCTCGATGCTTGTAACACTTCCTCGACCGCCTCTTACGGTTTTCCTTGTAGGTGTACCAAATGAACTTTTCATCAAGAAAACCTAGTTTACCTTCTTCAACTGCTACGGATATCGTTTGTACGAATACGCTTGTTTGATATCATCGCTTATAAGGTGATCCGCAACATTGCACCTTGTTTCTTTGTTGTAGAGTCCTTAACCGGCAGAGAGTGTGGGCTCATACAACATGGAGTGTTGTTTGGGGTCATCGAGTCTCGAGGAATATCGTGATTATACCCTAGAGCTCGTTGGATCAACAGCTTTGGTATATCGATATACGGATTTTGGTGCCAAGCTTTTAAGGAAATTCATCATATCGTCCCATATCGAGCTTTAACTTTTATGTCTTTCTTGTTGACCGTGAGCCCAAAAATTTGTAGTTCCATGAGCTTGGGATGCTCATAACCACTATCACGCCCGTAAACGGATTTGGTGATCATAATGTAGGGTTCTCCATGGTCGGGAATGTTCTTGAGATCGACATATGAATGCTTTGTAATTACCCCGTAGCTTCGCCATAGCCAATGTCGATCATGAACCGGAGAACTACCTCTTCGCTTGGAGTGGCATTGTATTCGTGAGGTTCGATGACCGAATAAGAAGAATAGCCCTCAAATCTGCTTGGTGTGATGGTAACTTGTTTGTCATTGAGCGTCACCGTCACAACGTTTTGACCTTTGATATTTCGCATTGTATGCCGTAATGGTGTATGTAGACCTCCGATGTAAGCGAGTTAGTGAGTATGTTCTGATAGGAGTGAGTCCTCAGAATATCCACTGCAATCTCACATGAAGATTCTGAACAGAAGAAGTTCTCAAAATCAACTCTGAGGTTATTATTTCCGATCTTCATTGGAAAACCATTCGGGAAGATATCAGGAACGGTGAGAACATTTGGTGCATCCACATTCTGCATTTGAGTGTCCATGTCGTGATCTGAAATATATTTAGCCAAAAGAACCAACATATCGAAAGACATTACGTTAGTCAACAGATGGTTTTATTGTCTAGTTATTGAATGTGATATGTCGATGATTGTTACGAGTCCAATGTCACTTGTTTGTCCAATAGTCTAAAGACGTCGTGATAAGTTTCGTGAGTTAATTAACTTTAAGTTTTAAAGTCCATGTTTTCACTTATTTTTCACAACTTATTAAACGTTTAAGCTTATTAGTGACATTATTGGTTTCGCGGCGTTATGATTTATTTATTTACAAGTTTGCACGCGTAACAATTCATAATTAAGGTTAAAATTAGGCTTAGGCGTAGAAATGGCAAGCTTATGCGTAAACAGAGTGGTATACGCGTAAGCATAAGCTTATCGTGGGTTCTTGACTTACGCGTAAGAAATATTACACGAGGAAAAGAGGGCCTTATGCGTAAAGCTTACGCGTGGCGTATATGGAACCTTACGCGCAAGGCTTACTCGTAAGAGTCAACCTTATGCGTGGAGGTTATCACACGCATATCCTTCACAGGATACGCGTAGTCCCCAATGTAGAACCTTACGCATAAACGTTACGCGTAAGATTTCTCTTACGCATAACATGCTACGCGTAGGTGATCCTTATGCGTAGATTGCAAGTAACCTTGATTCTGAATATTTTTAAGCGTAGAAAACCTGAAATAAATTCATCATAACATCAACATTAACATCTTCATTCAATTCCTATCAGATTTGAGCATGTAAACTTATTACGACAGTTATGCGAAGAACATACTTTATGCGTAAGACTTAAAACCCTAAGGCTCAATTTTTACGTGTAAGTTATCTAGCCATAGGAATTGCACCAAAATGATTCTGGGATGTCTAGGAAGCCTATTGAGTTGTTCTATCCAAGTCTTAACATCAAACTCTAAGCGAATAAAAAATACCCAAATACTTATGAACAAAAACCCTAATCTTCAATTTTCATGCGTTTAGTGTTTATGGGTAGATTCTAAGCATGGATATGGTCAATTCAACTTGAAAAACAACATCATACAACTATCTTTTTAACCAAAAACATTCACATTTGAAAACCCCAAATTTACGCATAAACCTTAAATTCAAGAATCAATCAATTCGTATTTCTGGGTGTGTTTTAATGATAAAAATGGAATCATTGATGTTATAGAAAGGTTTTGACACTATCATTTTAACCACAAACACACAAACTTGATTATGTGTTCTTACGCTTATGCGTAGAACACAAGATTACTTCTAGATAAAAATCTAGCCGCTGGATTTCAAAACGATTTAAAACCAATGCTTAGATGTTTACAAAGAACATATTTTCACTTACAAATTGATGATCAAAAGTCCGGATTTGTGAAACAAATATGGATCGTGGATGAGGTTTGGTGAGATATTAAATGTTGAAGTAAATGTGAAGAATTAATTTTGGTGGAGGAGTTTTGTTTAAAATTACTTTGACCTTTTGACACATTCAGTCCCTCCACCTTAAACATTTACATCCCACGCCCATAACTTCCAATTTGGTTACCAAACGAACGATATTTGGAAAGAAATTATGCGACACTCCCCCTCGACTTAAGAAATAATGAAATTTTATAAATTTTAGTCCGAGGAGTGTCAGTAAACCAGAAATTTAACCACCATTATTAAAGAAACAACCGGGATTAGGTAACATGCAAGTACAAGGTTTTTATGAAACCGTAAAATATTTGTTTTCTCCCCCTCAACACTTGATCGAAAAAATACTGAATTTTGAAAGATTAGAATGTTGACGGAGGAATTGTACTTGCCATGTGAAAAGAAATATAGATAGAAGAATATTTTTGTTATTTTATCAGATTTTATATTTTTGTATTTTGTTTTTGAAAAATATTTACAAAAGAGGTTTTGGTGTTTGACTGATTTTAAGAATGTTTAAGCAGTTCATCCAGTTCCTCGAGTCAAACACCGCATACCAATCCGGTGGACCAACTCATTAAACCTAGCGAGAGCTAAGGCTTTGGTGAGGAGATCCGCCAATTGGTATTCAAGACCCACAAAGTATAATTCAACTGCACTGCTCCACGTGGTCCTTGATGAAATGATATCAAGATCGATGTGCTTTGATTTGAATGTTGAATGAGTTGCACGAGATCGCAATAGCACTCCGATTGTCGCAATACATCGGGATTCATCAAACACGTAACCATATTATTTGAGTTGTGTTCTCATCCAAATGACTTGAGCACAACACGCCGTCATGGCTACATATTCTCGCTCATTGAGGACAACGATGTACAATCCTCGCTTCTTCGATTGCCATGACACCGCTTTATCACCAAGAAATTGTAATGCTCTCAAGTACTTTTCCGTGAATATAAACATCCTGCGTGATCGCGTTTGAAAAAGCTATTAGTTCAAAACCGAATCCTTCTGATACCGATCCCCAAATTAATGGTTCCTTGATGTATCGTTGGATTCTTTTAGCCTCGTAGAGGTGTGTTTTAGTTGGTCTCGATCGATAACGGGAGCAGATATACTGGCAAAAACAATATCAGCCCGCTAGTGTTAGATACATGAGAGACCCAATGATACTACGGTATTTGGTAGGTCCACCAATTTCCTATGTAAATCGGCGTCTAGCTTCTTGGTATGAGCCATTGGTGTGGCATAGGTGTCACAGCTTTGCATTCCAAATTTGTTTAACAATTCAAGGGCATATTTGGACCGACTCAAGAAAATACCACGGGTGATTGATGAACTTGCGATCCTAGAAAGAACGTAAGTTCACCCATCATGGACATTTCAAAATGTTTCTTCATTAGTTTTGCAAAAGCGATTGAGTACTTTTTATGTGTCAACCCAAAATGATGTCATCCACGTAAATTTGAACAATTAAGATATGTGCCCCGTGATATTGTATGAAAAGAGTTGGGTCGACCGAACCTTTGGTGAAATTATTGGCAATGAGGAAAGATGATAACTTATCATACCACGCCCGAGGAGCTTGTTTGAGTCCGTACAAAGCTTTTTTTAGTTTGTAGACATGGTTCGGGAACGCGGGATCAATGAATGCTTCTGGCTGGCTGACATAAACCATTTCTTTCAGTTGACCATTCAGAAAAGCAGTTTTGACGTCCATCTGAAAGACCGTTATATGCATATGAGCCGCGAACGCGAGAAAGATCCGAATACCTCAAGACGAGCAACCGGAGCAAATGATTCTTCAAAGTCAATACCCTCTTCCTGCCTATAACCCTTAGGTACCGACGTGACTTGTTTCGATTACGTTCCTTCAAAGATCCAATTTGTTCTTCCAAATCCATTTTAGACCAATGACATAGACCCTGTTGGTCTTTCAACCGCTCCCATACTTCAAGACGCTTAAACCGATTGAGTTCTTCTTGCATGGATTCAATCCAGTTGTCTTTGGTCATTGCGTCTTTAATGTTTTTAGGTTCGATTAGCGGACGGTGAGTGCATAAATGCAATGTTCACCATCCGTGAAGACGTTGTCTTGTTACGATGGTTGATTTGGGTTACCAATAATGTTCTCAAGAGGATGGTCTTTTGTCCAACGATGTCGAGGGTTGATGTTGGTATACATTGTACGATTTTGAGGATTCAAATGGCTTGTTGATGATTCCGCAACATCGTGCAACAGCTTCATTAGCAAACGGGTTAAAGAACGATTTGGATCAAAATCTGCGGTGGGGTACTTCATTGTTCATAACATCATCACCGGTTCGTCGTTGAAGCGCTTTGTTCAACTGTTGTTGTAGAGTCAATCGGTGGTGCTTCTTCAACAAGAGTTGTTGTAACAGTGTATCGTATTGGAATATGATCGGGTTGAGCAATGGAAACATTGGATACACCGAGCACATTCATCAATGTCATCGAACAAAATGAGCAAATAACTTTTCTATTTGTTGACGAGTAAGTCGGGGCTTGGTTCACCGATGATGGGGTTTGAGGAAGTTTAAACGGTTGTGACGGGTTCCAAGTCATATGCTCGAAGCCATATCAAGAAGCTCATCGAAATTTGCATGAATCGCTTTCCATAACCTCGCTTTGTACGACGATTCCGCATCCGTAGCCTTTAGAATTTTCACGAGATCCAATAAAGACTCCAATGTCGACTTTGGCTTTGAGCTTTCCAAAGTCATCACGATCATTATTTGGGTAGCAAAGGGATCCAAGTACATGAAAGTGTTTGAGATTCGGTTTATGGTTGTGGATAAGCTCAAAAGGTGTTTTGTTGTGGCGCTTTGTAATCATTGATCGATTTTGAGTGTAGCATGCAGCTTGACACGGCTTGACCCATAAGTAATCCTAAGTTTAGCATTAATTAACATCGTTCTGCAGCTTCCACTAACGCAAGGTTTCGTCTTTCAACAACTCCGCTTTGTTCGGTGTACATGCAATAGATGTTTGATGCTCAATTCCACTTTCTCATAAAATTCCAAGAGTTTGATTCACTAATTCGGTTCCTTTGTCTGCTCGATTTGTCTGACCGTGTTCGGAGTCGAACTTGTATTTTCGTGAGAAAGGTGATGATCATCTGAGGAGCTTGATCTTTACTTCGAAGAAAATAAACCCAAGTCCATCTTGAGTAGTCATCAACAATTACCAAGATGTAGCGTTTGCCATTAATCGTCTGCACGCGCATCGGGCCACACAAATCCATGTGAAGAAGATGAAGCACATGCTGAGAACTGTGTTCCACCTTTGAAGCAAAGTGAGCATGAGTGCTTTTTCCTTGTTCACAAGCTGAGCATAGGTGATCTTTAGAATACCGGAATCTCGGGAGACCTTCAACAAGTTTGTGTCGAGCAAGGTTGGTGATGGTTTGAAAGTTTAGATGTGAGAGACGACGGTGCCATATCCAAGATTTTGTAGATGTAGCCTTTGAGAGTAGACAGATGGGAGATGAAGCAACCATGTCTTGCATTGAGATTGTGTATGACTAGAATTTCTAGAGCCGGACATAAGATCGCTTTCCTTGTAGATCACGAATGAAACAAGTTTTCTCCCGAAAAGCAACTTCCAAGTCTCCATCACGTAATTGACCGATGAAAAGAGATTGTGACCGAGGCCTTCCACATAATAAACCCCGCTAATTTCGATATTGCCATTGATATAATCTCCGTAGCCCATGATAGTTGCGGTGATCATTCCCGAATCGACAGCGCCAATGAACTTTGCAATAAAGTTTGATAACAGCTTAAGATTGCATCATATGTCGGGAACATCCGCTATCAACAATCCAAAGGATGATCAGATCACCGCATAACATACATACGACACGTATGGAATAGAAGTAGATGTGGAACCCAAGAGTTAGAGGGTTCCAAGCGATTATAGTCGAAATACACACATCAATGATTTTAGGCATCCATTTAAATCCTAGTGTATTATGTATCCATTTCGCCATCTCCAACTAGTATTTGCTTTAGTCTTAGTGAATGCACTAGGTGGTACTACATTCCTTGGAGGTGATATCGAACTACAGGACATCAATCGTTTCTTAGAATCTAAAGAGGCGGTTTACTGCCACGGACTTAGAAGCATTAGTGGGCCTAGAGGTATTCCGTTTCTTAGGATTCCGTAAACGAGACAAGATAGATTTAGCACCACATTTATCATGACAATCAGAAAGCATAGTTTTACGACAAATAACACAAGAAGCTTCAGACTGAATATCAAAAGTACTTAAAGGTTTAGCATTCGTTACAACACTTTTTCCATTACATTTGTTAGACGCAATATCTAAAGTGGGTGCAACATGGGTCTTATTCAAAGTCCGAGGGTGTTCTTCTACTTCAACATTCTTTATTGTTCTTTTCTTAGGTCGTAACTTCCTATTCTTCCTTGTATTGCTCCTAGGCTGTGAAGTGCGGATGTTGGGAAAAGAGGCAACTATTCTGCTTTCAGAGAGGAAACACATTAGTATCTTGTGTTTTGTCAAGAGGCATTCGGGTTCACATTTGCTAAGTGTTACAAGTGCAATTTTCTTAATGATGCTAGGCTGAACTTGTTCATACTTTCCTAACATCTCCCTTAACTTAATGATAGTGTGCACCAAATCTTGATTTTCGTAACTAAGATTTTAAAAATTCATGACTTCTTTAGTGTGTGCAAGATAATGATCAAGTTCGTTTGATGCTTCATCACGAGTCTGTTTAAGTAAATCAAATATGACACCATATTCCTTTTTAACTTTTGCAAGTTCTTGTTCATATCTTGAGATTTGACATTTCAAAGACGTTTTGATCATCCAGTTGCTCAATTTTAGGATCAAAAGATTTTGAGCGCAACTGAGTAATTTTGTTTTGCAGAGAAAGTTCACGATTTTGACAATCTTTTTGACACCACTGAAGACGACGTTTTGCATTTGAAAGCTCGTTTAATAATCGTTCATTTTCAACTTTAAAGATTCGATCCGATGCACATTATCGGATTCTCAACAATTTCAACGTAATCAACAAGATTAGCATAGATATTATCGATGCATATGACAAAGAATGCAATAACACAACATTATGGATATCAAGACAAATAACATTTTCCAAGAGTCGATCAACATCTTTTCGTAACATTTTCTTTTTACGCTTTGTATTTGAAATTGATGTTTCGCTTGTTCGAAAACTCTTTTCATAAGTCCAAGCTCCTTGTGAAAATCCTGCTCCCAATATATAGCACAATTTTTCAAATTTCGGACATGAGGTAAGATTCTTTTCTCAAGAATATCTCTTTGTGCACGCCAAGAAGAGGCGATTGAAAATGTTCAATTTTAATTTCGTAATGAAATTCAATTTCACGCTCCAAAAGTTTGATGTCCGGTGAATGTTTCAAAATATTTTATGACTTTACATTGTTCGCTAATGGTTTTATTTCACTAAGTGATGGTAAAGGACCATTAATTTGTGCATTATTGGAAATGGGACCTCGTAGTAGGTGTGATAACCCAAGGTGCGTTAGAAAAATCCTTTTGTGCAACGAAGTGACGGCTTTTGAATAGTTAAATGGTTTGTTATAAACAACATTTTCTAATTTTGATCGACTCGCCTCTTACGCATCTAATTCCTCTTGACGATTATATTCAACAACACTCATAATTGAATCATCAACTCTATGTTCTCGCTCAGTAAACTTGTGATTTCGTTTGAATGCTCGGTTTGAAAACTTTGGTTTGTAATCGCAAGATTCGGTCCATATCCGTTTGATTTGGTTTGAAAGTAAACTTTGAATCGTTGTGATTGATTCACCATGTTTATAAACAACAGTTCGAAACTCTTTGATTTTGTGTTGTAAGTCGACAATTTCCTCAAGATAATCATCTATTTGTTTCGTGGAGCGCTTTTGTACTCGAGAACTGTTTTGACAAGTTAACAACTCGCACTTGGATTTTGAGTTTCCAAAGTAAGAGTGTTAAGTTGTTTTTATGTTCATGTTTCATTGTTCTATTTGAGACAATAAAGCATTCTTTGATGCGGCTAGATCACGATCCGTCGCTCTAAAGATTTTTCATTTTGGTGTGATTTAGCAAAGCGACTTCAAAATCTTTTCACGTTTTTCTTGATTTTGAAAAATTGAGTTGCCTTTTTAAGCATTTAATATCCCCAGTTAACAATGCATTTTATTATGCAATTCTTGATTTGATGAACGACATTTATCCATTTGGGATTGATAATATTTAAGTAAGAGGTCAATATCCGGATTAGGCAAAAGTTCAACGTGTTCAACGCGAGTCACAAATGATCACCGCTCGGATCCTCAAGTATAACCACGAGTCAATTTGAGTATCAAAGGTAACCATAAGGTCATCTTGATCGCCAAATGTAACTACGAGGTCAAGTTGAGAATCGTCGAATGAGATGTGGACGACTCATTTTGAACATTCGAGCGTCTCCTGATTCGGATGTTGGTCGAGATATTATATCAATGATGAATATGGTTTTTTCGGCACTGAGACAAGCCATCGATGTCATACACTGGGCTGTGTCACTCATGTGGAGAGCTTGCATTTTGCCATCAACATCACTCCGCATTAGCTTGCAAGTCCTCCATATCATCATCTAAGTCTCGCATCCGCCATAAAGCTTTGTTCTTTGTTTGTAAGAGTTCCACCACTTCATCCTTAAGAGCCAAAAGTAAAGCCTCCTTGTGATAAGCACTACCCCTAGTCCTCGGCTTGGGCATGCATTAGCCGTGTCCCTTCTCATTACAGTTGTAGCAAACAAGACCATTTATCCTATTCTCGAGCATTACCTGCTCAACCACTGAGCTCTCTGTTGTTGTGGAGCACCCATGTTATTCCTTCCCATAGCATTAAAACCTTGACCTCCTCCCATCCGACGACCATAACCACGATTCGAACTTCAACACGTCCATTGTTCACAACAACTGATTCCTTGTGTTTGATGAGGAGCGAATGCGATTGTTGGATTTGTTTGTATACCGGCCGAAGGCTTTAGCAATCATAACAAATCCTTGTTGCAATGCATCGAAAGCTTCGGAGTCCTCATTAGCTTCACTGTAAAGTGCTTGATCATTGTTGTTGTTGTATGGAACTAATTGAGTTTGTTGAGATTGTTGCTGTGACGGATCATATGGTGTAATTGTTGCAGTTGGTTGAGGAGCGGGTTGAGGAGGATAACTAGTTTGAGCCCACAAAGCAAGTTGTTGATTATCCGGAAGTGAAGGTGAAACAGTTTGGCCACGGATAACCCTTTCCTTATCAACTTCTTTTTGATGAGGCTTCAAATAGTCGTACAACAATCCGTATGTAGCATGATGAAGATTCTTCGCTTGACGGATGAAAATGACATACTTTTCCCATTCAGGACCAAGACTACTCAAGAACTTAGTATTAACTGCAATTCTTGGCATGATGATGTTGTGTTTGTCCAAATCATTGATGATGTCTGAGAATCGATGATGATAAGACTCTAGTGTCTCTCCAGGTTCAATTATGAAGTGTTCATAAGCCAAGTAAAATTTGGATTCCATATCCTCTTGATTGAGTTCAATACCTTCCATGAGAAGATGAATATGTTCCCACATTTTCTTTGCGGTCTTTTGAGCATCAACACTTCGAAGGATTGGATTGGGTAATCCTAAAAGGATATATTGCATTGCTAGCTCATCAGCTTCGTAGTGTAGAAGTTCATCACCAGAAAGGTCAGCAAGAGTTGCAATGTTTGTGAGATCATCTCTTGGTGGAATAGCATTTGGATCTCCGGGTGTAACAACAATAGGCATCTGAAATGGACCTTCCAAGATAACCTTCTTTAAGAACTTTCCATGTAGCTTCTTTAGATCACAAAACCTAAAGAACCTAATCACCCATTGATCATAGTTTCCAGGAGTAAGCATTGGAGGTCTATCAAGTGATCCTGCCTCATGAATGGATTGTTGGCTACTTAAAGCTTCACACATCTTTGCAAACCAAGTTGGTTCCTTCATAGTATTCCTGGATGGATGTTGATTGTAAACGTTTGTGTAAGGTTGTACTTGAAGACTAGGTGGTGGTTGAACCATTTGAGGTGGAATTGCTCCTTGTTGTGGATAATGTTGTTGATTGAATTGTTGTTGATAAATTTGTTGTTGTTGATTGAATTGTTGATGTTGTGGACTTAGTTGTTGTTGTTGTTGATTATAAGTATAAGGAAAATAGCTAGAGTATGGTGGTTGTGACATGTTGAAGACTTGTGTTGTTAAATGGATCTTTGTAGTCGAATGAAACGTTGTTGATGAAGTATCCTTAAGCGTAGAAACCAAGTTAAGGCAAAGAAAACTTAAGCGTAAAAACACCAATACTTATGCGTAAAAGTGATTTTTACGCGTAGGATTATCTTACGCGTAAGAATTGAGAAACACTAAGATTAGGCGTAAACTGAAAGTTAGGCGTAGAAAACTTATGCGTAAGATTACCTTATGCGTAAGACAAGGCTTAGGTGTAAGAATAAGCTTAGGCGTAAAAGAGTTCTACGCATAAGATTTGAGCTTAGGCGTAAATTAGGGTTTAGCCCAAAAAATCCTTTACACTATCACAGTGTAAGAGATATCCAAAGTCGAAGTGTTTTCAGGCTTATCCAAGAAAGAAAAACACTGAGTAAGCCACGAAACTGAAGATAGAACCAATGAAAAGTTACGCGTAAAATTAGGGTTTTGATACCCGTAAAACTTGACCAAAACTGATTTCTGCCCAATGATGTTTCTAAACCAGATTTTTGTGATGAAACAGCTTCAATATCACCAAAATAACACAAAAGTGTGAAACTTGATGATCCAAAA
Source organism: Chrysanthemum lavandulifolium (assembly GCA_022545495.1). Lineage (NCBI taxonomy): Eukaryota > Viridiplantae > Streptophyta > Magnoliopsida > Asterales > Asteraceae > Chrysanthemum > Chrysanthemum lavandulifolium. Next base: position 98,372,219 of record CM040243.1, on the reverse strand, counting down.
CTTCTAAACACCTTATGCTTAGAAATAAACCCACGCTTAAAACCAAGCTTAAAAACAATGATCCACACGTAAAGTTTGAAACTTTTTGCCAAAAACAGATATTTTAACACCTAAAAACGTTGAAAGTACAAGAATCTTGGATTAAAAAGTGTAAAAAATAAGTTTTTAAGCGTGACAAAGTATGAACCCGTATTACGCGTAAGACCAAAAACTTCAAAAACAAAAGATGTTCACCCAACAATTTGGCGAATGATACCACTGTTAGGTTCCCATATTAGTAACACAAGCATCAATATATAGAAATAGAGATAAGATGATCGGTTGAACACGTTATCACACACACGAATATAAATGAAGAATATTTATGCGTAGAGTGAAAGATAAAATGAACAACCAACTTTCAATAGAAGGCTTACAAGAGGTATTTATAGGGCAAGGAGCTAGGGCAACACATCTAGACTCCTTCCCTTCTTATGGGCTTGGGCCAAGGCTTATGGGCCTTCTACATAAGCCTTAGCTTAATAATAAACATAAAGGTCATATTAAGCTAACTATTACATATGAATCACTAACAGTTGAATTAAGGTTTAGGAGTGATTCCAACAAGCAGGAACCATTACACTAGCAGCAGGAACCATAACACTACCAGTAGGAACCATCAGTTACTACACTATCAGTAGTAAACAATACACTAGTAGTACAAACCACTATTGAGTAGAGTCAGGGTGTTCAGGGACCTCATGGGTGTACACTCCGTACCTCCTAACCCAAAACCAGGTGTGAACTAATCCCATAAGTGCACTAAATTTTCCAACAATCCTCCCCAAATTTAGTTCACTTCCTTTCCAAGAACAACAAACATCAAACAAAACATGTGCATAAACGAAAATATCCTAAGGATTGAATTTCCATCTTAGTACATTACACGTTCAAATATTCGAGAATCAGGGTGTTCTAAGAATTGAACCCTTCAACTCATTTGAATACCAAGATAAAATACACACAAGTTTTCAAACACTTAATGTACTCGACACTATACAAGCCATGTGTCCATATCCAAATTCATAAATGTTATAAAAGCTAAAAGTCCAAAAGCTCCTTGAAGCGGCAAAACTTCAACATTTACATAGGTGGTTTCTCTTTATTCATGCTCCCGCCAAGCACTTTTTCAAAGACAAATAACCATTAAGAAGTAAAGACTTCATCCTCCTTTCGGCGAGTTACGAGCAAAACCTTGGGATGTAAAATAAAACATGTGCTCCATCCAATCGAATGTTCAAATTTCCACACCGAACTCGGCTCCCAAGTTTCCTAAGGAGGAGTTGGGTGTCCTAGCATTCGATGACTAAGTTGGACTTAAACCCATCCCTTTAGCGACTTTATAACCAAGTCTCTAGCCAAACCCTTCGTCAAGTAATCGCCTAAGTTTTGTTGAGATCTAACAAACTCTATAGATACCACCCATTCATGATAAGCTCACGAATCATGCTATGTCCGACACCCAAGTGTCTAGACTTCCCATTGTACATCCGCTATAAGACTTTGCCAATGTAGTGCACTATCACAACGGATATAAATAGGTGCTATAGGTTTAGCCACAATGGAATCTCAAAAGCAAGTTTTTCAACCATTCGACTTCTTTACCAAAGAAATGCTAAAGCCACAAATTTAGATTCCATTGTTGAACCGGTGATGCAAGTTTGTTTCTTGGATGCCCAAGAAATTGCACCTCCACCAAGTAGGAATACCCGACCACCGGTAGACTAATTGTCTTGATGTTCTTGATCCAACTTGCATCGGTGTATCCTTCCAACACCGATGGATAACCAAGATATGAGAGACTATAATCCATAGTTCTCTTCAAATAATTCATACCCTCGAATCGCTTGCCGATGATGAGCACTAGGATTACTAGTATACCGCCGCTTCCAACCGCAAAACCAATATCGGGCCTTGTACAAGTCATGGCATACATCGGGCACCAATTACCCTAGAACACTCAAGTTGAGATACAACCTTGCCATGATTAGGCATCGACTTCTCACAAGTCTCCATAGGTGTACTCATCGAGTACAATCAAAGTAATTGAATTTCCTCGGCACCTTCTCAATATAATGAGACCGAGAGATAGAAATTCTTTACTTTCATGTTTAATCCTTATACCAAGGATAACATCGCCTCCCCATGTCCTTCATAGAGAACCTTGATGACAAAATTCCTTTGTCGTCAACTCGATTTTGGTCGATGCCAAAGATCAACATGTCATCAACATATAGACAAATGATGACTCCTTTACTAGAATCATCAAATTTGCTATATACACATTTGTCGACTTGGTTAAGAACATAACCACTAGACAAAACCACTTCATTAAATTTTTGATGCCATTGCTAGGTGCCCGCTTAAGTCCATAAAGAGACTTAATCGGTTTACACCTTGTTTTCATTGCCGGGCATGATGAAGCCACGAGGTTGGTTCATATAAACCTCCTCTTCCAATTCACCATTCAAGAAAGTTTGTTTTCACATCCATCGATGAATAACCAGATTGTGAATAGATGCCAAAGCAATCGGCGCCTTATGATACTCATACGAGCCACAAGGGCATATGTATCAAAATCGTCTATTCACGACTTTTATTTAAAGCTCGAATGACTAATCTAGCCTTGAACTTTTCAATAGTTCCATCTACCTTCATTTTCCTTTTGAAAATCCATTTGCAACCCGTAGGTTTGCAACTTGGTGGTAGATCAACCAACACCAAGTGTTGTTGCCCATGATGGAATCCATCTCATCATTAATTGCTTCTTTCCGTAAAGCAATGTCACGGGACTTTATTGCTTCTTCAAATGTTTTGGGGTCATCCTCAACAATGAAGCAATAGGAGTATTGGTCCGAGAGCTCATCCTAGTTCATTCAACTAAGTATAGTTGAAACTCGTGTCCAAATGACTTTGGAGTCCCGACCTTTTGCTCTTCCCGAGCACGTGTTCGAGTTGTTGAACCACAACCTCATCGGGGACCACCGATGGTTCATCATCGTGGACCTCGATACACCAGTGTTATGAGTTCCATTAGGAATCCTCGACTAGGTCTAGGGACTAATGAGAATCTATTCTCATCAAAGTTTGCATCCCTTGATTCAATTATTGAGTTAACTAAAACATATTCATTAGGTTCAATAACATAGAACCTAAAAGCCTTGGAATGCTCAAGATATCCAACAAAGATGCAATCAATGCCTCTTTCACCCAAAGTTTTCGACTTTGGATCGTGGAGTCTTACAACAACCCTACAACCCCATACCACGAGATAGTTCAGTTGGGTTTCCTTTAGTCCGAGTTCATAAGGGTAACCTTGTTCCTTTGTTGGGAACCCTATTTAATAAATAGCAAGTCGTTAACATAGCTTCACCCCGAACCCTTGACTCGATTACGAATAGGACAACATTGAATAACCATCTCCTTCAAGACCTGTTTTTCCTTTCGAAATACCATTTCTTTGAGGAGTATAAGGGCGATCGTTTCATGGATTATACCAATGACAAAAATACAGAGTATCCATATACTCACCTCCCTATCGCCCTTATTCTTTTGATCGGGGACCCAAGTTGTAATTGACTTGCTTTAAACACTTTGAATTTATCTAATGCTTCATCCTTGGTATGTAACCAATAGACATAACAAAACCTTGAAGCATCATCAATAAATGTCACAAAGTACTTCTTATTTCCCAAAGAAGGATTGGCATGCAAATCACACAGGTCACTGTGTATAAGCTCCAAGAGCTTAGTCTCACGACTAACACCCTGAAAAGGTTTCTTGGTTATCTTGGTCAACATGCAAGTTTTACACTTTTCAGTGTCCATGTCAAAAGCTAGGATTAACCCATCCTTAGACATATCTTACATTCTCTTATAGTGTACATGGCCAAGTCTTGCATGCCATAGGGTAGAGTCAGTCAGGTCAGTGGTGGTCACAAATGCTGAATTAACACTATCAGTGATAATATTAAGCCTGAACATTTGATAACACAAATATCCAAAACCAATAAAAATACCATGCTTAGAAAGAACAAATTTATCAGACTCAATAACTTGTTTATAACCATGATTATTCAAAGTACTACTTGAAACCAAGTTCTTCCTGATATCAGGAACATGAATAACATTAAACAAAGTTACAATCTTTCCAGAACTAAAATTAAGATCTACACAACCACGACCATGCACCAAGGCTGTTAACTCATTTCCCATGTGAAGAATAGAACCATCATTCGATGACTCATAAGTCTTGAACCGACTTCTATCTTTACACACATGAACTGTTGCACCGAGTCAACCCACCACACAACATCATAATCCCGCACATAATAAGATTTAGATACATATGTAACATAATAAATCGAAAAGACTTATTAAACATATTTCGACCTTTCGGTGAGTTGGTAGAACCACCACTCCCGAACCATTAGTTCCCGATCCATTGGCTTTACCACCAATCTTAACACCCTTGCAATCCCTTTTAATGTGACCGGTTTGCCACATTTCCAACAAGTAGGTGTTGCCTTCTTGTTAGGATCGCCTTGTGTTGTCATGATATTTGCGTTTGCCTTTGTTGTCATTGTACCGTGGAGTTGTTATGCTCCACCATATTGACAATGATGCACCAATAGCATTACTACTCTTTGGCTTGTCATTATCCCGCACCTTGAGAGTTTCCCTCAATGCGGGATGACCGCCCAACTCAACCGAGTTAACTCATCCTTTTATGTTTCAAGGTATGCTTGAAATCTTTCCAAGAAGGGAAGTTTATCAATGACACAAGAGACTTGAATAGCCTCATCCATGTGCATATTGTGTTGTGTAAACCTTCCAAGTATACCAAGAAGTTCATTGTATTGTTCCATAACCGGTCTTGAATCGGTCATTTTGTAATTTATGAAATTACTTACAAGGAACTTCTTACTTGATGCATCCTCACCATATATTTGGCATCCAAGGAATCCCACAACTTTTGGAAGATTCAAAGTTCGATAAATATCAAACAGAATCGAGACATACCATTGAGGATTAGACCTCTGCATATGTAGTCATCATTCTCTCATTTGCTCCTCCTCCCGATCCGCTCAACCGTAGCATCATCCCCATCATCGGGAATAGGAGTGGTTAGCACATACACTATACTCATGCTTGACGAAGAAGAAGTGCATCTTCTTACGCCATCTCCTAAAGTCCACCCTTTCAAACTTATCAAGCTTGGCAAAGTTTGAAGCCATGTGTTTCATTGCAAAGCGACCATTGATTATCATAAATAGTTTACTTTGATTGTTGGTGTGTAGCTCCCGAGCGTGGTAAAGACAATCGAGAGTAACCGCAAATACCACTAGGTGGTTACCGGATATCACTTGAATCGTGTAATCACTTTCCAAAGTAAACTATTCGACCCTAATGCCTGGGTTACACGAATATCTACTTGGGATAAGACCAAATGTAGTTATAGAATTAGGCATAATTCTATAACCCCTACGCTTATAAGTGTTTATGCTTTCAGTTTGTTTCTCCTGGTATAGTTCTTTTCAGTGTATCTTCAAGCAGAAGATGTCACTCTCTATTTATAGTAGAGAACACTCAACACTAATCAATGGACATTATGTGTGATTAACGGCTAATTAATCACCCATAATAAACCTCCATAATCATAGAAATAGTGGTTACATGACCAATTTAAACATGGTCATAAAGCGATCATAATGACCAATTGAATGAGTCAAAGTCATTTACAAAATAATTCTTGCAACACTACCAAGAGGAATCATTACACTAGCAACAGAACCATACACTACCAAGGAACCATCGCCAGGAACCATTACACTAGCAAATAGGGAACCATAACACTACCAAGAGGAACCATCGGTTACTACACTATCGAGAGTAAACAATACACTAGTAGTACAAACCACTATTGAGTAGAGTCAGGGTGTTCAGGGACCTCATGGGTGTACACTCCGTACCTCCTAACCCTAAACCAGGTGTGAACTAATCCCACAAGTGCACTAAATTTTTCAACATCTTTTAGGTGAGGGCACAATGGTCTTTTTACTGATGCGTATTAGTTACTACCATTGTACAGTATTTCCATTTCCATATATTACTCTTATACCACAATTTTTTTTTCATCACTCATCATCCTAAACTTACCCCAAAACCTTTCTTCTCCAAAATCCTAAATTATAAAAAATGGCATGTTGCTGGTGTGGTAGGCAGGCAATCGTTCATATATCGTGGACATCGATCAACCCAAGGCGTGGATTATATTCTTGTCCTGATCAAGTAAATGCATATTAAGATTATTTATGTTTTGCATTATTAGCAAAGTACACAATAACAATGGTGGTTGTTATTTTACTTTAATTACTTGGCATTTTCAAAATTAAGGGTCTTCTTTTCGGTTCATTGGATGGTATGATCTGCAAATATATGCTCATTCAATAATGATAATACCAGGCCTTTTGAGAGAGGGGGAATGAGCTAGAGGCAAGATTCCAAGCTTCTTAAGCCGATGTGTGAAAGTGGAAGGTTTACCTGGTGTTCAGTTGGATATTCTTCTTGATTGTTTATGCACTTGGTTAACTCTTTAGCCTTTCTGTATGATGCTTGTATTTTGTGTTTGTAGATATGTAAGTACTTGTTAAGACACCATCTTAGTGTAACAACCTTGATCAAACAATCATGTAGTATATTTTAAGTTTTTGTTTGTTCATTATTAAGATTTGTTGGAATCACTCCTAAACTATGTTTCAAGTGTTAGTAATCAATATGTAATAGGTTGCTTAATTAGGCTTTTATGTTTGTATTAATGACAAGGCTTATGTAGAAAGCCCATAAGCCTTGGCCCATGTCCAATAAGGAAGGAAGGGAACTTGTAGTGTTGCCCTAGTTCCTTCCCCTATAAATACCTTTGTAAACCTTCATTTGAAGGTTGGTTGTTCACATTTATATATTTCCTATGCATAACATTTACTTATCATATTCGTGTGTGTGTTTGTGTGTTCAACCGGTCTATCTCATCTATATTTCTTATATATTGATGCTTGTGTTACATTATGGTGACCTAACAATGGTATCAATCGCCATCTAGTTGGGTGAAATACTTTTGTTTTTGAGGTTATACACTATACGTATGGGTTTTGTGCTCTAAACTTTTCATACGTTTAAAGCTTTACCTTTTACACTTTAAAACTCAAGATTCTTATGGTTTAAGGTTTATTTAGTGTTAAAGTTTAAGTTTTTAGCATCAAGTTTCAAACTTTACGTGTGTAGAATAGTTTTAAAGCTTGGTTTTGTTCGTGTGGTTCTGTCTACGCGTAAGGGTGAAATTTATTTTGGTTCATCAAGTTTCAACCTTTCTTGTTATTTTGGTGATATTGAAGCTCTTTCATCATTAAAATCAGGTTTTTAAACATTTTTTAGCATAAAAATCAGTTTTGGCAAAAGTTGGTACTTTCTACTCGTAACAAAACCCTAGTTTTACTCGTAAGCACAAAGTCTACGCCTAAGCAGTCTGTTACGCGTAAGGATTTCATGATTTGATCTTCACAACTGTTGGTTTACTCAGTGTTTTCTTGCTTGGATAAGCCTAAAAACACTTCAACTTTGGATATCTTTTACAATGGTATAAGTGTAAAGGATTTTTGGGTAAAACCCTAGTTTTACGCCTAAGCTTCATACTTACGCGTAGAATACTCTTTGCCTAAGCCTTTCCTACGCCTAAGCTTGTCTTACGCCTAAGGAAGTATTACGCATAAGGATTCTACTACTAAGTCTCTAGTTTACGCCTAAGCTAAGTTTTTCTCAAGTCTACGCGTACGCAATTCATAGGCGTAAACTCCTGTCTACGCGTAAGTTGGGTATTACACGTAAGGTTATCTCTACGCCTAAGCTGGTTTCTACGCATAAGGTTACTTCATCAACAAACTCTAAGTTTCATTCGACTACAAAGATCCATCATCAACACAAGTTTCAAGATGTCTTAACCACCATACTCTAGCTACTTTCCTCATGAGTATCCTCAACCAATTTTATCAACAATATCCTCCACCCTCTCCACAACAATTGCAACAATTTCAACAATAATTTCAACACTTTCCTCAAGGAGCAAATCCTCTTCCAACACAAATGGTTCCACCAAACCCTCGTCAACAAGTTCAACATTATACATACTTTCAAAATCAGTATCCCGCCAAGTATGCTATGAATGTTACAACACCAAAGGAACCCTCTTGGTTTGCAAAGATGTGTGAAGCTTTAAGTAGCCAACAATCCATTCATAAAGCTGGATCCCTTGACAGACCTCCAATGCTCACTCCCGGCAACTACGATCAATGGGTGATAAGGTTTTTTAGGTTTTGTGATCTAAAGAAGCCATATGGTAAGTTTTTGAAGAAGGTCATCCTTGAAGGTCCTTTTCAAATTCCTACTCTCACTGTACCCGGAGATCCGAATGCTAATCCACCAAGAGATGATGTCACCAACGTTGTCGGTCTTGATCAACTTACTACTAACCAACTTCTTCACTTAGAAGCTGATGAACTTGCAATGCAATATATCCTTTTGGGATTACCCAATCCTATACTTCGTAGTTAGGGATGGCAAAAAAACCCAAACCCGACGAGGAAACCCGAAACCCAAACTTATTGGGGCGGGGCGGGGCATGCTTATCGGGTTTCGGGGCGGGTTTTGGGGCCTTAACGAATATTCTTATCGGGTTTGGGGCGGGGACGGGGCACACCATCCCCGCCCAGCCCCGAAATATATACATATACATATACATATATCTTTATACATAAAATATTGGGTTAGTATTTACGTACTAAATATAATTCTCTAATTTTTGTTAGTTTTTATCCTTTGTGATATTTCAAACTGTGATCATAGAAGCTTCTTTTGTGTCATATTATTCTATAAAGTTGTGATTTATTCCAATGATTAATATATTATTAATGGGTTTTCGATTCTTCAAGTTATTTCATATAATCATATTGTTAATAGTGTAAAAATAAGAATAAACGGGAAGCGACACGAGTATGATGGAGTATTGTGCTAAAAAACGATAACCCGATAAGACCCCAATGGGGAGTGGGGCGGGTTTGGGGTAGTATCTCGCCCCAACGGGGCGCCCCGATAAGATCCTCAATGGGGATTGGGGCGGGTTTGGGGATGATTTTTGTTATCGGGTTTGGGGATGGGGATGGCCGCCCCGCCCCAAACCCGCCCCATTGCCATTCCTATTCGTAGTGTTGATGCTCAGAAGGCTGCTAAAGCAATGTGGGAGCACATTCATCTTCTAATGGAAGGCACTTAACTCAATCAAGAGGACATGGAATTAAAAATCTACTTAGCATATGAACACTTCATGATTGAACCAGGGGAGACATTAGAGTCATATCATCATCGGTTCTCAGACATCATCAATGATCTGGATAAACATAATATCATTATTCCAAGGATTGCAATCAACACAAAGTTCCTGAGCTGTCTTGGTCCTGATTGGGAAAAGTATGTTACATTCATCTGTCAAGCGAAGAATCTTCATCAAGCAACATACGGATTGTTGTATGACTATTTGAAGCACCACCAAAAGGAAGTTGACAAATAAAGAATCATCTGTGGTGTCCCTGCTTCACCTTCACTCCCGGATAGGGGTGTAAACGAGACGAGTCGAGTCGAGTACTTTCAAGCTCGAAATCGACTTGATTAGTAAAACTCGAGCTCGAAACTCGACTCGAGCCGTTCGAGCTTTGGATTTCAAGCTCGAGCTCGGCTCGTCATCTCAAACTTGAGCTCGAAACTCGATTCGAGCTCAATTATTGCCACTCTTAAAGCTCAAACTCGATGAAAAATGAGCATATCAAGCACGACTCGACTCGATTTTACGTAACTATATGTATATAAAAGGGTAAAAGTGTAATATCATTGAAGCTCGATAAAGGCTCGCGAGCCTCACAAGCTGAGCATATTCGAACTCGAACTCAGCTCGAAAGTGTAATCGAGTAGCTCGAGCTCGAGCTCGACTCGTTTATATCGAGTCGATTTCGAGTAGTTTACGAGTCGATCTCAAATAGCTCGCGAGCTGTCTCGTCTCGTTTACACCCCTACTCTCGGATAATCAAACTCTTGCTTTATGGGCTCAAGCATGTTATCCTCAATTCCCAACCTTACAAACTGTATTCACAAACCCTCCACAACCAACTGCTCAGATTACACCATATGATCCATCACATCAACAATCCCAAGAAACTCAATTGGTTCCATATAACAACAACAATGATCAAGCACTCTACAGTGAATCAAATGAGTATGCAGAAGCCTTCGATGCATTGAATCAAGGATTTGTTATGATTGCAAGAGCCTTCGGATGATTTGCTAACAAATCCAACAACCGCATTCGCACCTCATCAAATACAAGGAATCAAGCTGTTGTTAACAATGGAAGGGTTGAGGTTCAAAATCGTGGAAATGGTCGTCAGATGAATAGTGGTCAAGGGTTTAATGTCAATGGAAGGAATAACATGGGTGCTCCACAATAACGGGTTCAAGTGGTTGATCAAGGAAATGCTCAGACTGGGGTTAATGGTCTCCGATGCTATAACTGTAATGCGAAGGGTCATTTGGCTAATGCATGCCCAAAGCCTAGAACAAGAGGCATCACTTATCACAAAGAGGCTTTACTCTTGGCTCTCAAGAATGAAGCTAGTGGAACTCTTACCAACAAGGTACAGAGTTTCATGGCAAATGCAGATTCTGATGATGACATGGAGGACTTGTAGGCTAATGCAGTTGTGATGTTAATGACAAACATGCAAGAGCTCCACATGAGTGACACAGCCCGGTGTATGACACCGACGGCTTGTCTCGTGTGCCGGATCAAAATATACTCATTCGATCGATATCTCCGCCAACATCTGCATCCGACGAGGCTCAGAGTGTTCAACATGAATCTTCTACATCTCATTCTGACGATAATCAAATGGATCCCGTAGTTATATTTGATGATCAAGATGACCTTATAGTTAATATTGATAATCAAGTTGACTCCGTAGTCATATTTGAGGATCTAAATAATGATCATGTTGAGATTCAAGTTGAACAAGATGAACCTTTGTCTAAACTAGATTTTGAGCTCATGACCAACTTAATTAAGACCACCCAATCTCAACTGGAAAAGTGCAGTGACATCAATAAGAAATTTCAAGATAAAATTGCACTGTTGACTAAGGACAATGAATGCTATAAGTTCCAACTCAACATTTTTCAAACTCAAGAGAAACGTGAAAAAGGTTTTGAAGTCGCTTTTGCAAAATCATACCAAAATGAAAAATCTTTGGAAAAACAGATTTGTGATCTAGTTGCATCCAAGAATGCTTTGTTGTCTCAAATAGAACAATTGAAATTTGATCATAAACAACAACTTAACGCTCTCACTTCGGAAACTCAAAAAGCCAAGTCTGAGTTGTTAACTTGTCAAAAACAGTTTTGTGAGTACAAAAAGCATTCGAGGAAACAAATAGATGACTATCTTGAGGAAATTGTCGACTTACAAAACAAAATCAAAGATTTTCGAATTGTTGTTTACAAACATGGTGAGTCAATCACAACAATTCAAAAGTTTTCTTTTAAACCAAATACTAATGGATATGGATCAATTATTGCTGATTACAAACCACGTTTTTCAAATAGAGCATTCAAACCAAATCCTCAAGTTTACAGTGCAGAACATAGAATTGATGACTCCATCATGAGTGTTGTTGAATATAATTGTATGGAGGAATTAGATGCAGAAGACGAGAGTCGGTCAAAATTGGAAAATGTTGTTTATTGCAAACCATTTAACTATTCAAAAGCCATAACTTTCGTCACACAACAGGATAATTCTAACACACCTTGGGTTATCACACCAACTCCTGAGTCCTCTTCTAATGATGGTCCCCTCTCCAATATTGCACAAATTAATGGTCTTTTACCTTCCTTAAGTAAAATAAAGCCATTAGCTGAACGATGTCAAGTTCTAAAATATTTTGACACTTTTATGTCTGACATCAAACTTTTGGAACATGCAATTGAAGTTAATTCTGAAATAAAAGCTGAACATTTTCAATCGCCATTTGCGCGACAACAAAGGGATATTTTTCAGAAAGGGCTTTTACCACATGTCTGAAATCTAAAAATGTGTGCAATATATTGGGAACGGGATATTCAGAAGGAGATTGGTCTTATGAAAAAAGTTTTCGAGCAAACAGAAACATCGATTTCAAATACTAAACGTAAGAAGAAAAAGTTAAGAAATCATGTTGATCGACTCTTGGAAGATGTTATTTGTGCTGATACCATAAATGTTATGTTATTACATACTGTTGCGTATGCATTTGATTATATTGATGTTGACTCTGTTGATAATATTGAGTATACCGAAAATGTGTCACAAATCGAGACTTTCAAAATTGAAAATGAGCGATTGTTAAATGAACTTTCGAATGCAAATCGTCGTCTTCAATGGTGTCAAAAAGATTGTCAAAATCGAGAACTTGCTTTGCAAAACAAAATCAACCAGTTGCGTTCAAAATATTTTGATCCAAAAATAGAACAACTGGATGATGAAAACGTGTCTTTAAAATGTCAAATTTCAAAATATGAACAGGAAATTGCCAAAGTCAAAACCGAATATGGTGTCATATTTGATTTGCTCAAACAGACTCGTGAAAAAGCATCACAAGAACTTGATAATCATCTTGCATACACTAGAGACGTTTTAAATGTTAGTGGAAACATTCGCTCTGAAAATTAAGATTTGTTACACACTATCCATGACTTAAAAGCAGAGTTGGTAAAACTTAAGCAAGATAGGAGTAGTAACACACATGTACTTGCCCCTGGATTGCTTAAAATTGACACTAGAACGCCTAATGACACACCACAAGATACTAACGTGCTTCCTTCCACTGAAACAGGAATAGTTGCCTTTTTTCCCACGTTAGAACTTCACAACTTAAGAGCCAAACAAGGAAGAATAGGAAGTTGCAACGTAAGAGAAGAACAATAAAGACCTCTGAAGTAGAAGAACACCTTAGGACTTTGAATAAAACTCAAGTTGCACCCACTTTAGACATTGCGTTAGACAAATGTAATAGAAAAAATGATGTAACGAATGATGAACCTTTAAGTACTTTGGATGTTTTGTTTGAAGCATCTTGTGTTGGTTGTCGTAAAAGCATGTTTTCTGGTTGTCATGATAAATGAGTTGCTAATGCTATCTTATCTCGTAAGCGGAACACTAGAAAATGGAATACCTCTAGGCCCACTAATGCTTCTAAGTCTGTGCTAGGTAAACCGCCTACTAATGTTTCTGCTACAATCATTGATGTACCCATAGAACCCACTTCACCTCCTAGGAAGAAAATATCACCTAGTGCATTCACTAAGACTAAAGCTAAGACTAGTTGGACTTGGCGTAGATGGTTCTGAACATACCAGATTTAAATGGATTCCCAAGATCATTAACGGTGTGTGTCTAATGTAACTATAACGGAACCCTCTAACTCTTTGGGTTCCACCTCTACTTCTATTCCACCTGTGTCGTCTGTGTGTAATGCAGGTGATACAGATTATCCTCTGGATTGTTGATAGCGGATGTTCTCGACACGTGACAGGCAATCTCAAACTGTTATCAAACTTTGTTTCATTGTTCATTGGCAGTGTCAGGTTCGGGAATGATCACTTCGCAGCTATCATGGGCTACGGAGATTATGTCAATGGGAACATCGAAATTAGCAGAGTTTATTATTTGGAAGGTCTCGGTCACAATCTCTTTTCTGTCGGTCAATTTTGTGATGGAGATTTGGAAGTTGCGTTTAGGGAGAAAACTAGTTTCATACGTGATCTACAAGGAAATGATCTTATGTCTGGAAACTGCACATCAAGTCTTTACACAATCTCAATGCAAGACATGATTGCTTCTTCTCCCACATGTCTCCTTTCTAAGGCAACATCTATAAAATCTTGGCTATGGCACCGTCGTCTTTCACACTTGAACTTTCAAACCATAACCAATCTTGCACGTTACAAACTTGTTGAAGATCTCCCAAGATTTTGGTATTCTAAAGATAATCTATGCTCAGCTTGTGAACAAGGGAAAAGCACTCGTGCTCACTTTCCTTCAAAGGTGAAACACAGATCCCAGCATGTGCTTCATCTTCTTCACATGGATTTGTGTGGCCCGATGCGTGTGCAAACGATTAATGGCAAACGCAACATTCTGGTAATTGTCGATGATTACTCAAGATGGACTTGGGTTTATTTTCTTCGAAGTAAAGATCAAGCTCCACAAATGATCATCACCTTTCTCACGAAAATTCAAGTTCAGCTCCGAAACACAGTGAGACAGATCAGAACAGACAAAGGTATTGAATTTGTGAATCAAACTCTTCGTGAATACTATGAGAAAGTGGGAATTGAGCATCAAACTTCAATTGCACGAACACCTGAACAAAACGGAGTTGTTGAAAGACGAAACCGTACATTAGTGGAAGCTGCAAGAACGGTGTTGATAAATGCAAAACTTCCAGATTACTTGTGGGCTGAAGCCGTGTCTACTGCATGCTACACTCAGAACCGTTCTATGATCACTAAACGCCACAACAAAACACCTTATGAGCTTATCCATAACCGCAAACCGAATCTCAAACACTTTCATGTCTTTGGTTCTCTTTGTTACCCAAATAATGATCGTGATGACTTTGGAAAGCTCAAGGCTAAAGCTGACATAGGAGTCTTCATTGGATACTGTGAAAATTCTAAAGGATACCGGATCTGGAATCATCGTACAAGGGAGATTATGGAAACGATTCATGCCAATTTCGATGAACTTACTGAAATGGCTTCTGAGCAAAACAGCTTGGAACCCGGACATAACCGTCTAAACTTCCCCCAAACCCCATCATCAGCTGAACCAAGCCTTGACTTACTCGTCGTCAAATGGAACAACTATTTGCTCATCTGTTTAGTGATGATATTGATCAACGTGCTCGGATGTATCAAATGTTTCATTGCTCAACCCGATAATACTCCAATCCTCGATACACTGAAACAACAACAACTATTGATGAAGCACCTCAATTGATGCTACAACAACAAATTAACAAACCGCATCCAATGACGCTGAACCAGCTGATCATTTTCTGAACCAAGAAGTACCTACACCTGCAGATTATGATCCAAATTCGTTCTTCAATCCTTTTTCTAATGAAACTGCCAATTCTGATGTTGCGGAATCATCTACAAGCCATTTGAATCCTCCTAATCTACACAATGTATATCAACATCAAACCTCTACACATCGTTGGACTAAAGACCATCCTCTTGTGAACATCATTAGAAACCCGAATCAACCAGTCGTAACTAGACAACGCCTTCAGACTGACGGTGAACACTGCATTTATGCCCCTATCGTTTGCCAATCTGAACCCAAAAACGTTAAAGAAGCAATGACTTATGAAAATTGTATTGAATCCATGCAAGAAGAACTTAATCAGTTTAAACGTCTTGAAGTATTGGAATTGGTTGAAAAATCAACAGGGGTCTATGTTATTGGTCTTAAATGGATTTGGAAAAACAAGTTGGATGCTGATGGTACGGTTATCAGAAATAAGTCACGTCTGGTGGCTAAGGGTTATAGACAAGAAGAGGGATTGACTTGAGGAATCATTCACACCGCTTGCTAGACTTGAGGTCAGATGGATTTTTCCGCATTCATCGCTCACATGAACATCACGGTCTATCGATGGATGTCAAAGCCGCTCGAATGGTCAATCAAGGAAACGGTATATGTTAGTCAACCGAAAGGATTTGTTGATCCTAAATTCCGAAATCACGTCTTCAAACCGAAAAAGGCTCTCACGGTCTCAAACAAGCCCCTCGGGTGTGGTATGATAAGTTATCATCCTTTCTCATTGCCAATAATTTCACTAAAGGTTCGGTCGACCCAACACTTTTCATTCAATATCACGGGCTCACATTTTAATCGCTCAAATCTATGTGGATGACATCATTTTGGGTCAACACATAAAAAGTACTCAAACAATTTTCAAAACTTATGAAAAACATTTTGAAATGTCCATAATGGGTGAACTTACGTTCTTTCTAGGACCCAAGTTCATCAATCACCCCGTGGTATTTTCCTAAGTCGGTCCAAATATGCTCTTGAAATTTTAAACAAACATGGAATGCAAAACTCGATACCTATGCCACACCAATGGCACATACCAAGAAACTCGATCTTTGATTTGCATGAGAAATTGGTTGACCCTACCAAATCTTGAAGTATTATTGGGTCTCTCATGTATCTAACAACGATGAGACGACATTGTATTTCTTTGATATCTTTCTTTGCGTTCTCGGTCAAGACCAACTGAAACTCACCTCTCTACTAAAAGAATCCTCCGATACATAAAGGGAACCATTAATTTGAAGATCTGGTATCCGAAGGATTCTGGTTTTGAACTAATAGCTTTTTCAGACGCTGATCACACAAGTTGCTTAGATTCTCGGATAAGTACTTCAGGTGCTTTACAATTTCTTGGTGATAAACTGGTGTCATGGCAATCGAAGAAGCAGGATTGTACATCGTTGTCATCAACTAAAACCGAATATGTAGCCATGTCTGCGTGTTGTGCTCAAGTCATTTGGATGAGAACACAACTCAAAGATTATGGTTATGTATTTGACAGAATACCTATGTACTGCGACAATCGAAGTGCTATTGCAATATCGTGCAACTCTGTTCAACATTCGAAGTCCAAGCACATCGATCTTCGATATCATTTCATCAAGGAGCATGTGGAAAAGGGTACCGTTGAATTATATTTTGTGGGTACTGAACACCAACTGGCGGACCTTCTCACCAAAGCCTTAGCTCCTGCTAGGTTTACTGAGTTGATCCACCTGATTGGCATGAGGTGTTTGACTCCATAGGAACTGGACGAACTTTTACCACATTCTTAAAACTAGTCAAACACCAAAACCTCTTTTGTAAATAACTTTATCAAAAAAAAAAGAAAAAAAGAAAAATATAAAATCTATTAAAATTCAAAAAATATTCTTCTATCTAAATTTCTTCCAACAATGCAAGTACATTTCTTCCGTCAACACTTTGCTCTTTCAAACATTTCAATTATTTTCTCGGACAAATGTTGAGGGGGAGAATGTAAATACTTTTCTGTTTCATAAAACCTTGTACTTGCATGTTACCCAATATTGGTTGTATCTTTGATAATGGTGGATACGTTTCTAGTTTCAAAACACTCCTCGGACTCAAAGTTGTAAAATTTCTCTATTTCTAAAAGTCGAGGGGGAGTGTCTTCAAGCTTCTTTCCAAATATCACGTCTTGCTTAACCAAAATGGAAGTTATGGGTTGTGGTTGAAAATGGTTGAGGTGGAGGGGCTATACTTGTCAAAAGTTAAAACTTAATTTTACAAAAACACTTCACCTAATTATATTTCACATTTATTTCAAGCATTAAAGTTTCCAACCACTATCATCCACGCCTATAATTCATTTCTCACATCCGTGCTCTAATCATCTAATTTGTAAGTGTTAAAAGTTTCTTTGAGTGATTTCAAACATAGGTCCTTAATCATTCTTAAATCCAACGGTTTGATTTTTCTCTAGGAGCGATTTAAGTTTTTACGCATTAGCGTATGAACTTGTAATCACTTTGGGTTGATTTTGATGAAATGGTTAGTGTTAACAAGGTATAAATCATGTTTTAAATCCATTGTCATCAAGAATTTTAACCCAGAAAACGCTTTTCAAAGTCTAAGGTTTATGCGTGGATTTAGGTATTCTCTATTGTGAGTGTTTTAGGAGAATTAGAGGTTTGTAATATGTTTGATATGTGATTAATTAACCAACAACACCTTTGAATCTAACCCAGAAACAACAAATTGGTGAAATTAGACTTTAGCGTTTATGCATTCGAAGTATTGGGTATTTTTGATTCATGAGACATTTGATGTTAAAACTTGTTACAAACTACTCATATGGCTTCTAAGACTTCCCAGTAATCATTTGGTACATTTTCCATGGCTAGATTTCTTATGAGTAGGATTTGACTCTAGGGTTTTGATGCAGGTTTTACTGACCAGATTTTAATATTTATTTAGTCTCGTTATACCTATGGTCTACCCTAATGCACAAACGGGTAGTGTACCCGGTCGTGTGTAGTGTAGTATTTGGTAAACCGAGGTCGTCCCAAGGGCTATGTGTGTTGGATTATTACTAAGTCTAGGTGTCACAGATTTTAATAATGATTTTGATAAGGAATTAATTAATTAACTACTAAAGCAGATAAAAGCAGATAAAAGGAAAAGGTTTAATCAATAGAGGAGAGTGGTGCTAACCTAGTTATTCCTCCTACCTAGTAATGTCTATGTCTACTTACCTCCAATTACTTAAGGTGGGGTCAAATTTGAGAGGACAATATTTGGTCAATTCGCCCTAACCTATCAGCAAAGATGCCATCACTGGAGAAGTCAGGTGTCCCTTCATAAGTCCGAGCTTGTTCTGGTCCCTAAGCCAAGTCATTAAGTACCGCTACATGCTAGATTTATAATAGTGAGTGCCGGGCGTTAGCAACTTAAACACTCACCCCTAATTCTTAAGTTCATCCAAACGGTAGGTGATCGGTTGGTCAAATCGCACAAGTAGAAAGGGTCGTCATTGGTCATATCTTACCCTTCTGTCTCGGTCTACTCACTTAGGGTCGATTGGTCATATCTCCTAAGCAACTAGCCTCTACCGCCATTCAAAACTACCAAACAAGGGTAGCTACCAATAAACTATGCATGCATACACTTAGAAATAATTATACGGAAGTAATGTAAACATAAACAAAACAATTAAGGAATTATAACTAGGCCAACACCAAGAGGTGCTTAGCGCTCATATTAACCATACAAATCAATTCAATATTCAAAGTTACGAAATACATGAATCGAAAGTAAAGAAAATATAAAATGCTAATGCTTATCGTAGGGGAGTGGTTTCTCCCTTGGAGACAACTCCGTATGCTCCTCTAGACCTGCCTTTGGCTTCTTCCCACGTTCTTTGGTTGTGGTGTGTGGAATGGGATGCTTTGAAATGCTGGAAATCGTGGGGTATTTATAGGCCAGATATGGGTTACGACGTAACTAATATAAGAGTTACGCCGTAATATTCAATTCTTTCGTAATTTGCACTAGATCTGCTGGTTACGGCATAACCTAACAAGTGGTTACGCCGTATCTTCAATATTCCATGGTTACGCCGTAGTTGATGAAATAGTTACGGCGTAGTTATCAGCGGCATGGAACCTCATTTGACCTAATAAGTTACGTCGTAGTCTTTGGGGAGAGTTACGCCGTAACCTTCTAATGAGTTGGTTTTCTGAGTCACGCTTTAGTTACGGCGTAATGTGAGAGATGAGTTACGCCGTAACTTCTTCAAAGTCAGCATACTATGATAAATCTTTGATATTTCTCCAATTCCGCGTCTCTTTAGCTCCAATGCTCGTAATTTACCTGAAAGTGGAAAACAATGGAAAACAAGCGTAAGTCCATATAAATGATATAGAATACAAGAATTATCGGGGGAAATTGACACTAAATATTCAGGACTATTTGATGTTATCAAATATCCCCCCACTTGAACTCTATTTGCCCTCAAGTAGACCTTATTAGAAAGATTCCTAAAAAGATATCTCCCATAACCTGGAAAATATAAGTTTACAAATCCCTTATGCTAGAATAAAACAAAGCCGAACACCTCACGAAATGGGAACAGAACACTCAAATCTCCCAACTATTCTAAGTGTCAATTTCGGGGTGATCACTCAATCGCACAGTCATAGCATATATTCTATCATAAGCTTGGCGGTTACACAAATCTCCACCACTAGAGTTAAGGGCTAAACAATTCTCGAAGGCAATATGGGTAGACACAACAAAGGTTAAGGGGGTGACTCGTCATTACTAACATGTCACGGCGAAGTGAACAAAATCAATGATACATAACCAAATCTATGGCCAAGAAACCAAAGATTGCTCGCTGCATCACCTAGACCCGCTTCATGACTAAAGGGTAGGATAAGACATGGGATATATAAATGGTGTAAAATAAAAATCAAGCAGGTAGTCTAAATCTATAACCAAGTCATCACCACTTACCGTCCACCCAAAGTTCAAGCTTTGAAGTCAAGAAACCGGATCATGAAATACTAGGTAGATGTATCATTAGAGGACGTCGTGATGGGCACACTATCTTTTCTCCAACTGTTGGCATAATTACCAACTCCAATCTTCAAATGTGACCGAGGTGGCCTCCTCGATACTAAATCTATAAAGCTCACAATATAGTGCTTATAACAATGCACTTTTACAATAACTAAATAACCTAACAATTTTTTTAACATAACAATAATAACTAAACATAATATCCCCCCACTTGAGATAAACAATGGGAATTCGGGGGGTCTTCAATGATCTTCAGGAATATGTCGTCGACGAAAGCGTGATTTCTGAACCTTTTCACTTGAACCTTGAACTTAGGCAAATGATGACTTCCCAATCACAAATAAAGACTACAGGGTAGGCTAAGGTGTATAGGTGTTTCGAAACAATATATTAGGTTAACAAAATGAAAGGAATGGCTCAGATGGGTTTATCTAGGGGTATCTTGCACTAAAGGTGAGTGCAACAAAAGGGTTTCACATGGGGGTCGAGAAGTCGAGGTGACTAATCGATAGACACACAATGGTAGGCTATTTGGGTGATAATCCTATAATATTGCCTTCTGAAACTGAAAAGTCCAAATACATCGAGCTAACTCAACATACCTCATCTATGGTCTTGAAATGATGCAAAGGCCAAGTTCTAAAGTTTACAAGTTACCAAGACACTCATAATTTGGTGGATTTGGGGTAAAATATTGGAAACGGATAAGGCTAATCTCACCATATAATATCAAGGGTTGTATGTGCTCGACTAAGGTCTAATCTAGTTAGGTTAAGAAAAACATGTCAAAATTTTAAAATGGCATAATTTTTCAAAATAAACTAGAAAACGAGGGCAAAATAAAGTTCAAGAGTTAATTCTACTCCGTCCCCTCTTAAATTGTACAAAGTCCCTTTTGTACTAAGCGTTAAATAAAGGTGAAGAGAAAAGTAGAATTAGGCGAGAACTTCACGAAATTTGCTCCAAAAGAAAGAAGGCCCACGAAAAGAGACGTGCCTTCAGATAAGCATCATGAAAAACTTCAATCCACGAAATCACACTACCGACAAGCATAATTCTAAAAGAAAATAAAAATGAAAAACAAACCTAACTCACTTTCGTAGGAATCACGGTTGCATTTAGCATATGCAACAAGCCTTTTAAACCACTTGGTGTCCCAGTGGACGAGTGAAGTCTCGTGAGGGTTTACTGAGAACACACCACAAAGTTCATTTAAAATACTAATACAAGGTTATTGCGTTTTAAAATGAAAGGAGTAAGCGAGAGGAAAGTTACGTCGTAACTATATGAGGAGTTACTCCGTGGCGGCAAAACGACAAGTCGCAAGCGGTGGCTCTGGCGTAACCTCGAGATGGTATTACGCCGTAATTGGTAATCGTCTAAAATCTTTCTGCAAAAGGGTTGGTTACGGCTTAATCACGAGATGAGTTACGCCGTAACTAGGATCAAATCAACAAGCTGCGAAGAATCACTTCCTCGTTTCCTGCAAAAATGGTTAAAAACACAAAACCCTACAGAAATGGAAACAAAATAAAAGAAAGGGATAATTAGGGTTGTCTCTCGAAAGAGCACTTTTCTTTATTTACGAGTCTTTAAGTTAGACTCAGAGCCGCGTGGCTTTTTGGGGGTCTTTGGATTTGGCCAACCTCCTCTATGTCTTTCATCAAGTTATGCCTGACCCAAGTGACATTCGTGGCAGTGCGGAGGTATTCTTTAGTCTCGATCTTCCGAATTTTACAAAATTTTTCCTCCGGCCCCAAATGGTAGCAAGTGAACTCATACTTTTTGACAATAATTGGTGGCGGCCTCTTGTAGGGAATCCCAAGGAGTTTGCACCTCCTTTGCTCAAATGCTTCATCTTCGGGGTCAGTAAATTCCTCATTCCCTTGCAACTCAAGGTAATCTAAAATCCCCTCAATGTCATCATCGTCAGAATCAGTACCTTTAAATCATTCTTCATCGAGCAGATTCTCCACTAGTACACGCTTGCATTCTTCCTTTTCATTTCTTACCAGCTCCTTGTCATCCTTAACCATTATTTCACTTGAGTTGTTAGGACCCCCGTTGTTTGAATTTTCTTTACTCATGTATTCTTTCCAAATATTCTCTTGTGTTAACGAATCTTCATGTCCATACTTGATCTTCACCCAGCTGTCAAATCCCAAGTTGTTCAACCAAGGCAAACTTGTCCTTTCCTTATCGTTGGTTGAGGTCCAAAAGAATTCGTCTTCTCCCATTCTCTTTAAGCTGCTTCCTCCGTTACATTTATCGTCATAAGGGTTGCATGATGCCCGAAAACTTCCCGTGAGATTTTATCCTTTCACACCAATGACTTGGTTTCTTTGTTGTCGGTTTAAGCTTAAATGATCTTCCATGCGATAGATGTCATTTTAGCCACTTCCTTTTCGATTATGATCCTCGTAGTCAATCTTGAGCTTTTTAAGAAGATTCGGGTTAATCTTAGCATTCCCGAATTGTATTGCGTACCAATCATCAAATGTCAAATCCCCGAACTTGATATTATGTCTTTTAAGCTCGTGAGGGCACGTCCATTCTTCTTCTTTAACACTATCCCTACCGTTGCAATACTCGCGGAAGGGGTCGCACGTAGGCCATACTCGTGTGGATTCATCGTCGATTATGATTATCGGAGTACACCAGTGAGTGATAGGTGGCTCCTCTTCACCCTCGAAGGAGAGTTTTTCCAATCTTTCATCATCAGTATATGCAGGCCACATGAATTTGTTATTCTTGACCCTATCCTTATCGCTACCTCCATCGCAAATTTCATTTCTCAGGTCACACGAGGCCCATAGATCATACCAATCCCCTTAGCTACGGGTATCTTTTGCACCAGGATATTTCCTCTTAGATGGGGACGAGGGCATAAGTTAATATCGTGGGACCATTCGTTAATCTCCGTGTTCTGATTCGTCCACTTGAGGAATTCGTGCCTTGCGTATCGATTCGCCGTAACTCAGATTTTTGGTTACGGCGTAACTCTCTAGAATCGTCCTTATCAACATTCTTCATAACCTCTTTATCGCTGTCAAAAACATAGTAATGCCGTAACTCTTCAGACAGGTTACGGAGGAACTCAAATCTGTCGACGGGATTTTTACCAGAATCCGTATCTTTGGCCTGAATCTTTGAGTCATTATCAGCAAAAATCACTTTACATTCCATTGTGGGCTTTGATCCTTCAGGTTTATTGTTACTCATTCTCACTTTCTCACTAAGCTTTTCCACCATAGATTCAAGGTTTTTTAGGGTTGTGTAGTGATTGGAATGGCTTCTGTCAGTGTTTTCCTGGAATTCTTTTAACCACTCATCTTGTTCCTTTTGTCTTTGGGCTTGTTAATCGTTTCTTCAAGATTGGGCTTTCTTTCTCCATAAGGCCTATGGTTGTAATTTCCGCGGTACCCGTTACTATTTCGATTATCTCCATAAAACGGTCGATTTTCTCCATATTTGGCTTCTTCAATTATATTTTCTTCGTCAACATGAGGACAATTCTTCATGAGATGTCCTCCCCCACAGCTTTCACAACACACTTGGATGGCATGAACGGTTTCTTTGACTTTCAGCATATCTCGATATAGACTTTCAATTTTACTAGCAATTGCTGCAATTCCGTCAAAACTTCCGCTTTGGTTTCTTTTGCTTCCTCCGTCGTGCCATTTTTGAGAATGATCAGCCATTTTTTGAATGGCTTCAATTGCAAGAGTAGGAGTCATGTTCGGGATAGGTCCTTGATAGTCCAGCATCTGTCTTGTAGTTACGTTGATTCCTTTGTAAAAGATGTTGACCTTTTGCTGGTTGTTCAGATAATGTGTAGGACATTTGTAAAGGAGATCGTTGTATCTATCCCAGGCCTGATACAATGTTTCATTGTCTTCTTGTTTGAAATTATGGATTTCCAAAAGCTGGTTAGAAATCTTCGATGGAGGACAATACCTTTTAATGAAGTGCTTTTTGAGTAGAGCCCAAGTATTAATTGCCCGGCGGGCAATCTTTCAATCCATCTTCTAGCAGCCCCAGTAAGAGTCATGGGGAATACTCTTAACATAACAGCATCATGAGACACGTGCGGAATGTTGAAAAGGCTCGCGATATATAGGACATTTTCAACGTGCTCATATGCATCTTCGTCCCTGTTTCCTGAAAAAGGGTTAGCAAGAAGCTCCCTCATAAATTGGTCTTTAATTTCGAAACGGACATCAGCTCCAATCGACGGTCTTACGAGACCCGACCCTTGTTCTTGTAACCACCGGTAAATTTCACCTCGTATTAAACTAATATAATATTCTAACGAAAGAATACTTATCCATTTCCTACATCCAATTTTTTTTAGAACAATATCCACTTATTTTATCACAACAACTAGCCAATGCGATGAAACTCACATCTTTAATAAACATAAACATCTTTATACGTCAAATATAAAAGTTTTCAACTTTTATTTACCACTTTACATTATTTCATAAATGTACGATTATTAAACATTCAAACTAAACGTTTTCTATCTATTGGAGTTTTCATGAAACCATAATTTATTATAACTATGATTTCACGTAACTAACCCATCAACACTAAAGTACAACATTTTATACCTAGAGTACAAGTCATTAAAGCACGGAACCTAGCTATACTTTAATTTCCGTTACAAGCCCTAATATACAACTCTATGATTTTATGTGCATGATATATTTTCAAAATACTAATGTACAAGTCTTTCAAGCACATGTACAAGTCTTTAATGCATACAAGCTTAATACTTATATAATACATATTATAAACCTCAATGTACCTATTTTTAAGCACAAGGTACAACCCTATAATGCACAAGCCTTTAAATTTGATTTTCTTATAATTTACAAGTCTAAGGTACAACTCTCTAATGCTTGTGGTACAAGTATCCTATGCATAAAGGTTACTTACGTAATATACATAAGGTACATTAACCTAAGATTAAATTTAAATACATAAACTAACCTCACCTAAGCCCTAAACCCAAGAGTACCACTAAACATACGCAAGGTACAATACCATGAAGCCTAAACGAGCCCTAGTTCATGAGCCTTGTTCAAATTGAACCATGGTTAAACCAAATGAGATCCTTATAATGCCACATCTTGAACACATCATCACCCTTCTAGATCTTCAAACTTCAAGACCTAATTCATGGCTAAGGCAAGAACACATCATAACCTTCTTAAGATCCCACATGCATCTTTAAATAGACACATCACCATGTCTCAAATTCCTAAACAAAGTGACAGAGCATTTTCAGGAAACACTCTAAACCCTCTCTATATAAACCGACTCACTCCCCTCCAGTTTCTTCACACCCATTCGAAACTCATCAAACAACACCCACACACAGAACTCTCTGATTTTGAGGTCTTAGTAGCAACCAAGGAAGAGCATAGGAAATCCTAGGAGAAAGGAAGGAGTATTGTTCAACTTAGAAATCCATTTGGTCTCATTTTGGTTCTTGTCAAATCCCAAGCATGTAAGTCTTTTAAACTCAGTTCCATTTCGTTTTAACTTTTAGTATCAAATGCATACTATTAAAAAGGATTTTATAAGGAAAACGTAGCAATTTGAATCACTTAAAACGAGTACACGAATCAAAAGTTATGACCAAAAGAAGTTCTTTGAAAATCATCGAAAACTTTACGTGATGAAAGTTAGGACACGCAAAACGAGGCACTTTTGCTCCGTTTCATGAAAAGTTAAAATCGAAAGTTGTCCGAACGACGTTTTTTCAAAACACAGTGCAGTGTCTAGAAAACGATAACTAAGTCATAATTTAATAAAAATTCCAACAAATTGTTATATATATGTTACAAAAACAGCCAACACCCCCTACTTGCGCACCATTTATTTACATCATGTCAAAGGTATTAGGGTCAACCAAAGTACCATTGTAATCACCACCTAGGACACTCTAGAACGCCCCCATAACCCGGTTAAAAAGCCTAGTTGCCATGCTTAAAAACAGCCTTTCATTATGGCTAAAAGTCCTAAAACACCAAAAGTATTTTATAAATGGTTTGTGGGGAAAACACGGGATTTTTGATAAATTTGATTATGAACTATTTTAGAAACATTAGAAATGAGTAAAACAACATTTTACAAGGTTGCATGCAAAAGACATAAAGTTTCATGGTTTAGAAACGAGAATTGCAATTTGGCGAGAATAGCCTAAGTAGCCCTTTTCCGTAATTAATATCTTGCTAATTAAAAGGTTGCAAAGTACGAGGTTTACACCGTTTTAAAGGGCTTGCTGCAAAGATTTTAATGCCCCAAAAACGTCTTTAAAAGCACTTATAGTCTCTTTTATAATCAACCACAAAGAAGGTGACTCGCGAGAATTTTCATAAAAAGGCCTTGAGTGCACTTTGCAAAATTTGAGTCGTAGGAGTTATAAACTGTTGGATAATGACTTAAAAAGAGTTAATAAACATATTACAACGTCCCTAGGTGACACCGTAAAAGTTAACGAGTCAAAAATGAAATTTCCTTAAAACGCATCGTGACCAAGTGGCCATGTTCGTGGACTTGTATCTTTCTAATTAAAGACGACTAGGACATGAGACCTATACCATTTAGAAGAGCTTACAGCAAAGTGTTTAAAGGGTCAAATGCGTTGTAGAAACACTAGCTTTCCTCGTGTAAAATCTGTCCTTGTTTAGCCCTGTTATCGCCCAAAACCAACAAAAGGCACCTAACCCCCCTACTTTGGAAAATCACTGCGACCAAACCGTAAGACTCAGGTCACGAGTCGGAGCTGTTTATTCACATTACTTAATTTGTTTTCCATCCAGAATACTGTAACACCGAGGTGAGTCATAGCCCCTCTTTTCCTTATTTTGAATGTTTTGGGGGAGATACATACTTAAATATTGCTTGATATTTTTACATTTATTTTAAAATCTTACGAATTACTATGAGTTCGTAGCCCCGTTTTTATACTTGTTTATTAATGCTTTGGGGGAGATACATGCTCAAATATTTCTTGATATTTTTACATTTATTTTAAACTCTTACGAATTACTGTGAGTCATAGCCCCGTTTTTATACTTGTTTTATACTATTTTTGGGGGAGATACATGCTCAATTACCTGTTTTTACTTTCACAAGTATTCTAAACATTTTCATATTACTGTGAGTCATAGCCCCTCTTTTCCTTATTTTGAATGTTTTGGGGGAGATACATGCTCAAATATTGCTATATATTTTTACATTTATTTTAAACTCATACGAATTACCGTGAGTTCGTAGCCCCGTTTATATACTTGTTTATTAATTCTTTGGGGGAGATACATGCTCAACTATTTTCATTTACATTCAAAAGTACTTTATACTTATACATATTACTGTGAGTTCATAGTCTATTTTTTTTACTTGTTTTTCAAACTCGTAGGGAGATACATGCTACAAACCTGAACACAAGTAATTTTCTATGCTATACCTACACCTGATTGTTATTGCTTAAGTTACTTACACTTGCCACTGAAAGTCACTCATATCATGAACCATTAATCACTTGCGGTGAGCGAATATAGTGAATAGATCTATTGGCGATTGGCGCCCATTTGTGTTAGCGGATAGGTAACCAAATGCACTTTATTGAGAATACTAGGAGAATGGCAAACTCCTACCAGAGGGCATTGTTGCTCACATCATTACTATGATGTGTGTAACTTACGTCATTATTATGATGCGTTCGTGTTAAGGTTTGCGTTCATGAGACTTAAGGCAATATATACTATGTTGCAATGATACAAATGCTGCAACTTCTATGGGTACAACAACGTGGCCCAACCTTGAAACTTGTGTTCAACTGATTACTAAACAAACGAAACTATGGGTGTATAGCAGCGTAACCCACTACTTATTTCATCGATATTGGTATAATCGCTCAAACTCAAAACTACTGAACTCAACTATTTTATCTATAAACTCTATGAACTCACCAACCTTTGTGTTGACACTTTTTAGCATGTTTATCTCAGGTTCATAATTTACGAGGATGGCACGGAAGGGCACGGATACTCCAGACGGCTATATTATCATTCGAAAACTTATTTAATAAACTGTAAAACTATTGGGACCTCATTTTGTAAACTCTGATATTTATATAAATCGAATGATAAAACTTTTAAAACGACTCAGTTAGGGTTCGTTTTCTATTGACATAACTGTTGTGCCATGAAGTAACACCCATCTTGAATTCCGTTGCGTATCACGAAATTAGGGGTGTTACAGTTCTGCTCTTGTCAACGCTAAATATTCCTCAAGAGTGAGGTCATCGATGTTAACAACTTCCATGGTACCTGAAAACTAGAATAATGATCGCGAGAAATTTAAAACAAAACGAAAATGAAAGACTTAATAGCAATCCTAATATAACTCCCGTGAACGACGCCAAAACTTGATGCGTGTTTCTTGACTGGTTTTAATATTTATTTAGTCTCGTTATACCTATGGTCTACCTAATGCACTAACAGGCGGTGTACCCGTCGTGTGTAGTGTAGTATTTGGTAAAACCGAGGTCGTCCCAAGAGCTATGTGTGTTGGATTATTACTAAGTCTAGGTGTCACAGATTTTAATAATGATTTTGATAAGGAATTAATTAATTAATTACTAAAGCGTATAAAAGCGTATAAAGGCAAAGGTTTAATCAATAGAGGAGAGTGGTGCTAACCTAGTTATTCCTCCTAGCTAGTAATGTCTCGTCTACTTACTTCCAATTACTTGGTGGGGTCAAATTCGAGAGGACAACATTTGGTCAATTCGCCCTAACCTATCGGCAAAGATGTCACCACTAGAAGTCGGTGTCCCTTCATAAGTCCAGTTGTTCTGGTCCCTAAGCCAAGTCATTAAGTACCGCTACATGCTAGATTTATAATAGTGAGTGCCAGGCGTTAGCAACTTAAACACTCACCCCTAATTCTTAAGTTCATCCAAGCGGTAGGTGATCGGTTGGTCAAATCGCACAAGTAGAAAGGGTCGTCGGTTGGTCATATCTTACCCTTACCGTCTCGCCTACTCACTTAGGGTCAGTTGGTCATATCTCTAAGCAACTAGCCTCTACCGCCATTCAAAACTACCCAAACAAGGGTAGCTACCAATAAACTATGCATGCATACACTTATAAATAATTATACGGAAGTAATTTAAACATAAACAAAACAATTAAGGAATCATAACTAGGCCAAGCACCAAGAGGTGCTTAGCAGCTCATATTAACCATACAAATCAATTCAATATTCAAAGTTACGAAATACATGAATCGAAAGTAAAGAAAAGATAAAATGCTAATTCTTATCATGAGGAGTGCTTTCTCCTTGGAGATAGCTCCGTATGCTCCTCTAGACCGCCTTTGGCTTCTTCCCACGTTTTTGGTTGTGGTGTGTGGAATGGGATGCTTTGAAATCTTTGAAATTATGGGGTATTTATAGGCGGATCCGGTTACGGCATAACTAATATAAGAGTTCTGTTGTAATCTTCAATTCCTTCGTAATTTGCACTAGATCTGCTTGTTACGGCATAACCTAACAAGTGGTTATGCCGTATCTTCAATATTCCATGGTTACGCCGTAGTTGATGAAATAGTTACGGCGTAGTTATCAGCGGCGTGGAACCTCATTTGACCTAATAAGTTACGTCGTAGTCTTTGGGGAGAGTTACGCCGTAACCTTCTGATGAGTTGGTTTTCTGAGTCACGCTTTAGTTATGGCGTAATGTGAGAGATGAGTTACGCCGTAACTTCTTCAAAGTCAGCATACCATGATAAATCTTTGATATTTCTCCAATTCCGCGTCTCTTTAGCTCTAATTCTCGTAATTTACCTGAAAGTGGAAAACAATGGAAAACAAGCGTAAATCCATATAAATGATATAAATTACAAGCATTATCGGGGGAAATTGACACTAAATATTCATGACTATTTGATGTTATCAGGTTTATGTTACATATAACTTGGTTCCTACGCGTAACTGGATAGAACTTGTGATGCCATGTGAGGTTGAAAGAGGTTGAATAAATTGTTAATGGATGTGTTATGATTGACTTATTTCAGGCTTCTACGCGTACCAATTCAGAATCAAGGTTTATAACGGATTCTACGCTTATGGAATACCTTACGCGTAGATGTTACGCATAAGAGAAATCTTACGCGTAACTCTTACGCGTAAGGGTCTACAATGGGACTACGCGTATCCTGCGAAGGATATGCGTAAACTTGGATTCTTACGCATAAGGCTTACTCTTACGAGTAAACCTTACGCGTAAGCCCCCAAGCTACGCTTACGCGTAAGCTTCATGCTAAGAGCCCATTTTTACGTGTAAAGTTTCTTACGCGTAAGAGTGACTCCTGTGCATAAGCTTAATCCTACGCGTATGGTTACACTGTTTACGCATAAGCTTACTATCCTACGCCTAAGCCAAAATTGTATCTAAATTTATGAAATGTTACGCGTACAAACTTGTAATAAGTTACTCATAACGTAACAAGACCAAAATGTCACTATTAAGCAAAAATGGTTAAAAATGTTGTGTAAATGAGTGAAACTTTGGACTTTAATATTCAAAATTAACATACTCGCGTAATTTATCACGACTACTTTGGACTATTGGACAACATGTGACTTTGGACTCGTAACATTCATTAACATAACAAATTCAATAAATTGGACAATAAAATCAACTTTTGACTAACATAATGTCTTTCGATATGTTGGTTCTTTTGTCTCAATACCTTTCAGATCACGATATGGACGTCATCATGGAAAATGTCAACGCACCAAATGAGCTCACAATGGAAGATATATTTCCTATTGATTACAACATGAAGATTGGAAAGAACAACCTCAAGGTCGACTTTGAGAACTTCACATGCTCAGAGTCTTCATGCAGGATTGTTGTAGACATACTCCAAACTCATCCCTACAACAATATGCTCACCAACTCAGCTACTGTGCCAGAAATTTACATTCATCAATTTTGGCACACAATGAAAAAGGTTGATGGTCACGATGCTGTCACAGTGACTCTCAATGATAAGGAAGTCACCGTCACTGTTGCTGATCTGCGAACAATTCTTCTTCTGCCTGCTATCCAACCTGCTGAGTATGTACCAATTCCAAGTGAAGCGGCTACACTACAATTCATGGTCGATCTTGGCTATGATGAAGCAGCTGGAATAATTACCAAGCACTCCTCGGTCGATTTAAAGAACATTCCTCAACCGTGGAGGACCTTGTACATCATGATTGCTAAGTCGGTTTCTGGAAGAGACAACGGTCATGAGCATCCTAAACTCATGCATTTGCAAACCTTTTGGGGCATGGTCAACAAGCAGCACATCGACTTTGCCAGTCTGATATGGGAAGACATAATGTCCCATCTCAAGAAGCCCGGACAAAGGTTCCTTTTATCAGATACACTAAGCTGTTGATCCAGAACATTCTCGGGAAAAATCGAGACATTCCCTTGAGACTTAACGACCCCAACAATCACTCTGTGTTGTATGAGCCTACATTAAATGTTGTCAGATTTAAAGACTCATCAACAAAGAAACAAGGTGCAGTACTACTTGACTGCCTTCTCACTGCTGATATCAAAAGTCTTCCATCGTATTCACGATACCAAGAAGCAGTGAACAAAGGAAAAGTCAGTTTTATGGATGAAAAGTCTTCAACTATTCCAGTTAAGAAGACCAGAAGATCAGGCAGTGCTGGAAGCGTTGAAAGCACTGGGAGTGCCCTCAAGTATCCTAAAAGGCGTCCAAGCCATAAAAGAAAAGTCCCATCTAAGGGTACAATTCTTAATCCTAAGCCGGAACTTAAACTAAAGGACGAAGACTCTGAGGATACTGAGTCTGATGAGGTGGTTCGCTATTCTGAATCTACTACTGATGACAAACCACTCAGTCCCAAATCAGATAAGGGGAAGACTCTAGTTGCTGAAGAAGAAGAAGAAAGCTCTGAGGATGAACCTAAGGATGAAGAAAGAGAGTACCATAAGACTCTTAAGGAGCTGAGGCTACAACATGCTGCTAAAGAATTTACTCTTCAACAAACCAGAGGTCCTGGCAGATCCAGTGGTGGTGCACTTAGCATACCAGTTCTTGATGCGGTTAATCAACCCGATAAGGGAACTGGTACCACCACTCTGGAATCAACAGAAAAACAGCAGCAAGAGGATGAATTCACATTTGACTTTGAAGAAGAGGAACAAGAGAAGAATGCGCAGATAACCGATGAAGACATAGAGGAAGCAGCTAGGGAGAGAGCTGAAGAAGAGGCTAGGATAAAGGCCGAAGAAGAGGCTAAAGCTCAAAAAGAAGCTGATGATTATCT
The DNA here is from genome assembly GCA_022545495.1 of Chrysanthemum lavandulifolium. Classification (NCBI taxonomy): domain Eukaryota; kingdom Viridiplantae; phylum Streptophyta; class Magnoliopsida; order Asterales; family Asteraceae; genus Chrysanthemum; species Chrysanthemum lavandulifolium. The sequence continues at coordinate 98,339,525 of CM040243.1, read as the reverse complement.
TCAAGATAATCCTGAACACAACCCTGAACAAACTTCTGAACCACCTAAAGATCCAGAGCCTTCTCATGACTCATCTTCATCTGATTCATCGTCTCACTCCACCACCACCATCCAAAGATGCTACCACCAGATCCACATCCAAATCAGTCAAGAAACCGACCGACACTTGGGCATCACGTGCCAAGACCAAGATTGTCAAAGCTGTCAGGCAAGCAAGGAAACACAACGTGGTCAACAAGAAATTGAATCAGCTTGCGAACAAAATAAATTTACTTCAAAATGTGATGAACGAGTTCTCGGACGAAAGAGACCAGATCCAACAATTTCTCAACCGAGATATACAGGGTGAGATGGACAAGACGATTAGGGACTACACTCAAAAGTTCTTTCTCGACACCGTCCCTGGAGTCACAAGAGAAATGTTCGCCAGACAACTCTATCCTTATATAATGTAATTGGTCAAGCATACACTGTCGAATACGCCTGCGGTCATGGAAATCAAACCAGTTCCGCCTCCTGTTATCACTGATGCAGAACTAATCTCTAAGCTGGTTATGCAAATGTCTCAACGATCTGCAACTTTCACTTTTGACGAAGCAATACTTTTTGAGGCATTATTGGCATATCAACTCAAGACATCTTGTAAAGAGTCGGCTGGTCAGGTTAAGCGACCAAGAGATGATGATGATGCAGACAAGGATTCCGAGCCTAAACGTCAAAAGAAAACAGGCGAATCCTCTTCCAATCCTCCACCACCCCAAAAGACCACCACCACCACAAGAACTGCTCAACGTCCTCCTACTTCTTATAAACCTCGGGACTCTGAGTCTTCACCACCATCAAAGAAAACCGGTGATCATTTCCAATACACTAGTGGTGACGACGAAGAGATTCCTGAGCCTTAACAACAGCCCCCATCTCCGACATTAACCAAGCAGCCTAAAGAATATTCCTCCAAGCCTAAGCAGAAAAGGTCAACATCAGTTGTTGTTGGGAATTATGGGAAGTAGGATTACTGGCGACATTCTTGCCAAAGGTTTCTGCAAGGAGAAGAGAATCTGTGAAGAGGTGATTCTCTTGAAGAGTACAAGCGTTGCGTGTTCTTCTTGAAGGGTGAATCTTGACTAGGATCGAAATGCGATATGAATTAAATGCTAACTCTCCATATTCTTGTCTTGTCCAAGGTTGCATGGGCGATTATTAGACTACTCTATATTTGTTTATCTTTTTAGTCTTTTAATGCATGCAAAGATGTTTAGACGATTGAGTTGTAATAGTATTAGGGTTCCTTGTCTATAAAAGGAACCATATAGTTTTGTAATAGATAACTCATCTGAAACATAGAGTTTCAGTGAATAAAAAGATCCATAGAGGATCTAAGTGTTCTTAGTTATAACATCTTGTGTTTACTTTCCGCTTTAGAATACAAGTGTTAGAGACTGTCTATTAGTTTGCTTATGATTACATATGCAACACTAACGATCCACGAGTGCTTAAGATTTGTCAAGGTCTGAGTGTTTTCAACAAGTGGTATCAGAGACTCTGTAACACCCCGACCCGACAAGGGTAAAGATATCACAATACGGTTTCATATCAGAACTTTAATAACTATACAATAGCGGAAGCCTTTACAAAAACTTACAAAAGATAGTATAATTAACTTATATTCAAAATAAATCTAAGATCTCTATGGTCAAAATCTTGCTCTCGTCTCTACTCTCAAACCCAGATCAGCTATCCCATAAGCTCATCTTGAATGCTTAATACCGCCGCAGAAAAGAAAAGTGCGGCTGAGCTTACAAAGCCCAGTGAACAGATATAACGAAACAAAAGCTAAACAGAACAAATATACGAATAACGAAATCAAAATAAAATAATGACGAAGGATCTTTTAGGATTTCTGCAGAAACACAAATATACAGAGATCCAAACAACCACATAACAGTTTAGACATTACATAGCACATAAAAGACACGAACACAAACACATCAGAAACAACCAAACCCATAACATATCAAATAACAGATTACGTATAAGCCAAACGGAAAGTCTCAAAACTAACGGAAACACTTCCTAGTAAATAAACATGGCATTCATACAAATAAATTAATCAACATTTAATACTCTTGATGAAATAGTATAGCAGCGGAATAATCAGACAAGTCATGGCAGACATAATAGCTAAACAGTTCTCAGATCAAATCCTAACCCTAGCAGAGTTTAACATGGCAGGTCACATATGCAGGCAGATAATTAACCTTCAAAACACTCAATTGTGCACTAGCACATTCATCTCGCAGATCAATGCATTCACGTAACAATAACAAATCATAATATCAGATATACGAATCATGTTTTAAACATATTAATCCTATCCTAGCATGTCAACTAATAATCACTTAAACAAATACGTCATAAGAACATTCACTAACATATCATATCAGAACTATCTTTCTTCTTCAAAAAGTAACCTCAGAAAATATATGGAGTAGCTAGCTCCCAGATTTTTGTGAAGACGCGTATTGCACACGACATCATTCACCGGATAACATATCGGATAACGATCGGATCTAGGATGCATCCATCGCCCTTCCTACATATTCAAAATATGCTTCACCATCCGAGACGTGGCGAACATCACTCTCTGCCCTAGAGTCATATCGAGTGCATCAACGATACGGACATGGAACCCCATGACTAGTGAAATATTTGGTTATTATCAACCCACTTAAGTCAAGCAGATTTTCAGATATGGTACAGATCATAGTCACACACAAGGTCACAGAATCATATCAGATAGTTCATATCATAAGGTTCATATTCAGATAGTCAGAAATCATAAGTTCATATCATAGGGGCATATCATATATTCATAAACAGAAGTTCATAACCAGAGATTCATAATCATAAGTTCATAACCCAATATAATAGGGTTCAACAAATGTATATATCAAAGTCTTCCTAACATAAGTTCACATCAGATATTGCATAGTTCACTAGAACATAAATTCAGATAAGTATCAGATCAAACATTCAGAAAAAGGGTTCATAGCAATGGCATCGGAAATCCTAATAAACATAAGAGAATGACAGAGAAGGAAAACATGAGGGACCTTTACTGAAAAGGTCAGAATATCTGAACGATAACACAAGTGTCTTAAAGTAAGACAGAATATCCGTACCTTAAAGCAAATGAGAGAAAAGCAACGAATGAACGAATACGAAGATGTAACGTCGCGTCTCCTTCAACGAATCTACACGGATTATGATTTATTTAATACTTATTAGTATAACGGATCAATCTCATTAATACTTTTAAAGTTGTCAGATTATTCTCCTTTTTAGTGACGGACAGAATTACAATGTTTTAGAGTCTTAATCATTAATTAGTTTAACTTATGGGTTGCAAATGACAAACGGTAACTTAAGGGCTTAATATGGCATACATCTTATTTAAGAGCTTATATAATCATCTTTCAAAGTATAGGGTTTACAAATGTTAAAGACGGATTTTAAGACTCTCTTCAAAATGGTTTACATAATCTTTTATAACTTACATGAAATAACGAAATTACACACTTAGCTTTTAACCCTAATCAACTTCCTATTTAAGTTCTAGGGTTTCCATACTTTTAATATTACTTATTACGCATTCAATTAACATGTTACTCCTTTTAATGATTTCCACTTTGACCTAGAACGATATGGAAACAAACCGAAGTTACCTCAAAACTCATGCATGTCCTTACGTAATTAATTTACACATGTTGACCCATAATTACTCAGAATTACATATTACACCCTTAACATCTTTAAGTATATGACCTAACCCTATATTATCAGATTTTACACTTTTAACCCAAAGGTTTTAGAATTTACAAAACATACCCTTTTAAGTTAAATACAATTCGAATGGCCCTCTAAATATCCAAAATCACACGTTTAACCCCCACACTTATTTTATACGTTTAGTACATGTATTTTACTGTTTTACAAAAATAACCTTTAAGTTTCAATATTTACAAAACCAACCCAAACCTTTTTATTTAGAACCGAATATGCATTATTCAAGTACAAGCCCTAAACCTAGGTGTAACCCATCATTAGCTCATCATTATTACTTAATTTATTACCCTTAATGATAACAAGAAAACCCTAGTTCATGCAAACCCTAATCGTCCCTTTTTAAATCTTTCCTTATTTATGTGCGATCGAACAACAAAACTCAAGACAATTCACACAAGCTTCGAATTCACAATTAGGTATTTTATTCAGGTCTTATAACATGTAATAGCTTCTGGAAAAATCAAATCATGGTCTTAAAAATTATCATAAGCTCATTCGTTATATTTATACGCTTTCTAGGGTTTTAGTTCCAATTAATTCCAAACGACTTATTAAACTTGCATGGCTAATTTTTATGTGTTCTATATGACTTGTAGGACTGAGAGTAACATTAGGAACATACCCTTGATGAGCTTGGATCGTTAGAACAAAAGAAGCACAAAAACTCCACTCGCCGAAACCCTAATGTACCCAAAAACTAACCACGATCAAAAAAGTAGCTTAGGACTTTGAACACGATTTTTCTCACCTCCTTTACCTTCAAACTTGTCCAAGAAAAATGGCGTTAAGCTCTGGAAACTGGAAATAGAATTATGGAGGGTTTTGGAGTCGGTTTATGTTTAATCGGCAATTAGGGATTTATGTGAACCGAATAATGGGTTTATATAGGATTCATAATTTTTATTGTGGGCTTTATAATGTATTGGACTTAAAATAAATGGACTCTAAATAATATAAATTATATTGGGCTTTTGTTAATTAAATTCTTTTATAAAAAAATTTAAATATATTCGGCCAATTAAGTAAATTACAAAACGAATTTTATAAAATCATAAACTATAAAATTACCTTTTACAAAGTGTTTAATATTCATTTGGATCATGTGTGATATTTCTTAATAATTTTCTAAATTTACATAGCTTATTTGGTACTCTTTGAATTAATTATTCATACTTTTGATTGTAGGGGTATTTTGGTCTTTTTGTGAATTTTAGAAATTCAGGTATTACAGACTCGGGAGAGTCTCTACGATACTGAGAACCTTATTTACCTCACCCCCATACAACCAAAATCATCTTTACAATGCCTGGAACTGATGATGAATCAGAAGTCACCACCAACAACATCAAACACAACACCACATCTATGCAACAACTGAGTCTATCCAACAGTAATGGTAAATTTCCTTACTTGAAAAAGGAAGAGTATGAATTATGGACCATGAAGATGCAGAACTGGATCTCCAATATTGATTGGAATCTGTGGGAGATTGTGAAGAATGGCAACAGCCTAAAGAAGACCATTCCAGATCTTGATGGTAAATTTACCATTGCTCATCCCAAAGCTGTCAAGAGATTCTTGCGGTACAAAGAGAGCACAAGGTAAGAACCATCCTTCTTCAATCCATTCACGAAGATCACTTAGGTGATTTTCACCACATGATTGATGCTAAGGACATCTGGATGGCTCAAAAGCAAGGTTTGGTGGGAATGAAGAGTCCAGAGGATGAGGAAGTCTATCTTTGAGACAACATTTCCAAGAGTTCAACATCTACGAGGAAAAGGTATCCACAAGGGATATGACGGTTTCACAAGATTACGAGTCACCGAATCACCGAATGCTAAGCCCGACAATGATGATAGCAACTCAAAGTTCCTTCGATATTTGTCTCCATCATGGTTACATGTGAGCATAGCCCGAAAGCTAAAGGTGGGGTGGACATGCTCACTTTGATGAGCTATACAACAAACTCGAGCTCTTGAACACGATGTCGATCTCCCTACCGTGCATCCTCTTACGGTCATTCGACCTTTGTTGGGACATCCCACCGAATATGATGATGCATACTTCAAGTCCATCTTACTTGCCATCATCATCCTATCGTCCCACTCCTTCACATCCTCAAGCCGAGTGGCGGTATATTGGAGGATGTTCTTCATTCTTTGTTGCGATTATGATTCTCGGCACAGATCGGTATATGAAGACTTTGATCGGTGGACCCACTGATATGGAGGAGATGAAGTGAAATGGCGGTGGCCATGCTTTCAAGTGGATATCAAGAGATTTGAAGAGAAGGTGGAAGGAAGTTTGGGTTCAAGGAAAGGATCCACTTCGTTTTGACAGAGAAAGGTCAAGTGCTTCTCTTGTCATCGGATGGGTCACTTCTCGAGGAGTGCAAAGACAGGAAGAGTGAAGAGTACTAGCTACACTTCCTATCGGCAGAATCGTAGAGCTAGCTCTTGACTCTACTCACCATGGATGAACAGATCAACTGGGCCGCTCATGAACACAGAATCGAGGAAGTCACGATGAGAAGCTAGGATTGCTGGCAAGGTGCACTTCAGAGGATAGGCATGATCAGTTTGCCTTCATGGGTCTTTCTCAGGTACACAACTGTATATTTGGTTGTAGTGAAAGATACAATGAACTGAAAGAAGCTTATGATACTATGAAACCTAAGTACAATGCATGCTATGTTGATAATGAAGCTTATAAACTCTCGTTAAAAACATTAGAAAGACAAAAGGTTTGGTTTCAAAAGAATCAGATAGCTTATGAAGAAAAGATTAAGGTGCTGCAATTTGATCTAGATATTGCTAATATTAACTTTAAACGACCGAAAAGAAAAAGTCGACACTATTGTTTGAAAACCTAGAGCTTAAAGAGAAACTTGCAGAGGAAATAGCTAGACATAAACAATGGTTGATCTCTGGTGACAATCTAGCTAGAGAACTCTATAATAGTCGATCTGTGAACTCGGGAATAGGTTTAGGCTTTGAGTATGTAGGATTGGAAGCTAGATCGATGGGCGTAAATCTACACCGCAGCTTAGAACACTATAGAAAGGAAGGTGATTTACATGTCGTCCCTGGACCCATTAGAGGTGAATTCATGCCCACTGACTTATCTATCACTAGTGACTTTGATGGATCACACCATTTGTATGGCAGAAATTCAAATGACTTACCAGACTCAGATGCTTCATCTTATGACTTTGTCTCTTTCTCTGACAGTGACAATTCATCGGATCAAGGGTCTTCTGCTAGCTGTGATTCAAATGAGAAGTCAGACCCTCCCAAGCCCTCACCTGAGCCTACTCCCAAGCCTGCACCCAAGACTATCTACAAGCCTTCTAGGATAGCTACTGTGGAATCTACTTCCAAGCCTGTTTCTCCTGAAGACTTGTCTTTTCAATCTTTGAATAATTCGTCTGTTAAAAACAATTCCTTTAATGTTTCTTGTTTAAATACTTCTACATGTAATCGAACATCTTCTTTGTTGAATACATCTTCCAAAAGGAAGACATGTTTTGTGTGTGGAAGTAAAATTCATCTTATTAAGGATTGTGATTTTTATGAGCAAAGATTGGGTGTCAGTACTAATCAGCAGAAACAAAGACCATTGTGGACCAATGTTAAACATATTCCACCTTATGTCCCACAAGCTAGAACTGACTCTCCTTGGAGGAGATCAGCTGATAGACCTTATGTGCAACCCACTAGCTCATACTTTAAACATGGATATTGGCCTACTTATGTAGACTCTATGAAAAATGGAAAGGATGTTGGGGCACTGCTGTCAAGTCCTCAGCAGGTTGTTCTTGGAATAATAAGAGACCTAAATATCAATGGAAACCCAAGAACAATGGTGGATCTTACTCTTTTGCTAAACCTAAATCCAATGATCCACAAGGCAGGTTCAAGTCGGAATGACTTGAGCCTCCTCGATACTAACATTCTTTTGTATATATGTTTGTTTCTCGGGATCATCCCTTAAGTATAAAGATATTGGTATTGTTGATAGTGGTCGTTCTAGAAGTATGTCCGGAAATAGAGATATGATGCACAATTTTGTTCCTATTGAAGAAGGAGGAATGTTACCTTTGGTGGAAGTGATGGTAGAATTCTTGGAAAAGGCACCATCAAGACACCTCTCTTGAACTTTGAGAATGTGTACTATGTTAGGAGCTTGAACTTCAACTTGTTCTCGGTTTCACAAATTTGTGACACCAAGAACAAGGTACTCTTCTCTAAAATGAATGTCTTGTACTTTCTAAAGAATTCAAGCTTCGAAGATACCTCAATTCTGAGAGTCCCTCGATCTCACAATCTATACACGTTCAACCTCAATGAAGTTCACCCGAAGGTGACCTCACTTGCTTGTCACGCGGCGGCGTCATTGGATGAGTCTAATAAATGGCATAGGAGAATGGCTCATGTGAATTTCAAACTATAAACACTCTCTCCAAAAGAGGTCTTGTCGAAGGTCTTCCCACCAAAGTGTTCTCCAATGATCATAATTGTGTTGCATGCAACAAAGGGAAGCAACACAGCATCCTACAAAGTTGTCACCGCAGAAGCATCATCTCCGAGCCTCTTCACCGTTACATATGGATCTTTTGGTCCAACTCAAGTCAGAAGCATTGATCACAAGTTCTATTGTTTGGTCATCACTGATGGATATAGCAGATTTTGCTGGGTGTTCTTTCTAAGGACTAAAGATGAAACAACTCCAGTGCTAAAAGACTTCATCACCCTCGTTGAAAATCAGTTAAACAAGAAGGTTAAGGGTATTCGGTGTGATAATGGGACAGAGTTCAAGAATGCCATTATAATAGAACTCTGTAGGTCTAAAGGGATTAAGAGGGACTATAGCAATCCAAGAACCTCGCAACAAAATGGGGTGGCTGAAAGAAAGAATAGGACCTTGATAGAGGCTGCGAGATCAATGCTTGCAGACTCTAAATTGCCCACTATGTTGGGATCAAGTCATTGGCACGACTTGCTATGTGCTTATGAGTCTCCATAACTATACCTCACCTCAAAACACCATATGAACTTATCTTTGGGAAGGTTCCAGGTCATTCATTACCTCAAACCTTTTGGTTGTCAAGTGACCATTCGAACACAAGTGATCCTTTGGGGAAGTTTGATGAAAAGGTCGATGATGGTTATATTGTGGGTTATTCGGCTAATAGCAAGGCTTACAGAGTGTACAACTTATCGCCAAGAAGATAGAGGAGACTTTGAACCTCGATACCTAGAAGATAAGCCCAATGTTCAAGGACGTGGTCATGTGTGGTCTTTTGATCTTGACTACCTAACCGACTATCCGGGTTATACTAGACATATGGCTAACCAAAGTGCGTGCTCAAGAAACTCCCACTAACAATGCGGTACCTTGGATGTCGACTGAAGTGAATTTGAAGATGATGAACAACCCATTCTTGTGCCTTCTTTCTCCCTAACATTATTGCAGGCAACTCTTCAAGAGATAATACAATGAAAGTGAAGATGAATCACACTATGTCGAGGACCTTGCTAGGCTTGGACTCAAGAGTTTGCGGCTAAGCTTGAAGTCGAGAAGGTGGATGGGAGTTTGAAAATGAGACCGCGGTGGAAACCACATTTCTGCGACATTGATGAAGTCTCTCCCATCGTCACCAAATCACGAAAGCTCGTCTGCTTTCTCCTATTCCTACTAGAGTGTCCACAGACTTTGGTGACCCATATACTCGCTTTCCAAGTCCTTCAGATCTTGGAAATCATCAACCCCAATCTGGCATTTTCTCCACACCTTCCTATGACACAACTTTTGTACCAACTGTGTCTAATCTTGAACCTACCATTGATGTCAACCCCACTGCTACCAATAGAATCAACATCACTCACCCTCAATCCAATATTATTGGTGACATTCTAGCTCCTGTTAGAACTCGAAGGGCTATCTCTAGTCCTAAATTTGGACGAGTTGCTTTTCTCTCTTATGTCTCTAATCAACAAAGAGACAATCACACGCACTTCAAGCATTGTGCATTTGCGTGTTTTCTTTCTCAAGTAGAGCCAACCGGTGTCACTCAAGCTCTTGAAGACTCAAGTTGGATTGAGGCTATGCAAGACTAAATGCAGCAGCTTGAAACCAACAAGTTTGGATCTTGGTACCATTACCGGATGGCAAATATGCCATTGGAACTAAATGGATTTTGAAGAACAAAGAGATGCAAGGGGTGTAGTTATTAAAACAAAGCAAGATTAGTCGCTCAAGGTTACGAGCAAGAAGAAGGGATTGATTATGATGAAGTGTTTGCACTGTTGCAAGAGTAGAGGCCATTCAATTTTCTTGGCATATGCATCATACATGGGCTTCATGCTATATCGATGGATGTTAAAGGTGCTTTTACGTATGGTGAGATTGAAGAGGAAGTTTATGTCACACAACCAAAAGGATTTGAAGACCCGATCATCCTAATCACGTCTACGTAGTCGTTAAAGCTCTCTATGGACTTCATCAGCACCAAGGGCATGGTATGCTAGGCTTTCATCATTTCTGTGAAGCATGGCTACGTAAGAGGTGCCATTGATAAGACTCTTTTCTCAAGAAGAACTCAATGGACATCATACTTGTGCAAGTGTATGTGGATGACATCATTTTCGGATCCACTAAAGAAGCTTGGTGTAGGGAATTCGAGGATCGATGAAGGAGAATTTCGGATGAGTGCTATGGGAGAGCTTACCTTCTTTTTAGGTCTCCAAGTTCGTGAGAGCAGGATGGGATATTTATCGGTCGGGATAAATATGTGAGGACATGTTAAAGAAATTGGCATGGAAAGTGTCGGATCGCCACAACACCTTATGAAGCTCCAAAACAAAAGCCAACAATGATCCAGATCTACAGTGAATGTTCACTTATACGATCTATGATTGGTTCATTAATGTATCCGCGACTTCAAGACACGATATTACCTTTCTTTGTAAGTGTGTGCTCTCGACATCAAGTCACCCACTTACTTCTCATCTCAATGCGATCAAGAAGATCTTTAAGTACCTCAAAGGCCAACCACACTTGGGTCTTTGGTACCCAAAGAGTCTCCTTTTAAGTTGGAAGCATATAGTGACGGTGATTATCTTTGGTGCAAATCGGATAGGAGATCCACAACCGGAGGATGTCAATTCCTTGGAAAGAGATTGATCTCTTGGCGGTGCAAGAAACAAACCATTGTGGCTACCTCAACCATCAAGCGGTATGTTGTTTTGCTAATCTACTTGTGGACAAAAGCTATGGATTCAAAACCAATTCTTTGGACTATGGGTACAACTTCATGAACACAACTCTTTTATTGATAATCAGTACCATATGCATTGTCAAAATCCAGTTTTCACAAAGAACCAAACATATTGAAATCAGACACCACTTTATAAGAGATGCATATGAAAAACACTTGATAAATGTGGCTAAAATTCATACAGATGATAATGTGGCAGATCTGCTAACAAAAGCTTTTGATGGACCAAGGTTTCAACACCTTGTGGTCAACATAGGAATGCTTAACCCTTAACTGCCTAGTTTAAGGGGAGGCATATGCCTCAGGGGAAGATTTCCTTTGTTTTGTTTGTTTGTTTCTTAGTTAAAAAAAAAAAAAAAAAACTAACTTTCTTTTGCATGTTTGTTGTATTTTGATGGTTTTAACTCACGAGATATCCTTGTGTGTATCAAAGAGTTAGCTAGTCCAAAGGGCAGACTTTGGTAAAGACATGTCAAATCTGTTGATAAATCGTAATGGTTTGCTCAAAATCATAGGGTCGCAACCACCCATGCTTAATTGCTGAGAGTTGTATGGTCATCAATTCACCATGGTCTATTCCTTGTTGGAATCCAAGAATTGACTAGCCCACAAGTATATGGCTTGTGGTAAAGGCAACTATCTCCATATTTGGTTATCAATTCACCAATTCTAAGAATTGACTAGTCCTGAGCAAACGGCTACAGGTAAAGACAAGTCAAATCCATTTATATGGTTTCTGGTTTGCCTATAAATCAGATGGTTATCAGTGTACCATAGTTTTCGAACTTAAACATTTGGCTACTCCAGTAGTAATGGCTATTGGTAAAGAGACAACAAAACCATTAATTTCAATGATTCACCTCTCTCAGGTGTGAACACACCTGGATGTGATGAGAATAGATTGCAACCGATAAGTATTGATGTACATTATGACATTTGTTCTTTGCAAAGACACAAGTTTCAAAGTTTGATCATCATAGAGATGAGTTTGTTATTGGTTCTTTACTCGATGTGTGAAAACAATCCTCTAGTCTCAAGTGTCAAAAGATCTTTCAAGGTCGAACCGGAACTTAACCAAGTCAAATTCCGGTTTAGGGAGGATTGTTGGGAATTATGGGAAGTAGGATTATCACGACATTATCGCCAAGGTTTCTGTGAAGGAGAAGCGAATCTGTGAAGAGGTGATTCTCTTGAAGAGTACAAGCGTTGCTGTTTATCTTTGAAGGGTGAATGCTGACTAGGATCAGCATGCGCATATGAATTAAATGCTAACTCTCCATATTCTTGTACTGTCCAAGGTTGCATGGGCAGTATTATTAGACTACTCTATATTTGTTTATCTTTTTAGTCTTTTAATGCATGCAAAGATGTTTAGACGATTGAGTTGTAATAGTATTAGGGTTCCTTGTCTATAAAAGGAACCATATAGTTTTGTAATAGATAACTCATCTGAAACATAGAGTTTCAGTGAATAAAAAGATCCATAGAGGATCTAAGTGTTCTTAGTTATAACATCTTGTGTTTACTTTCCGCTTTAGAATACAAGTGTTAGAGACTGTCTATTAGTTTGCTTATGATTACATATGCAACACTAACGATCCACGAGTGCTTAAGATTTGTCAAGGTCTTAGTGTTTTCAACAGTTGTATCATGGCTAGATGAAGATGAAACTGACGAATATGAATGGTTTTCAAAGCTTGTTGATGCCACCCCTCAATTACCGGAAGGCCAAGAACCGGTAGATGGTCGAACCATGGAGCATGTCAAGATTATACAAGAAATGTTCAAAGTGAAGAAGATGACGAAGGGAGAGTTACGCCGAATCAAGAACGATGCGTTTCAACTGCTTAAGGACAGCTCCGATAGTGCTATTGAAGTCGAATATCATCTCGACAACATCGCACGAGCTATGTCCAACAATATTGATTGGCTCAACCCTGAATCTAACATCGATTTCACAAGACCTGACAAGACTCCTTACTACACAGACTGGACCAAGCCACTACCAACCATTGGCCGAATTGATTAACAAAGGATTCCCTACCAATACTTCTTCAACAACGACCTGGAATTTCTTCAACACGGTAGCGATATAAGCAAGAAATACGCTACCTCACTCACCTTCAACATCCCGACAGCAGTCTTCTCCAATAATGTTGCCATCGAGGAAGAAGCCACAAGAATGTTTGTTGATATTGTGGTAAACTATGACCTCGATGCACAGTATGGAATTCATCATTGGCCTGCACGAAGAAGACTATACTACAGAAGCTGCCAGGTATTAAAATCAAACAAAGAGGTGTACAGTGACAAAAGGATCATTGCTATAATGAATGTCAGTCTGGCTACAAAGTGGGATTACTCATTCCTGGAAGCAATCAAAGTTAAACACCAAGACGAACAGGAATATGATTTTACTGAAGCTGATTTTCCGAGATTGTCGCTCAACGACATTGAAGACATGTATCTGGCTAAGGTACAAGGTCGAATGCGACATTTCTCCACCAACATCCAGCTGCAGTACATCAAGTCCTTGTTAATATTCATAAGAAGCATCGTCATCCAATAACGTGTTGAAGACCTTCAACTTGTCGTGGAATCATACCAGAAAAAAGTTAATCTCACCAAACCTTGCTCAACTTTCCCGATATCAACCAACCCTCTCTGTACACCATTGTAAAGAATTCGAAGTTTGGAGTAGTTTACCGCAGTGAACTACATCACAACTGTTTAATGGCGTGCAATGAGCTTCACAAGTTTTGTGATCATACTTTGAAGAAGGTTCGTGATGGGTTAGCATATCGGTTGAAGGAGATTCATGAAGGCATTAGGTCGAAGAAGCGGTGGAATTCTAGAGAAAAGAGGGATGTGAAGAAGATTATCAAGCGGATTGATGAAAGGTTGTTTCACCGGGATCAGATGCGGAGGCTAGAGAGCTTTGTGGGTGGAAGGGAAAGCTTCCCTCTTACAGGTTATCAACGACAAGAGAGAACTCCTGGTGTCATTGATGGATTACCTGGTACTCCTTAATTTGTTTCTTTGATTAATATTTGGATATTATGATCTGTATATTTGACTATGGCTTGTGCACACATAACAGTGTACAACCCGTACTTGTAATAAAAGGACCCTATGGTACGCATCAGTGCCACAATCCTTATAAAAGGAGCAAAAGCTTCTTACTTTTGAGTAAAACTTATCAAAACCTTCATTTTTCAAAGTTTTTCTCAAAAGAACAAGTACTCCCCCTTATGTTTTTCAAAACCTCAAAAGTTAATATTACTTGTTGAGGGGGAGTATTTGATAAAAATCTTTGTTCACAAAGTGTTCTTTGTGGAAATCTTCCCACAAAACTCGAAATGGACATATCTGATATCCAAATTTCATCAAAAATAACATATATGCCATTTATGAGGGGGAGAAAAATTGTGTGATACAAATATGATAGAATCTTCGTGCGCTAAGACTTAACCCATGAATTGACGAGATCTGAACTGTCATACATCGAAAAGATTTGTCTACCAAGACTTATCCGAGTAGATTGTACCTTTTCGAGAAACTCCTGATAGACATGAACTTTGACGGGTTTGATAACCTTTCGAGGTTTGTCCACACCTTCAAGGTAGTTATTAGAGCTAGTTGTCACCTAAAAGCTGACAATGCAACTCTTTAACTATACAACGTAACCGTGTCTCGCGGGGAATTGTCTATCTTGAGTCGATCAATTCAAAAGTGTGAACTCTTCCCTCACGTGCGATTTACATCAAAACACTTGAGCACATGTGGAGGGGAGTATTTACGAAATATAAAACTCTCGAAGTGTTATAAAATTCTTTCACTCTTAAACACTTTGAGAGATTTTCAAGAAAATGGTTTTATGGCAACGTAGGATAGTCATGGAGTTATAAGGTGACTAGGGTTAGGAATAACCGTCCTATGATCCGCCAGAGCTGGAGGGATCTACCCAAGGACACCACCAATAGTTAGAATTTAGAAGTCCTTAGGTATGATTATAAACAGGAGAAAATGAGAATCGGAGAAAGAAGGAGTTGAAGAATTAAAAGAAAAGTAAAGAAAAGGGTGAAAAGAAATAGCCCTCAAATTATTCAACTTAGGGCGCATACACGGGTTCAATCGTATGCTCTTGGTTGTCACTAGATGACACCAAGATTGAAGATTAAAGTCGTCATGGACCCGAAGGACGCATGCACTAAACCTTCTTAGCCACTCAAGTTTCTCTCAACAGAAGCTTGTTTCATTCTCACAGGGAACCCTACGTAAACTATCGGCTTTCTCTTAGAGATTGCTAATATTGAAGAAGGAGACCCTCTCCCTAGTCTCCGCTCAGGAAAACCAAAGCGCACTATTGAGTCTAGAACCACGAGATTCATCAAAAGATCTCTTAGGAACACTTGACATTTCATCACTTGTCGTTCAACATTAAGGACGCAAGTGATACTATTCTAGAGTCCTACACATATCTTAGCAATCTGTCGAGAACATTTATGAGGGCTTCACAACTGTGATCCTCAGTGATTGAGTGGAAAATCCTGCCAGGGTCAACATCAAACAGCCTTGACAGCAGGTCACTTCGGTAACTCCTTGTGGTTACGCTTAGTGTTGTCTCAAACGGTCTCATCGTGGGGTGATGCTTGATGTACCTCAAATGACTCACTGAATCAGATGTACTTCGTACATCGTGTTATCCTACTTGAGGACTCCAGTTCAGAACGACCTTTGCTAGAATTAGAGATATGTTTTCACACTATGTTGTTAACACGCTCAAGTTCGAACTTGTAAGTCTTTGGAAATCCCGCTAAGGAGATTCCTTTCAAGAATCGAGTCCTGAAGATGTGGGTCATTACTTGAACTTGTTCAATGTAATGCCAACTGTCCCTTATGGGATTCAGATGGCTGATTCGGCCGACCAAGGTGAATGGAATCAATACATTCATCAGAAGAACAATCGTAGTGGTCAATTCTCTAAGAAACGACCACAACGATCGATTGGTGTTTAACACTAACACATTCTTATGTTTTCTTCTTATGGATGCTCCTGTGAGATGATCGTGCAGATTCTCCACATGCTCATACCAACAACATCAAAAATTGAAGTTCTCTCGAAAGGCAACACAAAAGTCAGAATGATTCTTCGTCAAAGCCAAAGAATCTACAAAGTTTAAAGACTAAAGAGAACTACATCAATCCTAAAATCCAACATCAAAGAGCGTGTGAGCATGTTGGAGAAGGACGTGGAGACACCTGAGCAACGAAGCGGACCTGATGCGTAATACAACAACAAAACATCACCATATCCACACCGTAACAAAGAACAAAGATAAATGAAGACGCAAAGTGAAAACTTCAAAGAAAAACAAGATCCTCACACTGGGAGATTGTTGGAATCAAGACACTTCTTCTCACAAGAAAGAAGAATGTCAGAAGACGTCAAAACAACTATTACATCCGCACCAACAACTTTTCAAGATTACTGAAGTCATTAATTACCAACACTTAGGGGGAGATTGTTGGAATCACTCCTAAACTATGTTTCAAGTGTTAGTAATCAATATGTAATAGGTTGCTTAATTAGGCTTTTATGTTTGTATTAATGGCAAGGCTTATGTAGAAAGCCCATAAGCCTTGGCCCATGTCCAATAAGGAAGGAAGGGAACTTGTAGTGTTGCCCTAGTTCCTTCCCCTATAAATACCTTTGTAAACCTTCATTTGAAGGTTGGTTGTTCACATTTATACATTTCCTACGCATAACATTTACTTATCATATTCGTGTGTGTGTTTGTGTGTTCAAGCGGTCTATCTCATCTATATTTCTTACATATTGATGTTTGTGTTACATTATGGTGACCTAACAAGATTCTAAAAATATTTAAGTAATTTAACTAAATACAAGCTTCGTTCATATTTAAAACCTTATCTCAATCACCTTTATAGCTTGAGTGACAAAAAAAAACTTGCTACATCCGTCTTAAAATAAGTGTTCAGTTTGACTTTTTGAAGTATTTTTTTTTCAACTTTGACTTTAACTATTTTTTTTTGTTATGCTAAGACTTTAATAATAGGGTAAATTGCAAATTTGGTCCCTAAAGTATCACGAAAACGCAAGGATGACACCGAGACGATTTTTGTTGCAAAAGAAACACTAATGTTTACATTTTTTGCAAATTAGTCACTGAGAGTCACTGTTCACTAGCTTTCATTATTTTTCTCGTTAAGTGGCACGTGAAATGACTAATATACCCTCTTCTTCTTCCTCACCTTTTTTGCAAAACAACCACTCGATTGAAAGCCACCACATCACAAACACAGCCGCCACCACATCACAAACACAACAACAACCACCCTCTACCACCACACAACCAACAACAGCACCCTCTACCACCACCACCACTCAAGAACATCATGAACACTACCCAGATTTTTCAAATATTAACACCAAAAACATAAAACATTGAGTCATTGTAATACCAAATTAATTACATATGCTTCTACACTTTCTCCTTCAAAATAAAATGAAAAGTAAACTACTGATTACATTCTATGCATAAAACAAATGAAAAGTAAAAATGGAGTTGAAAATTTCTACATGTAGAGTTGTTTCATTTATTACAAGTCTTTTGTTTTGTTTTTTGTCGTCAAAGAGCTCTAGTAACTTTCTTGATTGCATCTCTTCGAGTGTTTTATCAGAAATTGTTATCACTCATAGTGACACTTCATACACTACTGTTCTTGAATCTACCATTCAAAACCTTAGATTTGCCACCCCTACAACCCCAAAACCATTAGCAATAATAACTCCTTTATCATATTCCCATGTACAATCAACAGTCAAATATAGTGTTAAATATGGACTACAAATCCGAAGGCCTTTCCTACACCTCATTTTCTCACACCCCTTTCATCGTTCTCGATCTTAACAGACTACGGTTAGTAACAGTTGATTCAGAAAATAAAACTGCGTGGGTCGAATCTGGTGCAAATATTGATGAACTTTTGTATTCGATTTCTAAGAAAAGGAATGCTCTTGGATTTCCAGCTGGAGAATGCCCCACACTGGGAATTGGAGGCCAGTTGGAGGGGGTTCGACATGTTGGCAAGAAAATATGGTTTTTCTGCTGATAATGTAATCGATGCACTTGAGTGGTGGTGGTGGTGGTGGTAGAGGGTGCTGAAAATGTAATCGATACCATGCTAGTTTAAGTTAAAAACAACCCGGATTGATCGTATGAGCATTTAATCAAACAGTTGGTCTACGTAGAGTACTGAGCACCAATTACTTAACATCTATCCATACTAACTTTCATCAAATTCAAGAATAAGTTTATATAGTACAGAGTATTACATTTAGTTAAATTTATGTTTGTTTGGTTGATGTTTTAATGGAAAGATTACTGAACTCATGCTCTTTTGGACAAAAAATTCAACCCAACCAAAGGAGGGAGCAGAATTTGAGTAATCAGAAAGAACCTTTGAGGCCAGGGCCTTCTTGAGACCGGTGAAGACCTCAAACGCAACTACAAACATTTGAAGTAAATAATAAGCTTCAAACGTCAATCTTGTTTATATTTTAAAAAATGTCACACATCGTTTATAACTGTTAGAATATGGTAGCTAGAGGGTGGTGGTGTTGGTTGTGTAGTGGTAGAGGGTCGTGGTGGTGGTGGCTGTGTTTGTGATGTGGTGGCTTCAAATCCAGTGGCTGTTTTACAAAAATGTGATAGTTTTGGGACCAAATTGCAATTTACCCTTAATAATATGCTGTTCAAAAAGTCAAACCAAAACATTTTAAGACGAAAGAAAGAGTATTAGGGTGTGTTTGGTATGCTATCATAAATCACAATCGGTATCGGTTTAGGTATAAAATGGGTCCCTCACCTATGATAGTTTGATACCTTGCCTCTTGGACTCCTATGGAGTATATGAGATATATATCTTTCAATCCCACATTTGAAAGATATATGGGCCCGTTTAGTTTGCGGGTGTAGATATGAGAGAATACATTCATTATTAAATAATAATGTTTGGTATAGATGCATAGATTTAAAGAATGAAATCATTGCAAAAAAGTGATTCTTCATCAAATGGGTAGGTTTCGAGTGAATCTCATCTGACATTTTATTTTTCCTATAAAACTGGTCTCACTTTTATTTTTTTAATCTTATATTTGATCTTGAGGGAAGACATTTTATTTTTTTCTTTTTATTTTAATCTAGTATAATAAAAGTATTCCTAACTCTTTTTTCTATTCATATTATATAACAAACATTTTTTTAATCAATCATATCTTTCTATCAACTAATTTCTTTCATAGTAATCCAAATTCAAATTCGATTCTAAACCCACTTACAAACCAAACGCACCCTATATCTTAACCAAACACTTACATCATATCCATTCCGATTAACCCTTACCAAACGCACCCTTAAATACAAGGCCACGAAAATAATACAAGACATTATGAGGCAGTTACATAAGTGAATCGATAACTTAGGGTATGTTTGGCGCAATCGGCTGAGGCTGGGGTTGTGGCTTTTCTTATAAGGCTCCAATTCTGATTATATATATATTGGGTATAAACAATTTTAGGAAATGCTAATCCAATTAATCACCGATTAATCCCGACTTAACCAATTACTCGCTGCAGGGCCCTACTACAGATTCACTATTTTTGAGCTTATTTTAAAAGCCAACCCTACCTCTCATAAACCCTTGCCATAACATAGCTTTGATCATTACAGGCGGGTATCTCTATTTTAAAACGGTGAACTTAGGCTGTGTTTGTTTTTTTTTTTGCTTTTACGCGTCGAGCGGGCAAAATGTCTCAATCGGTCGACATTTTGCCGCTCGCATCGTTGTTTTTCGCTCGGACATCCGAACGACGCCCGAAACGGAAAAATGTCTCGAATCACAAGACCGAGAGGGTGTCTTAACGCGTCAGAATGCTTCTTGTAGACACAAAATAACCAAAAAATCCCGCTCAAACATGCGTTTTTTTCTTCGCTCGGATGCGTTGATTCGACATTTACGCGTCGATTGATTCGACGTGCGATTGATTGATTGAGACCTCTTAAAAACAAACACCACCTTACTCTCACTCACTCTAACCATCACCACAACACCAACCTGCGAGACATCTCTATCTCTACGGTATGTTACTTTAATAAGTTTCTATTGTTTACATACTATCACTAGTACTAAGTTATACCATACTATTATCTAATTTTTGAATTTACTTATGTACTGTACCTATTTAGGGTTTCTCATATTTGAATTAATCAACTTATTCATCACTAGCTATGTTTATTAATAAATTGATTTCCAGTAACTTTTAGGCTCTATATTTATACTTCACCTTAATTAAATCTATGATGTCTTTTAAGATTGATGCTCATAGAGATCATATATATATTGGGTATAAGTAAATGGTGAATGAGGGGTAGTGTGTGTGAGTGAGAAGGAAGGGGGCGCTAAGCTCGCGGTTAAGTTAGGGTGTTTTGATGGGTGAGTCCGGATATACTTTTTTGTCCACATTTCCTTTTTCAGTTGTCCTAAATTAATTGTCAGCTTCTATAAATAGATAGGGAATATAGATCAAGTTTACCATATTATCTTTATTTGAGGTTATTATTACAAACTTTAAATAAGTTAGAAATTAATTGGTTAAGGTTAAAACTGTCTTTTGGCAAAAAGTAAGAAAAAGAAAGATGATGTTTTTCTTAAACCGTGTGTTTTTTTGTCCGTGGACAATAATTTTGGGAGCCGTCCAACAGTTATTGTCGAGTGTTAACTTTTGAAGTCTTTAGTTTTCCACTTTGACCCTAAATATTTTTATGTGTTATGTATTACTTGATGAAAAATATATAAATCGATTGAGTTTTAACTGTATTTTCATTGGTATAATTTCATCATGTATTATATAACACAAATAAAATTTAAGGTCACATTTGCAAAATAAAGACTTCAAAGGTCAACACTGGACAATAATTATGAGACGGAGGTAGTATTATATTTTGGTGGCTTCTTACACCAATAACAATACCTTAACTCCGCCGTAGGGGGTTATGGGGGAGGTAGAATGTATAGAAATCATACCCCTACCGAGGGTAAACCCGAAAGTACGGAGATTGCTTAAATATGTGTGGGTGAATGTTCTCAAATATGACGTGTCTTTGTATATATATATATATGTGAATGTGTGAAATTATAAGGTAGAGACATAGCAACATATGAGGATGAAGACAAATACCATCATAAAAGCGTAGAATAATGGAGACATATAAGCATACAAAGGCTATGTTTGGCGCGGAGCTTTTTGGAGCATTTTGGGGCGATGAGCGGTGAACAATGAGCTTTTTAATTTTTATTGTTCGTTTGGTAAAGGAGCGGTGAGCTTTGCTATTTTTTAGGAATGCTCATTTTTCCAATGCTTTTAAGAAGTCAGAGCGGTGAGTCAGACAGCATGACTCTGCTCGCTCCTCTCTGCTCACTCTTCTCGCTCATCGCTACTTTTACCAAACACACCCAAACACATAAAAGCGTATAAGAGCACTCGGTATGGGATACCAATAACATGCCATTCGTCCCAACTATGAACCAATAACATGTTATTACTACTACCGTGTTGTGTGCCGTTGGTGTGCCAAAGGTCCCCAAGCCATTGGTGATTATGCTTTTTTTTTTGAATGACTGGGTTTTTTTTAGTGGGGTATTTTGTGGGACCCAATAACATGTTAGTGGTGTGTTATGAAGGAGGGTGTTTTAGTTATTGGTGTGTTATTGGGGAGGTGATGAGGTGACGCTGATGTGCCATACCAATAACGCGTTATCCGCTCTTCCCTCACCTTGTGCTCTAATATGTATAGCACTTAAGAGCTAGCACATGTGGTACCCACAGTGTGTAAAATCATATAGGCAAAAGGGGGCATACATAAACATATAAGCAAAGACAAATATATACAATATAAGGTTATTAAAATCGCCTAAAAAGAAGGAAAATAGCTGTGAATCTCTATCCCTAAAACGCGGGGGTAAATATGTCAAGGGAGACTACCAAAATTTTCTAGAATGCTAAACGTATGACATGGATGTACCAAGGCTACTAAAAGTCACCTGGAAAGCCTAGACGAAAACTACGCTATAACAAACGCGACCTAGACCCTCTAACCGTCTATTCTAATTCTATCTCTCCACACGTACCTATGAGAAGTCATGTCCTCGGACAAGAGAAGCTCCTTCAAGTCATGCTTCGGTCTATCCTCCCACCTAAGTTTTGGTCTACCCCTTCTCCTCACGCATCGACTACCAAAGCTTACACTCTCCTAACTGGCGCTGTGCAGTCTCCTGACATGTCTAAACCATCTCAGCCGTCCAACCCTCATCTTGTGAATGATAGTTGTGACATTTAGTTTCGTTCTAAAAACTCCATTCGGAATCATGTCTAAAATGGTTTTACCTCAAGTCCACCATAGCATTCTGAATTCCGCCACTTCCACCCTATTTGCTTGAGCTTTCGTACCCATACAACATAGTTGGTCTGATTGCCACTCTATAAAGTTATCCTTCTTATTTTAATAGCTAAAAACAACGGTTGTAGTTAAGGTGGTTGAGCTCGTGGACATAGGTGGGGTGCGTAAGTTTGCTGCTAAAAAAAATAAAAAATAAAAAATGCAGAATGCTCATTGTTGGTGATTCATTAATTTTTTGTCGAAATTATACTATGGAATGGTTAACCAAAAAGAGCAGACTACTAAAAAGTTTACATTCTTGCTTTTTTGTGGCTTTAATTTAATGAACATTTTAGAAATTGGATCAAGCTCAGGTAAGTGTTGCGATACGTAATGAGATAGGGTGCTTGGTCTTTAGGGATGGTTTATTAGAAGCTGCTTGGATGTCTGTGTAATGATTTAGGAGGATATTTGGACAGAAAAAACAAATTGCAAAAATTTGTGAATCCGTAGCTAGTACTCGTATATTTCTGTACAAATATTGATCGCAACGTCAGAGTAACGCCTAATGTGCAGCTGCACCTAGAGCTGGATAGCACTGGTATTAGACTAGTTCTCTAAGATTATTCCCATCTTAAATTACAAAGGTCAGAACTAACGCTGAAGGAGGCGTCGCCTTATCTAGATAAGAAAGATTTTGCAAATCAGTCATGTTATGCTTGATGTCTAAGCATATACAGTACATGTTATATGGATAAGAAATATTTGATGTTTTGTCATGTGCTTGTTGTTTGAAAATTGATTTATAAAGAGCACATGTATGCCATTTGTACTAGTTTTGTTTTAGATACATATTAGATTAGACACTATAACTTTCATTTTCATTGTGCTTGTGTTGATAATTGTTTCTCGTTTTTATGTACGGTTACTTTACTTTCTGTTCAGTATGTGGTCATGTTCTTTCTAACTTTGATCATTGTTTACTTTCACACAGAAATGATGACAAGCAAAGACCTAACAGGATCTAGAAAAAAAATAGGAGATGAAACACCTGCTCCACCAGGATTTGTATCGCTCACATCTTTCACACTAAAGAGGACAAAAAGGGACCGTGAACCAGAGCAGAATGAAGCCTATTCCAAGACAACTGATATTGAAAAGCTTCAGAAGTCTGTCAAACAAAGGCCTTGGATCCTTGATGATCAACTCACTAACCTGGAAAAACCAAATACGCAACATCTTAACACGGTTATCTATCTCATTTTCCTTTTCTTTTCTAAATGATTGTTATACTCAGTTTTTATTGATTAATTGAAGTAATAGTTTATAATCGCTTCTTCTTGCAGAATATATCTGTAGAAAATTCCCTTCCGAAAGGAGTGATTCGTGGATGTCCTAGCTGCAGTAACTGCCAGAAGGTTTGAGATAATTATTTATGTTATATTATCTTCTCATTTTGTCGTGCTGAACCCTTGATTACTACTCTTACAGGTTATTGCATGTTGGCGTCCTGAAGAGGGTTGCAGGCCTTCAGTTAATTGTAGGAGTGTTTTTCACCCAACTGAAGAGGTAACGGGGTTGATATGTTATAATATTCCTAATGTTCTTCAATTATTGAAATTTGACCGTCTGTGACAGGAATTCAAAGATATATATAAATATATTGAAAAAATACGTCCAAAAGCTGAAGAATATGGAATTTGTCGTATTCTTCCTCCAGATTCGTGGAAGCCACCATTTCTTATAAAGGGAAATAAATTTGATACTACTAGATTTGGTACTCATGTTCAAGAGATTAATGCACTTAAAGATCTGCATTCAAAGAGGAAACTTAATGAAATTGTTGAACAAAAGGATGGATCAGATGTGTTTGAATTTGAAAGTGGTCCCGAGTTTACTTTGCCTGCATTTAAGAGGTATGCGGAGCAGTTCAAACAAAATTATTTTAAAAAGCCAGACACGTTTACGGGTGTCGGGACCCCTCCTTGGGAGAGTGTTGAGGGAGAATATTGGCGTATTATTCAAAATCCAACTGAGGAAATCCAGGTATATTGTCACCCTCTTTTGCAACCAATTATAAGTGCTGTCTGGTCATAATATATAATATTTTTATTTAAAAAGGAATTCATTGATATCTTACTCTGTTATGCCAACCAATTATAGGTGTTGTGTGGTCATAATTTGGAGACTAAAGTTCTTGGCAGTGGATTTCCTTTACCATCACTTGATGATCACAATGATGATCAATCTAAATACAGGAAATCTGGTTGGAATTTAAATAACACCCCAAAGATGCCTGATTCTCTTCTTGCTTTTGACTGTGACAGCTCTACCCTTTCGACCTCACGGATGGATGTCGGAATGTGCTTTTCATCCCTTTGCTGGGTAAGATTTAGATTTTCTATATCTAGCACGAAGACATTTCAACTGATTTATATTGTTATGGGCCATTTCCGGTCGAACGGGTTAGCCACATCAAAATCGCTAAACATGTATTCAGTTGGTTATATCCTAAATCGTTTTTATCTAAAATAAATTATATCACTATTTTGAAAATTTAATTTTTTTGTTATCATATGCAAGACAGTACCTCTTTACAAAGTTCAACAATATGGACCAAAAGGCCAAGCCACAACCCATTTTTAACCGTACATAAAATTGTTTCATTTTCACCTAACCTAATTTGTCCCGGTACCCGACTCATCTGTGTGCCATTTCTCCGTGTTTAGCTAACTTGTAAATGTCTAAATTTTGATTTGATTTTTGAATCTCTAGAAAGTTGAAGAGCACCACTTGTACTTGCTGAGCTACATGCACCTTGGTAGTTCAAGAATCTGGTATGGCGTCCCTTCTAAATATCACCTTAAATGTGAAGCACTTCTGAAGAAAACCTTCCCAGAGTTATCGGGACATCGTGAATTATTCCATAAGCTAGTAAGTTCCATCTGACATTATTACCAAATTTCTAACGAATCCATGCCTCATGTGCAAAGTTTCTTTTGTTTTGATCTTTTACGGAAACTAAAGAATTTTACTTCCATAAAGTCAAATAGTTTGTGTAGCAAAAAGGGTGGGTTAGGTAACAAGTCAAAAAGGGTCAAAGTGTTGATATTGTTCAGGTCGGGCTGACCTGGACTACTTTATCTGCCAAATATTTTTTATAGATCATTTAAATTGATAGCATGTCTAATATATAATTTTGTCATTTCCGTAATTGTCTAATCATAGAATGAAATGATTTAGGAGATTTTATGCATTATATTATACTTTGGGTGACTTTCGACCCGTTTGGCCCATTTGATCTATTTCTTTTTAAGCTAATCGTTTTTGGTTTAACGCCTTTGTTCGTTACAGATCAAAAGTAGCCAGCAATCAATCCGTTCAAAAAAAAAAAAAAAAAAAACAATTTACATGGGATGGAGAAATAGAAAGTTACATACATACAAGGACTTGATATCATAAAGATTTCATCATATCTATAATGTTCACTGTGAAAATACGTTTTCATTGATATGTACAGGTCACTCAACTATCACCATCTATCTTAAAATCGGAGGGTATACCTGTATACCAATGTGTACAGCATCCCAAGCAGTTTATTCTTATATTTCCTGGAGCATACTATTCGGGATTTGATACCGGCTTCAGTGTTTCTGAGAAAGCCAACTTTGCGCCCCTTGACTGGTTGCCACATGGACAATTAACAGTAGAAACTTACAGTGAGATGCATAGAAAGACATCTATCTCCTATGACAAAATATTGTTGGAAGGGGCCAGAGAGGCTGCCAAATCATCATGGGACTCTAGAAAGCAAGGGTGGAATAATGCTTGTGGGAAAGATGGCTGGTTTACACGAGCTCTTAAAGTAAATCATCTTCATACTCCATCTCTTCTTATCAAATTTAGTAATTTTAAACTTTTGTTGTTTATTTATAACGAAAAGCAAAATCATTGGCTTTGCTTACAACAACAATAACAATACCCAATCCCACTGGCTTGTAAAGGGCTAGATCAAAGGTCATAACATGTTTGGGATGAAAATTTTTAGTTGTTTTATTTAGGATATTATAAAAAAACTTTATTTACCTTAATGGTTTATTTTTTGTAGTAAAATGATCTAGGACGTTTCTAGCTTAAAAAATTTCACGTTGGACAGTGTGACATTAAACCAAGTGTCTCTATTTGACCAGTTTGATATGATACATTTTCTATTTGCATAGGGGTATAGTGATAAAAAAAACTTATTGTTTCTGTGAAACAGTCACGCGTGAGGCGCGAAAGCTTTAAGAGGAAGTTCTTATGCAATGGTTCACAGTCGCGCAAAATGGAAGAAGATTTTGGCTGTTCAGTGAAAAGGGAATGTTTTCTGTGCTTTAGTGACCTGTACCTTTCTGCTGCTAGATGTTCATGTTCACCTGACAAGTACTCATGTCTCGAACATTCAAAGCAGATATGCGCGTGTCCATGGAGTTCAAGATTCTTTCTCTTTCGATCCAGCATTAGTGAGCTGAATCTACTAATTGACACTTTAAATGGAAAGGTGAATCCAAATTCAATCACTTTTACTACCTGAACATAATTAAATGGCAAGTAATCTAGTTTGTATGGATTGTATCTTCGTTGGTTTTAATTTGATTTCGAAGATGCAAATGCGAAGCTAGTATACATGAACCGAAAATATCGAAAATGATGAAACCGGAAATCTAACTAAACTGAAATGGTTTGGATATAAACAAGTCTCTAAAACCACCAACATAATTTTTTTATTTTTCAAAATCTAATCATCCTCCTAGCAGCTAACTGGTTGAGGGCCAAATTAAGACCAACTAAAATGTTCTCCTTTTTCTTACAACCCAATCTCTTAAAGATGATTTTAGGGGTGTTCATTAGTTTGGTTATCTGGTTGTTCGGTTTATTCGGTTCGATTAGTTCGGTTAAATTTTTTTTGGTATAACCGATAATCGAATCGAACCGAATTAAAATTGATTAAACCGAATCGAATAATCGAAAACCAAATTCCCATAACCGAAAATCAAACCGTATAACATGAATTAATTATTTATGTATTTTTTTATATGGATTTTAAAAACAAAAAAAATTCAAATTCAAAAAATGTTTATCTTTATAATACGGAAGAGTTTTAATATCTTTTTTATATATAAATATATTATATATATTTATTTGAATTCGGTTTTCGGTTTACATTGCTAGAACCATAACCGAACCGAAAATCGAATATTTAATTCGGTTCGGTTCGATTTTAGCAAATTCGGTTCGGTTTGGTTATTTTTGTTTCGGTTTTCGGTTTATTTGGGCATTGCCCAAACCATGAACCTCACAATGTGTCTAACGAGACTTGATCTCACAACCTTTTGATTGGTAAGCAACTCACGTAACACATTGTCAAACGCCATGGGTTTTGCTAGGGCAGTTTATGGTAAATTCTCTTGCAATATCATTTACCCATTCATGGGTACAAAAGGTGAACACTATAAATACTTTTTTTAACCGCAAATTTTTACAACCTACAACATCTAATTGACAAATTCTATCTCACATGGATCCAATTAATACTTGAACCCCCAAAAAAACCCATCTCCAGTAAGCCTTGAACCCACAACCTCTCGATCGATGGGGCACTCACTTACCGCTAAACCAAAAGGCATTTGGTAAATTCTATGAATACTTTACGCACCGTATAAAATAACTCATCATGCTTAACTTACAAAATAAATTATCATTTAACTTACCATTTTGAACGGTCAAACTATTTATTATGCACAATATAGGGGTGTAAACGAGACGAGACAGCTCGCGAGCTATTCGAGATCGACTCGTAAACTACTCGAAATCGACTTGATATAAACGAGTCGAGCTCGAGCTCGAGCTACTCGAGCACACTTTCGAGCCGAGTTCGAGCTCAAATATGCTCAGCTCGTGAGGCTCGCGAGCCCTTATCGAGCTTCAATGATATTACACTTTTACCCTTTTATATACATATAGTTACGTAAAATCGAGTCGAGTCGAGCTTGATATGGCAATTTTTTACCAAGTTCGAGCTTTAAATTTGGCAATATTCGAGCTCGAGCTCGAGTTTGAGATGACGAGCCAAACTCGAGCTTGAAATCCAAAGCTCGAACGAGCTCGAGTCGAGTTCGAGCTTGGCAGTACTCGACTCGACTCGGCTCGTTTACACCCCTATGCACAATCTTCTATATAAAATGACTTAAATGCTCTTGTTTTTTAAGCATTTCTACCACTTCCGGCAGCAACACCACCACCACCATCGGTTTTAGTCGTCGCCACGTCGCCCCCGTTGCCACTATCACAACTTTTAGCTCTCACCACCACCACTCCCTGCCACCACCACTTCTAGCTAGCACCACCACCACTCCCTAATACCACCTCCACCACTTCTATCAAACACCATCGCCACAACTCAACCATCACAACCACTACCAATCAACCATTACCACAACTCAACCATCACAACCACTACCAATCAACCATCACTACCGCCTATAGTTGCCGCCACCAATTCTAGCCAACACCACCAACACTTTTAGCCACCATTGTTTCCACCCGCCACCACCCACACTTTTAGCAACAAACAGAGAAATATATGTTGGTTTTTAAGGTTCTTAACTGAAAAATAAATCTGGAAATAACCATATTAAGAAGACGAAGTTGTGTGAAATGACCAAATAACCCTTAACATACAATTCTCGATATGTAGAATGACAGTATTTCATGTCCATTTAATATAATGAGTTAAAACATATAATACACCAATTATATTTAGAGTTTACCTTTTACGAATAATAGAACAAACTACAAATGGGAGTAACTAAGGACATATATTTTTGTTCAAGATGTGGAAGTCAAAACTTAATCTATTTAGGTAATTTGGTTCCCACGCTACTTATGCACTCATAAAAAGTTGAGATATGATATATAGGCCTAATTAAATAAACCTAATTATAGGCCTACAAATCTTATTGATGCATTTGTTCATGTAAGTATGACTAAGTCACTCTATTATACTATTCCTAATATACCCTTTCCAAATAAGTGAATAACTACTTTATAAATCACTGGTACTTTTTTTTCTATTCCTAATTTCTCACAAAAAAACTAATCTGCACTATAATTTTAGCAGTGACAATGTGACATACTGATAGTTTGACATGATGCATCAAAAATATATCGTACACATTTGCATGCGATTAAGGTTTCAGTCGAAAGAAATATTTAAAAATTCCATTTAAAACATCACAAAATCTCTCCACTGTTCAATTTTAAGAAATTATTATAATTATATTTTATAGGACTCATGCTCATGGCATTCAATCCATCACCAATAGAAATAAAAACATTGCTCCATGTCTCCGTAGTAAGTATATATAGCTTGTCTCAAAGTAATTAAATCATTATCAGTTATTACATGTTTCCCATGGGTGTAGAGATTATGGTGCAAACTCGTTACGAGGTATGAGACGTTGTGCCGGGCCAAAAGAAAAAAGAAAAATTAGATTTATTTGCAAATCATAAGGGTATATTAGGGTTAATATAAGATGTTGACTTAGTCATTAAATGCATGGACAAATGAGCCAATCAAATTGTTAGGCCTATATTTAGGTCTATTAATTAGGCGTATATATCATTTCTCTAAAAAGTTTATAAGAAACAATGTTACCTTTTATATTTGGAAGATATATGGCTCAAGCCCGTTTGTGAGCTTAGGATTTTTAGGGTTTTATGTGTAGTCATCATTATAAATTGTGGATCAATACTCACGGGGTTTCAATGTGTAATATGGTATCGGAGCGGGTCTGATCCTCAGACATAGGTGGCTAAGTTGAGCCACCTCCTTTATGGCACCCCGTCAAACTTTAGCCGCCGCTATATATCCTTTTAAAAAAATGTTTGCTTTTATTTTTTGTTTCCTTGCTTCTGCTTTTGCTGTTGCTGCATGGTGAAGATTAATCTCCGCTTGCTGTCGGATGTCTTCATCAACAAATATATTATTTGCTTTTGCTACTGCATTTATTTGCTTTACTGCTTCTTGAAGAATTGCTTCCGCTCGCTGCCGGAATTCTTCATCAACAATTTATGTTTTTATTGCTTTAATGTTTATTTAGTTTTCTCATCAAATCCGAGCTTTCGCGATTTCGCCGATCGGATTGCGGGAGAGTATTAGAATATATGGCCCAAGCCCGTTTGTGAGCTTAGGATTTTTAGGGTTTCATGTGTAGTCACCATTATAAATTGTGGATCAATAAAACATAACACCTCACGGGGTTTCAATGTCTAATATTCCTTAGGCTCAGTTGATCCCACATTCACTCATGGATGACTTAAAATCACATTCAAGGTGTTTTTGATTTCTCATTACTTCAAAACTCACCATCTTTCCGCTTCAATGTTTACACATTGTTTCTCTCATCTCAAAACACTTAGTTTGATATTTCTCTCATTTTTAACAAATTGATTTTACTCATTTTAATTTTAAAATGCTATAAAATCTTATGCTTCATTTCTTGTGATTTTTAAGGAATTTTTAAAATTTTTCCTTAATCACCATATGGTTTCTACAGCCATTTACCATCCTCAAAACTCCTAGTGTCATCCATGATCACTCATTGGTGTTTCTAAAACTCCATTCTCTCCATAAAAGTCATCATTGGCTATTCTCACTCATTATACTTGGCCATTTAAGTCTTCTACCATTTAAGACACCTTAGTGGACCAAATAACTCAGGATATGTAGGTACTAGACCTTACTAGAACCCAATCATTCCTTTTTTATAGCTTCTGATAGCCGGACCCCTGTCTTAAAGCTAGCCGGATCCCTAGCTTAAAGCTAGCCAGATCCTTCAAGGGAGGGATCCGTTGGAATCAGATGCACAAAAAGATTATTATCACTTTGTTATAATCATTTCAAACCCTCTTAGTTAACATAAACACTCCACATTGTCTTAAATTACTCCCTAGAACATAGCAACACTATAGTTGACTCTTGTGCATGCAAATCATTGCAATTTAAAGAACTTTAGTAGTTTAGGCTTTAATTCACTTGCCCAATTTCTTCCTTTATAAACCACTTGTATTTGTACTTCCAAACCACCATTCAAACACTCATTCTCTGTAGCAAAACTTCCTCTTTCAATTCTTACCTTTTAATATTTCACCATGAGAAAAGCACCTAGTGCAAACTCATCAACCAAAAGCCCTCCAAGGAAAATTACTCATGCTGTCCATGAAATCTCATCAACCGAGTCATCACCCAACAAAACTCCAAACATTAGAGTTCTTCTCCAACCAACTCTACCCATTAAACCAACTCCGCAAAGACTTGTTCCCACCAAACAACCTTTCCAAACACCACTATACCTTCAAAACCAAACACTCCCACTGTTAGTACAAAAAGTGTGACGGATTGTAATGAGTGTTAGTATTGCTTGTTGGATTGGGCTAACAAGCTATTGGTGGGCTGATCTTTTACTAATTCAAGTAGTTTGATTGAATTCCCTGCACTAGAAGAGTAAACCATTAGCCTTCCCGTGGGGACGGAACCCACGATTAGACTCCGGCGTGAGAGTAAGTACACATTCTTGTCAGAGAAATAAGAGTATGTGTGTGTTATTATGAAAGAAAAAGTTGTACCTGGTATGGGGATTAGAGCCCCTTTTATAGGCGAGGTTTACCGCTAGGGTTTCCTGATTACCCGCATATAGTAGTTAGCTGCCGGAGCCGGACTGTTGTTCCCGTTTCACAATCGTATAAAAACAATTAAAGTAATAAACCAACTGATTGCGAACAATGACTGAAATAATGTAAGTAAAAACACACTGAATAATTTTCAAATTATATATTCTTTATTAGAAACGAATCAAAAAGAATACATTACCCAAGTACTTGCGGAATAGTACTTGGGATTGAAATGACAAAGTATGGTATCTCCTCACTAAGCTCAGGCTAAATCTGAGCACAACTACAAAGGAACCACTGAGCTATCTCAAGGACAAAGTTGTATTTGGAGGAGTGAAAGATGGCTTTTGTGTGTGTTTTACAATTAATCCACAAGCTTAAAATTCTTCCACATTGTCTATTATGCTATTTATACAAGTATGGTTTTGACTCTATCCTAGAGGACAAGCGACAATTCTGAAGACAAAATCGATGTATTTTGTCTCTCTTATTAACTATATTGGGTAAGTGACAAGGTGATTTCTTCTTGTCGGTGATGACACCGAGCACGATAGTTAATGATTCGTGGAAAGTTTGACTTTGGTTGATAAGGACTTACGTCTTATCTGCTCAAACTTATCCCGCCTTGTCCCACTCATTCTTTAGTCTTCATAGCCTTCAATCTTGATCTTTAGCTTGTCTTGATGTTAGTAGTTGGTGAGGAGTTTGGGATTGGTGAGTTATTGTCATCACTCACCGAATCCACCATCTTCTTCTTGACTCGCCTTCACCCCTTAAGTTCCGCCTTCGAGTGGAGAGACTTCTTCTTTGTCTCTTCGAGTATCTCGAAGACGACTCACCGAGACTATTCCTCGATGACTTGTTAGTGTTTAAGGGACTAAACACTTAGGGTATTTTCTATTCAAATCCTAGACTTAAGGGGTTTGGGTATTCACTGAACCCAACAGTCTCCCCCTATTTGGATATACAAATAGCCTAAGTATTTGATCAATGTAAGTGAGCAAATGGCTTCTTCTTACACTGAATGTACTAATGAACATAATAAGGAACACTGAATATTTTAACAAAACATACATTGTTTATTGATTAGATTACATAGTCCCTATCACTAGTACAAAAGATAAATGATACAACATATGATGTCAATCAAGATGGATTCCCAGTGCTTCTAGCTTTGGTTTCTTCTTGAGAAGTGTTTCTTTGTCAGGGTGCTCTCTTATCTTGGCATTCAGGTCAGTGCAAAACCTGATGTTTTCTGGAGTTTGGATTTGAGAGGCCACTGGTAGGTAGTTTGCCATTGTAGCCACCTCTGCAAGATCTATGTCACTCCACCTTTGGAATGCTGGGTTCCCATAGACATTGATGCAGGTTTTACTGACCAGGTCTTAATATTTATAATGTCTCGTTATACCTATGGTCTACCCTAGTGCACTAACGGGCAGTGTACCCGGTCGTGTGTAGTGTAGTAATCGGTAAAGCCGAGGTCGTCCCAAGAGGTATATGTGTTGGATTATTACTAAGTGTAGGTGTCACAGATTAATAAAGGTTTCGATAGGGATTTAATTAATTAAACTACTAAAACAAAATAAAATAAAGCAGATAAATGGTAAAGGGAAATCAATAGAGGAAAGTGGTGCTAACCTAGTTAATCCTCCTTGCTAGTTATGTCTACGTCTACTTACTTCCAATTACTTCAGGTGGGGTCAAAGTCGAGAGGACAACATTTGGTCAATTTGCCATAACCTATCGGCAAAGATGCCACCACAGAGAAGTCGGTGTCCCTCATAAGTCCTGTTGTTCCCGGTCCTCTAAGCCAAGTCATTAAGTACCGCTACATGCTAGATTTATAATAGTGAATGCCGGCCGTTAGGAACTTAGACACGCACCCCTAATTCTTAAGTTCATCCAAGCGATAGGTGATTAGTTGGTTAAATCGCACAAGTAGAAAGGGTCGTCGGTTGGTCATATCTTACCCTTCCGTCTCGATCCGCTCACCTAGGGTCACTTGGTAATATCTCCTAGGCAATTGGCCTCTATCGCCATTCAAAACTACCGAACCAAGGGTGGCTACCAATAAACTATGCATGCATACACTTAGAAATAATTATACGGAAGTAAAGTAAATGCAAACAAAACAATTAAGGAATCATAACTAGGCCGGCACCAAAAGTCGCTTAGCAGCTCATATTAATCATGCAAACCAATTCAATATTCAAAGGTACGAAATACATGAATTGAAAGTAAAGAAATATAAAACGCTAATGCTTATCGTAGGGGAGTGATTTATCCCTTGAGACGACCGTATGCTCCTCTAGACACCTTGAGCTTTTTCCCACGTTCTCACGAGTGTTGTGTGTGGAATGGAATGAATAGAAATCTTTGGAATTAGTGGGGTATTTATAGGCGGATATGGGTTCTGGCGTAACTAATATAAGAGTTACGCCGTAACCTTCTATTTCCTCGTATTTTGCACTAGATCTGCTGGTTACGGCGTAACCTTATGAGTGGTTACGCCGTAGTCTTCAATAAACTCGGTTACGTCATAATAGATGCAATAGTTACGGCGTAAGTATCAGCGGCGTGGAACCTCATTTGACCTAATATAATTACGTCGTAACCTTCTAATAAGTTGGTTTTCTGAGTCACGCAATAGTTACGGCGTAATGTGAGAGACGAGTTACGCCGTAACTTCTTCAAAGTAGCATACTGTGATAAATCTTTAGATATTTCTCGAGTTCCGCTTCTCTTTAGCTCCAATGCTTGTAATTTACCCGAAGTGGAAAACAATGGAAAACAAGCGTAAATCCATATAAATGATATAAATTACAAGCATTATCGGGAAATTGACACTTAATATTCATGTTATCAAATATCCCCACTTGAACTCTACTTGCCCTCAAGTAGACCTTATTAGAAAGATTCCTAAAAGATATCTCCATAATCTGGAAAATATAAGTTTATAAATCCTTTATGCTAGAATAAAACAAAGCCGAACACCTCACGAAAGGGGAACAAAACACTCAAATCTCTCAACTATTCTAAGTGTCAATTTCGGGTGATAACTCAATCGCACACCATAGCATGTATTCTATCATAAGCTTGGCGGTTACACAAATCTCCACCACTAGAGTTAAGGGCTAAACAATTCTCGAAGGCAATATGTGTAGACACGACAAAGGTTAAGGGGTGACTCGTCATTACTAACATGTCACGGCGAAGTGGACAAAATCAATGATACGTGACCAAATCCATGGCCAAGACACCAAAGATTGCTCGCTGCATCACCTAGACACGCTTCATGACTAAAGGGTAGGATAAGACATGGGATATATAATTGGTGTAAAATAAAAAACAAGCAGGTTGTCTAAATCTATAACCAAGTCATCACCACTTACCGTCCGCCCAAAGTTCAAGCTTTGAAGTCAAGAAATCGGATCATGAAATGCAAGGTAGATGTGTCATTAGAGGACGTCGTGATGGGCACACTACCTTTTATCCAACTATTGGCATAATTACCAACTCCAATATTTAAATGTGACCGAGGTGGCCTCATCGATACTAAATCTATGAAGCTCATACTACAGTGCTTATAACATCGCACTTTACAATAACATAACAACTATTTTTTTTTGAATCATAACTAAAAATACTAAACATAATATCCCCCCACTTGAGATGAACAATAGGAATTCGGGGGGTCTTCAATGATCTTCAGAAATGTTGTCGATGAAAGCGTGATTTCTGAACCTTTCCACTCGAACCTTGAACTTAGGCAAATGATGACTTCTCAATCACAAATAAAGACTACAGGGTAGGCTAAGGTGTATAGGTGTATCGAAACAATGTATAGGGTTAACAAAATGAAAGGAATGGCTCAGAAGGGTGTATCTAGGAGTATCTTGCATTAAAGATGAGTGCAACAAAAGGGTTTCACATGGGGGGTCGAAAAGTCGAGGTGACTAATCGATAGACACACAATGGTAGGCTGTTTGGGTGATAATCCTATAATATTGCCTTCTAAAACTGAAAAGTCCAAATACATCGAGCTAACTCAACATACCTTGTCTATGGTCTAGAAATGATGCAAAGGCCAAGTTCTAAAGTTTACAAGCTACCGACACACTCATAATATGGTGGATTTGGTGTAAAATATTGGAAACGGATAAGGCTAATCTCACCATATAATATCAAGGGTTGTATGTGCTCGGCTAAGGTCTAATCTAGTTAGGTTAAGAAAAACATGTCAAAATTTTAAAAATGGCATAATTTTTCAAAATAAACTAGAAAAATGAGGGCGAAATAATGTTCAAGAGATAATGCTACTCCGTCCCCCACTTGAATTGTACAAAGTCCCTTTTGTACTAAGCATTAAAGAAAGGTGAAGAGAAGGTAGAATTAGGCGAGAACTTTCCCGAAATTTGCTCCATAAAGAAGGAAGCCCACGAAAAGAGACGTGCCTTCAGATAAGCATCATGAACAAACTTCAATCCACGAAATCACACTACCGACAAGCATAATTCTAAAAGAAAAAATGAAAATGATAAAAACCTAACTCACTTTCAGAGCAATCACGGTTGCATTTAACGAATGCAACAAGTTTTTAAACCACTTGGTTTCCCAGTGGACGAGTGAAGTCTCGTGAGGGTTTACTGAGGAACACACCCAAAAGTTCATTTAAAATACTAATACAAGGTTCTTGTGTTTGAAAATGAAACAATTAAACGAGAGGAAGGTTACGTCGTAACTCTTTTGAGGAGTTACTGCCGTAACTAGCAAAACTGTCATAAGTCGCAAAAGCGAGTGGTTCTGGCGTAACCACAGAGATGGTATTACGCCGTAATTGGTAATGCGTAATGAATTACTGCTGCTAAAAGGATGGTTACTGGCGTAATCACCAAAATGAGTTCTGTAGTAACTCTGTTCGAATCGACAAGAACCGCAGAAGAATTACTTCCTCGTTTCTGCACAAATAGTTAGAAAACACAAACCCTACGAAATGGAAATAAAACAAAAGAAAGGGATAATTCGGGTTGTCTCCCGAAAGAGCACTTTTCTTTATTCTGATCTTTAAGTTAGACTCGAGCAGCAGGGCTACCGGTGCTTGTTGGTCATTTCGTGGATATGGCAATCTCCACGCTGGATCCAACTTACCAAATTCTCATCCCGTTTGTAGTCATTCCTAATTCTAAACGGCCGAGTAGAAACTCTTGATTTTCCGGTAAGGGTGTTCAATGCCTTTTCTTTGTCCTCCTCATCGATATCGAGCGGTGGTTGAGCTTGACTCAACCGCCTCTTGGTCCAATTTTAAAGTTCTTGATCGTTCTCGGCATTTTGAAAATAGTCTTATCATCGTTAATCTTCAACCATACTAACCCTTCGTTTTCATTTTTATCTAAACACGACATTTCCTGAAAAGGCCTCCCTAAAATTACTCCCGTAAGTCCATCCTCCACAAATTCACTTACGTCGTCTAGAACCATAAAGTCCACCAAAAATGAACGAGTTCCAACGAAGACATGGATGTTAGTTGCAAACCCAAGAAAGTTATTCCCCTTATATTCTAACTCTTTCTTCATAACTCGGTTGTAGCATTCTTTTGACATGATATTGACTGGGGAAGTAGTGTCAATAAATGGGTGGAAGTCAATGAACCCCGATTTTGCATGAGATCTTGAGATAATAGGGGTTTCTATGATGTATGCCGGTTCCTACCTCATGAAATCTTTGTTGATTGGGTTGCGAAAAAGTCTTATCAGAGTTATCTTGCCAATGGGCCATCTCGGCGTCACTTGAGAGGTCTTGACTTAATCCTAAGTTGTCCTCTTCCTCAAAATTGACAAAACATCAAAATCTCTTCCCGAGTCAACCTCTCCGGGATCCGGGGTCGCTAAGAAATTCTTCTAAAGCTTCACCAAAAGCGCCTCTGTGGTCAATTGCACATACCTTTTCCGGTAGACAAATGTTCATTAGGTCTCGAAAGTAGTAATTTCTCCATTAGCTTCAAGAGTCAACTTTCCAAAGAAAGACATCCACCTTAGTATGGGCAGTGGCAAGCATAGGCCTACCTAAAATGACTGGTATTCTGTTATCTTCCGGAATGTCAAGAATCACAAAATCTAATGGGAAAAGGAATTTCTTAATCTTTACTAACACAATTTCAACGATGCCCAATGGCGATTGCATAGATTGATCAACCATTTCAATTTTCATCTTGGCCGGCTTTAAGTTACCAATCCCCATACGCAAAAACATCGAACGAGGCATTATGCTAATACTGGATCCAAGATCAGCAAGGGCATTACACATGTTTAGACTCCCGAACAAGCAAGGGAGAGTGAAACATCCTGGATCTTTTTCTTTTGTGGTAGCTCGTTCCTCAAAACCGCTGAACATCTTTCGTTGAGGTGAATTGTCTCATCAATGCTTAATTCCTGTGCAATATCATCATGATTAGTTTTAATAGAATTATTGATAGGTAAGTTTACCGGTAAAGTTTGGTCCGTAGTATTTGTCTTTCCATGTCGATTAGCCGCTTAACTTTTTCCGAAAAGTCAAAGTTTCTTCAAGGATAGTTTCTCTGATGTGGACAACTTCCTCCTCGCCACTTCTAGATAATCGTAGATGGCTTCGAACATGAACTAACACTCTTCTCCAATCTCTTAATCCTATCATCGTGAATTTTGAGAGAAGAGCAGATTATCCACGAATGTTCTCATCAATTTTCAATCCTATCATCTCGTTCTCTTGATTCCTTGATGTGGTCAAGAATTTTTCTCTCAAGATCGCTCCCGTTTTGGTCCCAAACACGCTCTTAACCCTCTCAACCCCGCATGCTTGACTTTTCTTTCTAATCTTCGTTTTTCGAAAATTTCCCCATAATTGTATTCTTGCTTTGTTATCGTCTTCATTACCTTATGAGCGAAATTGTCTCTCGGTCCGTACACTGTATCCATGTGCCACTTGTAGCAATGTTCAGAAATCCGTTGAATACATTCCAGGGCCTGGTCAGGAGTCATGCTAGGAATAGGTCTCGGTGAATCGAGAAGTTCTCGTGTTCGCGCATTAATCCCAAGATAGAAGACGTATACGATCTGATGTTTTTTTAAATCATGGGTAGGGCATCGATAGAGCAGGTCATTAAATCTTTCCCACGCTTGGTAAAGCGTTTCTTCTCCAACCTGAACGAATTGATAGATTTTCCCAAGAAGCTTGGCCATTTTTGAAGGAGAGAAAAATTACAGGACAGATTCTTTTCTAAGTTTATCCCATGCTCCTTTACAATCATTAGGGAGTTTATTATACCATCTTTTATTTGTCCCGAAAGAGTTATAGGAAAATCCTTGCGGTGGATGAATAGCTTGGAGTACCTCGGCGTTGAAAAGAGAGGATAAGTGGAGAACTTCTTCACGTGATCCCGAGCGTCCTCATCTTCATCTCCGAAAACTTAAGTTCGTGTAACTCTCGAATAATATGATCCGGAATAGAGTATTTTTCGATGTGAGAATCTGTGAAGCTTCGTTTGCGCTTCTCATTTGGTCGCTCCAAATACTGCTCCATAGTTAGGTCATCGATATTATTTTCATTGATGACCTCCGGTTCTGCGTCAGACTGGTCTAATTCATAAAATGAGAAGATGTTGTGAATAGGAACCGGAGAGTAAACTTTCCTTCTCCGAAATTGCTTCTCCGGGTCGTCGAATGGAGTGGCTAGAAAAGGCCTCGAGCTGCGAGTCTTGTATCCTGACATAATAAGAAAGAAAATTAAAAACAGACTTGATTGGAAATCCTAAAATAGCTCCCGACACGGCGCCAAAAACTTGATGCGGTTTTCTTGACTGTGTCTTAATATTTATAATGTCTCGTTATACCTATGGTCACCCTAGTGCACTAACAGGCGATGTGCCGGTCGTGTGTCGTGTAGTAATCGGTAAATCCGAGGTCGTCCCAAGAGCTATGTGTGTTGGATTATTACTAAGTCTAGGTGTCACAGATTAATAAAGGTTTCGATAGGGATTTAATTAATTAAACTACTAAAACATAATAAAACAAAGCAGATAAATGGTAATGGGAAATCAATAGAGGAAAGTGGTGCTAACCTAGTTAATCCTCCTAACTAGTTATGTCTACGTCTACTTACTTCCAATTTCTTCAGGTGGGGTCAAAGTCGAGAGGACAGCATTTGGTCAATTCGCCATAACCTATCAGCAAAGATGCCACCACGGAGAAGTCGGTGTCCCTCATAAGTCCCGTTGTTCTGGTCCTCTAAGCCAAGTCATTAAGTACCGCTACATGCTAGATTTATAATAGTGAATGCCCGGCCGTTAGGAACTTAGACACGCACCCCTAATTCTTAAGTTCATCCAAACGATAGGTGATCGGTTGGTAAAATCGCACAAGTAGAAAGGGTCGTCGCTGGTCATATCTTACCCTTCCGTCTCGATCCGCTCACCTAGGTTCGGTTGGTAATATCTCCTAGGCAATTGGCCTCTATCGCCATTCAAAACTACCGAACCAAGGGTGGCTACCAATAAACTATGCATGCATACACTTAGAAATAATTGTGCGGAGTAAAGTAAATGCAAACAAAACAATTAAGGAATCATAACTAGGCCGGACCAAAAGTCGCTTAGCCGCTCATATTAATCATGCAAACCAATTCAATATTCAAAGGTACGAAATACATGAATTGAAAGTAAAGAAATATAAAACGCTAATGCTTATCGTAGGGGAGTGATTTCTCCTTGAGACACCTTCGTATGCTCCTCTAGACCGCCTT
Source organism: Chrysanthemum lavandulifolium (assembly GCA_022545495.1). Lineage (NCBI taxonomy): Eukaryota > Viridiplantae > Streptophyta > Magnoliopsida > Asterales > Asteraceae > Chrysanthemum > Chrysanthemum lavandulifolium. The sequence continues at coordinate 98,298,449 of CM040243.1, read as the reverse complement.
GAGCTTTTTCCCACGTTCTCGAAAAGTTGTGTGTGGAATGGAATGAATAGAAATCTTTGGAATTAGTGGGTATTTATAGGCGGTATGGGTTACGGCGTAACTAATATAAGAGTTACGCCGTAACCTTCTATTTCCTCGTATTTTGCACTAGATCTGCTGGTTACGGGCGTAACCTTATGAGTGGTTACGCCGTAGTCTTCAATAAACTCGGTTACGTCATAATAGATGCAATAGTTACGGCGTATGTATCGGTGACGTGGAACCTCATTTGACCTAATATAGTTACGTCGTAACCTTCTAATAAGTTGGTTTTCTGAGTCACGCAATAGTTACGGCGTAATGTGAGAGGCGAGTTACGCCAGAACTTCTTCAAAGTAGCATCTTGTGATAAATCTTTAGATATTTCTCCGTTCCGCTTCTCTTTAGCTCCAATGCTCGTAATTTACCTGAAAGTGGAAAACAATGGAAAACAAGCGTAAATCCATATAAATGATATAAATTACAAGCATTATCGGGGGAAATTGACATTTAATATTCAGGACTATTTGATGTTATCAGACATCAATAAAGAAAAGTCCTCTTTCAGGCTTTTCAATACAAATACAATTCATGAACTTCACTCCTTCAGGTAGCTCCCTGTTGCAGTCAAGGCCAGGTACCTTGATTTCAGGTCCAGATTCAACCCTTTTCCTCTTACCATGGGTTGGCTGAGACTGAGATCCTTGAGCTGCGGTTAGAGCTGTTTGTATCCCAAGCTGTGCTGGTGCTTCCCTTAGTCTTTCATACCGCTTGCTGAGGGATTTCATCAGCTCCTTGACCACTGCATTTTGCTTCTTTGCAATGATAGGACCAAGCTCATCAAGTTCAGTGATCCCAAAGTCGGTGAATTTCGGGGATCATGAACTTCAAATGCCTTTATCATCCCCCAAGAGACATTCATTGCCGGTGGTTTGGATCCGGGATGATTTTACATCGATGATTTTTCAGCAGCCTTCTACTTGTCATGGTCCAGTTGTAATGGTTGATCCGTTCTTGCCTGATGGCAGCAACCTTTATGTTCTTTTCATCTAGCTTCTTTCTCATGGCAGCCATTTCAGCACACTGAGCATCTTTAAACTTTTGGCTTGCCTGTCCCTTTTCAAGCTTCTTAGGATCAATCCCAATTTTTTTAGCTTCTTCAGCCACTACTTGGACCAGAGCTTCTTTGCTTTTCTTTTCCTCCTCAGCCAGTTTCTTTCGCTTGTCTTCCTTTTCAAGGTAGGCTGTTAGCTGTTATGGAGTGAGCAGGTACTTTGTGTTGCCGATGACATAGGGAATCTTCTCAGGCTCTGGTGTGGTCATTAAGGCTTTTCCCTTATCCTGAGCTGACGAAGAAGATGCTACCAGTGGAGGAGTTGTGATTATTGGTGTTGCTGTTGCTAATGTCATTGTCACTGTGGTTGTTCTTGTTGTTGATGGTGGGGTGATGAGAGTGGTGTTCTTGATATAGGTTGGTGGCTCCCCTCGGTGTGAGAAGGAGTTTCTTCAGTTGCTCTCTCCCCCTCAACTGTTGCTGCAACTTTAGTGAGAGCAAGAGTTGCTTTGGATACTGAGGGAGAAGGAGGTGCTTGACCTTTAAAGGCTTGATAAATCTCCGAGACCATGGTCTTGATGTCAAATGTATCTTGTTGAATACTTGTCACCTTTTCAGCAAGATTGGCCTGAGATAATTCCAGTGCAATCATTCTAGGCCCAAGATTCCAGGCCATAGAAGAGGATGCTTTAGCTAGATCATGAACTTGAGCATCCAGTGAACCCAGTGTTGATTGAAGAGACTGAATGGAAGACAGAAGACCCTGAACATTTGCAGAGTGAAGCATGTTGATCAGTTCAGTGAGGCTGGAAGAATTCTTCATGTAAGCCTCAGTAGCCTCTAGCACTTTGGAGTTAAGTGCCGGGTCTTCTTTAACAGAATCCCTGATTTCATCCAGCTTGGTGTGAGACTCTTGAAAGTACTTGAGAAATTTTATCAGGTTGTCATCCAGTCTGTGTAGATGTTGATACATTAGATCCTTGTGCTCATCAGTGTTGGCATTGAAATTAAGCACTTGATTCGGATCGGCATAATCGAAGGCGCTCAACGTCTTGATCCCGAGAGTATCTGCGACACGTAATATAACTTCACGAAGCCTTTGTGATCCACATAACCAGCTGTCGTTCAGTCAGTGGAAGAATGTTGTCATACTTTTTGAATTCCTCCGGACAGGATGAAGAAGAGGAGTCAGAGTTATTATCTTCAGTCTTTTGTGGATCAGGCTGATGCTCTTGTTCTTGTGATTGAACATCAGCGTCCATTTCATCTCCAGCTGAGAGTATTTCTTCTTCACTGTCAACAAGTTCTTCATCAGAAAATAAGATTTCATTGACCTCAGCAATAGTTAACAAACCAGTGGTGGTGATGGGTTACATATCGGTAAGGGTGGTATTTGTCCTCGAGTCTTTGTCCCCACAGCTCCTTCAAGCACCGTGGGTGATTCAGTGCTATCCTTAGAAGCGGTGGCGGTCATATTCCTATCGGTGGGTTGTTCGTTTCCCCAGTCTTTGGGATCATTCGTTTGGCCCTCGACAAAAAGCGTGTTTTGCTGAGTGTCCTCCTCGAGCCGAGTGGAAGCGCCCTGTCAGTGGGTTGTTTGTTTCCCTCGGATCTTGGGAGTAGTAGTTGGGACCAAGGAACTGACCGTGATGTATCGTTGTCCTTCGTTGTCACCGGGTGGATGTTGCTTGGTCACCCTTGGGTGTCTTTTCGATCTGGGGCTTTTGGCCTTTTAGGCTGGGCTCCAAATGTCGAGGCCACGAGACTTGGGTTTGGTCTTAGTCGATCTGAGACATCCCTTTCTCTTTTAGGAGCGGGGTTTAGAGACACGGAATCCGCTTTGGTTGTTTACACAACCATATCTTTGTCAATTCTATATCAATGACCGGGGATGGGTTCTTTTGAAAATTTGATGCACTCGGGGTGGTTGGTAAAGCACCATGTTGAAAATCTGAGTGTAGTTGCAACCCAAGAACACTTGCAAGCACAAGAAACAAATCTAGGGTATGAAGCGTATTTCACCCTAGTTTTGTTCGTAACAGTTACAAGATCGTCAGAATGATCTCCCCATGTCAACATTAGTACGGTCATCAAGCGAAGAAGCCATCATCAACCGAATAGAATTAATCTATTCGATGGATGAGTGGTTTCACGAGAACACGAATCACAAATGTGAACAAGATCCTCCAAGCCACGGAAAGGAGTTCTTGGTGGTGGGGTTTTGTCCAAAAGTTTTGGATCAAGTGCAATTTTTCTAACTCGGCCTTTACAATGGCTAGTTTAGGAGAGGAACATATTTTCCATTGTTGTAGTCAAGCCACATTGATGAACAAAAGTTTTGAAGTCCAAGGTGACAATTTGTTGCCCATTTAAAATAGAGAACCCGATGAGAAACTCACGAGGGTCTTGGCATGTTCTCATCGATGGAGGTGTCGGGTCATAGGCCATCTGCGGTTGCCCGAACTCCACGAGGAAGTTGTGGTGCAGTATAGATGGGGACCGAGTAAAGGCTGTTTTAGTGGGCGATTCGTTAAAAATTTCATGATTCCTTATAGTTTGGGACATCATGTGGGTATTCAAAGTTTCCTATAACATTATTTGTTTTGAATTCAACATTTTCTAGACCGCCTACCCACTGAGGTGCAAACTGAAGAGACTGTGTTCTTGCCATTTCTATTGAGAAAAAATTTTAGGGTTTTGAAAAAAAATTTCTTGACAAGAACAATCAAAGGGGTTTGAGTCTCTTGAGTTTTGTGATGAAAAACTTTTTGTAAATTGTTTACAGAGAAGATTTTACTAAAAAACTGGTTGAGGATTTAAGGGACACAAAAAGTTTTCTGGGTTTGAGAAATAATTTTGACAGAGTTTAGATGCAGAAACAATTTGTGTGTGTTTTAATGTTTTGAGAAGGGTATTTATAGAGTGGTGAGAAGAGTATATTTTCCAATAATGAGGATTTTTAAAGTTGGTTTTTGAAAACGTTTTATTTACCTCCTTTAATGCCACCACTCCACTACCCGCAGTAATTTCCTGGTTTTTAAGGGAACAGTTGCAGTGCACAGTAAAAGTGCATTTTGCAGGATTAAATAATCATTAGGATATTTGTTGTGAGAGAAGGCATTTAATGCCAAGTGAGATGAGGTAAGGTTTGAGGGACCCTTGACATAGGTGACAGAAGGACATAGAGACATATATTCCTATATTAAATTGGTATGTTTACCAACCTAGGACATTTAAGTAACTAAAATACTTATTGGATTTAGTTACTCATTCAATGCTCAATATCCAATGTCAGGGTCCCTGAATGAGTCTTACTCATTCAGTGAGAAGTGTTGTTTTGGGGTTTTGTTCAGGGAGCATGGACTATTTCAGCGAGAACTCACTGAGATTGGGATTGATTTTCAGGTTGCTGACTTTCAATGTCAAGCATTCCCAATTCAACTTTCGGTCTCTGAAGGTAGGTTCATCTAAGGGTTTGGTGAAGATATCGACAAGTTGATATTCGGGAGGATGAAATGAAGTTCTATGTCTCCTTTCATTGTGTGGTCCCCGATGAAATGATATCGATATCAATGTGTTTGGTTCTTTGATGAAGGACGGGGTTGTTGGAGATTGCAATAGCACCGGTGTTATCACGGAAGATGGGTACCATTTTGTAATGGATGTCATAGTCACCGAGTTGACTTTTCATCCATAATACATTGGCACAACATCCTGCAATGACCACATACTCGACTTCAACTGATGACATGGCCACCGATTGTTGCTTTTAGCACTCCAACAAACCAACTTTCCTTGAAAAATTGACAGACCACGAGGTACTTTTTTCATCCATGTTGCGACTGCATAATCAGTCGAATACCCTTTGAGGTCAAACCACGAGCACTTTGGATAGTAAAGTCCAAGGCTTGGAGTTCCTTCGGATATCGAGGATTCTTTTGGTCTGCGATGAGATGTGATTCTTTGGGATTGGGCGATATCTTGCTATTAGACGATCGAGAATTGTATGTCCAGTGCAGGAAGCGATTAGATACATCGGTGAACCTACAATCCCTTGAAATGAGTTTAGTTAATCGATTTTCTAGTGAGATCGGGTCCAAGATTATTTGGAGGAACCATTGGAGTCTTCAACGAGGCACAATCGGATATCTCATATTTCTTCAAGAGATTTACGGTGTATTTCTCTTGACCGATGGTGATTCCTTTATCGCTTTTCTGATCGTAGTCAAGGAAGTATGTGAGTTCACCCATCATGCTCATTTCAAACTTCTTTGTCATCGCTTTTTCAAACTGTTTGCAAAGAGTATAATTTGTTGAGCCAAAGATGATGTCATCAACATATACTTGGACCAATATCACATCTTTTTTGTCCTCAGTATATAAGCAGATGTGTTGTCTATTTTCCTCTGAAAACTTGTTTTGAATCGGGAGGGAGAGAGTTTCATACCATGCTTTGGGAGCTTGTTTAAGTCCATATAGGGCTTTGTCAAGCTTGCAGACATAGTCAGGGAATTCACTACTCTCAAAGCCAGGAGGCTGCTGAACATACACATCTTCCTTGAGTTCACCATTCAGGAATACACTTTTCACATCCATTTGGTAAAATTTGAAGTTCATGTAAGTTGCAAATGCAAGGAAGATCCTAATGGCTTCCATTCTTGCAACAGGTGCAAATGTCTCATCATAGTCAATGCCCTCTTATTGACTGTAACCTTTGGCTACAAGTCTAGCTTTGTTTTTAATGACAGTGCCATTTTCATTAGTTTTGTTTCTGAAAACCCACTTCATCCCTATGACAATGACATCCTGAGGACATTTGATCAAGGTCATGACCTTGTTTTTATCAAACTGTTGAAGTTCTTCTTGCATAGCCTGAACCCAACTTGGATGTTTTAGAGCTTCAGTGACACTTTTGGGTTCTATTTATGATAGAAAATCGACATATAGACATTCATTGGTGAAGTCAGCATTAACTTAGCGACCATGCTTCTAGTGAGCATGCCTTCAGTGGGTTCACCAATGATGTTTACAAGATCTATGTCCTGAGATCTTGTCCACTTACATTGTGATCTAGGATCTGAGCTTGAGGTCACTGGAAACTCAGGAGTAAGTTCAGGTGTAGGAGCCACAGAGTCACTTAGATAATCTGTTGAGATGCTTTGTTCAGGTTAGGGTTTATGAATCACAGGTTCATGAACATTTGGTTCAGTATTACCTATCCCAGTAGGGACTGATTGATTATCAATGAATTCACTGATAGTTGGTTGAGGAAGGTTGTGGGGTAAGACATAGTATGAGATGTCAGCATCAGCTTGATATGAGGAATTGATTTTAGTGTTGAACTCATCAGGAGGATATCTTGTTGAGTCATCAATTCCTATTTCCTCCACTGAGGTATTGGGAAATCTGATGCTTTCTGAACTTTCATCAAAGGTGACATGAAAGGTTTCCTCAACTTGTTGTCTTCTAGTGTTAAACACCCTGAAGGCTTTAGAGATCAGTGAGTAACCAAGGAAATACCCATCATCAGCTTTCGCATCAAACTTGCCTAGGTGATCCTTGTGGTTGTGAATGAACACATGACACCCAAACACATGAAAGTAGCTGATATCAGGAAGTCTACCTTTGAAGATCTCATATGGGGTTTTGTTATGTCTTTTGACAATGATTGACCTATTTTGAGTGTAACAGGCTGTTTTGACTGCTTCAATCCATAAGTGCTTTGAGAGTGCTAAGCCATTTAATATAGTTACGCGACCTCAATGAGAGTTCTGTTTTCCTTTCACTACCCCATTTTGTTCGGGGTGTAAGGAGATGAAATTTTTGGGAAATTCCTTTTCATCACGAAATTCTCAAGCTCTTAATTTCGAACTCGATACCATTATCGATTCGATTTGTTTCACGATAATGTCATTATGATTTTCAATATTCACGATGAATGACATTATGGTTTCAAATTTGCTGACTCTTTTGGAAAGAAAGTATACCCAGTGTATCTTGAAAAATCATCAACAATGACAAGTGTATACTTCTCATGTTGGATTGATCTTGGACTGACTGGTCCAAAGAGATCCATGTGCAGGAGGTGAAGGCAACTTTTGATCGAGAAATTATGTTTTGTTTTGAATGATGCTCTGTGGTGTTTGCATTTTTCACAGGCTGAGCACGGTTTTTCTTTTGCAAAAACCAGTGATGGTAAGCCAAGGACTTTGTTTTGTTTTGCCAAGTTGTTGATGTTTTTGAAATTTAAGTGAGAGAGTCTCTTGTGCCATAGCCAATTGACAGTTTCAGTGGCTTTGGCAAAGAGACAAGTTCCATCTTGAGAGAGTGTTGACATGTCTAAGACATAAACACCATCTCTCCTAGGAGCTATGAAAACAACTTCTTTGTTGGCATTGAAAATGGTGCCTTGTTTGTCATTGAATTGCACAATGTACTTAGCATCACATAATTGAATGACACTGATGAGATTGTATTTTAGACCATTGACATAAGCTATTCTAGAAAAAACTATTCCATTGCAGTATACTGAACCATAACCTTTAGTGGGACATGATGAGTTATCACCAAATAATACCTTGGGTCCTGGTTCCTTTACATACTTATGCAGATACTTCTTAACGCTAGTCATGCTTCTTGAGCATCCACTATCTAGATGCCAAATAGGCTCCCTGGCGTGTCTCTGCATAAATAGTAAACTGAATTAATTTCTCTTGGTAACCCACATGCTAGTGGGCTTGGGTCTAAAGGTCTGCTTGAATTTGGCAATAGACTCATGGTCATTGGTTGAGTGCATTCTGCTACCACAGGTTTTGCATTTGCTGACTGAGGATGACTTAGTGATGCGGGGTTGTTTTGAACTTCTCATTGCTTGGATGACACTGTCATGCTGGGATGTCTCATGAGTTGGATTTCCGCAAATATCACAGTAGGTGTTCATGAGACAATCATCAGGATGATGATCATTGAAGCCACATTGTGGACAAGGAGGAAAGGGTTTTGCTCTATGCCTATGAGCTTGTTTGGAGGTTGAAGCATGTTGATGACCAACATTGGTATGTCTTGCTTCACTTAATGAACTTACATACTGTAAGTGATCGGAAGTTCTGCGATCGTCCTTTTTGCAGATCATATAAAAAAGGATTCTATAGCAATTATCAGTGGTATGACTGGTATAATGGCACATATCACATACGCACAGGGTTTGGTGTTGGATTTTGACCTTGATGAACTAGAGGAGGTCGACTTAGTTTCCTTGATTGAATCGGAGCTTTTTGATGGATTCCATCTTGTCGATTAACTTCCTCACAAGTTCGATCGGTTGTTGGATTTGGTGCCTTGATGGGGAACTGAAGATGTGGAGGTCTCAGTGGGAATAGAGTCATCTTGGGTTGGTTTTGTTGGTCTTTTCAGGATGGTTCTACCAAGTCCAGATCTTTCTTTTGGTGAGTGAGGGTTGAATTGCAATAGAGTAAGCTCGAGCTAGGTGCGGCACCACGAAGAGGTTTCGGTGGGCGGTGTTTGAGATTCGGCTTTAGACTCGAGAGATGTGTTCGGTACTCTGGGCACATCAGGGAATCAAGCATGCTCTTTAGAGCTTGGCTTTGAGCTCTAGTATTCTTCTGAGTAATCGAAATTTGGAAGCTTACTCTCAGGGTTAACCCGTTCAACCCAATCACTGGACTTGGGCAATGACAACATATTGGTGATCATGCCACCAGACACAAATGGTTTTAGACCTTGGTCTTTATTGTGAGAATCATGGAGATGATTTTCACCAATGATTCTCTTTTTGCTACTGGGGGCTCCCACAACATCAAAGACCCTAGGATTCTTAACAGTCCAACTTTCAATGATACCTTTTTCTTTTTTAAGTTCTTCCTGAAGAGCTTGATTTCTTTTAACTAGTTCGGTGTTTTGAATTTGCGATGTGGCGACCTCAAGCTTAGCTTGTTTTAAAAGCGCGTTCATCCCTACAATTGTTTAATTCAAAACTTAACTTGTTGTATTTTGAAAAAAAGATTTAATCGTTGCTCTTCTACAAACTTAAGGTCAACATTGATATTAGTTCGTAAAAGACTGCCAATCAGGGTCATCATCCATAGAAAGTAAAATATTTACTGTCTTCATTGTGATGTTGACCCATTCTCCATTCCTGGCATGATTTTTCCCAACAGCTAGCTTGTCCTCTTCTGAGAGAGCCATCAGTGCACTAAGTTGCACCATTTCATCTTCTAAGGAGTCTGGCTCTTCATCCCAGTCGAAGACTTCAGCAACTAGGCCCTTGTTTTTACCCTGCACAGATTTAACATTGTTTGTAGTTTCTGAGAGAGTGGCCTCAAGCAGTGCTAGCTTAGCTTTGGCTTTCCTATACTTAGCTTCAAAATCCAGAGTTTTATTTTGATCGATTTGTTTTAAAGTTCGATGAGGCCGATAGATTTTTGTTGATATTTGCTAAAGCACGAGGCCGATTTGACCATGATGGTTTGTAAGAGGGTTCAAAATTGTTTTGAAAAAGCAGTCTTTGGCAAAATGACCTCTTTTGTGACACTTAAAACACTCGGTGTCCTCATTAGCTTTAGCATTAGAAAACCTTTGTTTCTTTTATAAACCTTCTAGAGTTCGCAAGGAGTGCCCTTTCACGAAATTCGATGTTCGGGTCATTTAGGTACTCCTCGCTGATCTGTCATCGGGCTCATCACTGAATTTTCACGAAAATCACGAACCACACCGTTAGAATAAAAGCGGTAGAAATTGGTGTTGAGGTGGTGGTGGGGACTTCTTAACTTCGAGACTTCTTGGTCGGGTATCGTCTGCTGATGAGGTTTTCTCATAGACAAATTTCCCATATATTTCGGGAAGTTCAAGATTACGGATATGATTAGCATTCCTAAGTCCACGAGAAATTTAACCACTTCTCGGGGAGACTATTAACAAAACCAACATTGATTTCATGTTTGGACAACTTAACACCATCATTTGACAGTTCATTTAACAAAGTTTTGTACAGGGTGTAAGTTTGAGACGAGTTTACGAGTCCTTAGCCTTGAAGGTGTTATACTCAGTTTCGGTCCATAATCCCGCTCTCCTTGGTATCGAGGACCTTCATGATCGTGGACCAGGTCATCCCGGTTTGTTTAGTCAGTACTACGACTATATGAACTCCATAACATCATCGGGGAGACAAGATATGATGATGCTTTTGAGCCTTTGGTCTGGTTGACCACTCTCCTCATCCACAGTCCATCGAGCTTGAGTTTAGGCAAACCTTGATAGTCTTTGGGATAAATGGACCTTCCTTAATACACTTAATGTAGTAAGGTTCCATCCCATCAAATAGCAAAGCATTCGCTTTTCCATTTGTTAAATTTACCAACTTGGTCGAGGGCAACAAATGAGTAAGCTCTACCCTTTTGTCGACAAGTTGGGGCACATCAATTCGACAATTAGGATCACGATTTAAAAAGCGTTTTGAGCGGCTTAAAAAGGGTTTTATAATCAGCCTGCTCTGATACCACTTGTTGTTCCCGTTTCACAATCGTATAAAAACAATTAAAGCAATAAACCAACTGATTGTGAACAATGACTGAGATAATGTAAGTAAAAACACTCTGAATAATTTTCAACTTATATATTCTTTATTAGAAACAAATAAAAAAGAATACATTACCCAAGTACTTGTGGAATAGTACTTGGGATTGAATGACAAAGTATGGTATCTCCTCACTAAGCTCGGGCTAAGTCGAGCACAACTACTAAAGGAACCATTGAGCTATCTCGGGGACGAGTTGTGTTGGAGGAGTGAAAGATGGCTTGTGTGTGTGTTTTACAATTAATCCACAAGCTTAAAATTCTTCCACTCCATCTCTCATGCTATTTATACAAGTATGGTTTTGACTCTATCCTAGAGGATAAACTGACAGGTTATATTGGCTATGTAAGTGACCAGGATACTTTCATCTTGTCAGTGATGACACTGAGCCTGATAGTTAATGATTCAGGGAAAGTTTGACTTTGGTTGATAAGGACTTCGTCTTATCTGTTCAAACTTATCCCGCCTTGTCCCGCTCATTCTTCAGTCTTCATAGCCTTGATCTTTAGTTTGTCTTGATTTTAGTAGTTGGTGAGGAGTTTGGGATTCGGTGAGTTATTGTCATCACTCACCGAATCCACCATCTTCTTGACTCGATCTTCACCCCTAAGTTCCGCCTTCTTGGTGGAGAGACTTCTTCTTTGTCTCTTCTTGAGTATCACGAAAGCGACTCACCGAGAGACTATTCGCTTAGTGACTTGTTAGTGTTTAAGGGACTAAACACTTAGGGTATTTTCTATTCAAATCCTAGACTTAAGGGGTTTGGGTATTCACTGAACCCAACACGGACCCTTGTCGGACAAGGTTCCGTGTTAATCATGGATGCGGACACATGATACCTTCCGCGGCCAGAGGTTCGGTATGATAAGTATCCTGGTCCAGTGTTCGTAGTAATTCTCGTTGCTGGGGCTGGGCCTGGGCCCAATGTGTGTATAGCACAAATCAGGCCCAGTAAGCCTGCTATACGTGCTATACGTCTTCAAGTCCCCCCAATCTAGTGTGTTCATTGCGTACGGATATTGTCGCGTGCGGTGAATGTTACTAGACTTGAGTTGACTGAGCAATATTTACTTTCCGCAATTTTTGTAGTGTCTTTCTGACACTTCCCTTTCTTGGGAAGTGTTTCGTGCGACGTGGATGTTTGTCGAATTTTCGTTTTCTGCTTGATTTGACCTAACGTCCCACGCGCTTCTGTTGTTCTTATCGTTTTTACTTTTGATCCTGATCGTTTATTTCGATTTTCGTTGCCACGTGCCATTATCTTAATTTGGGTATTTTCTTAGTATAAATACTACCCCTATTTTTACTATTTTCAATTTTCTTCTTCTTCTGTCGCCATCGCCGCTTGGTTTTATCTTTTGGAGAAGAGAATCCCTTTGTTTGTCCGTTTTGGCTTTTGATTTCATCCACTCGCTATGAGTGCGATTGTTGATATAAAGTGTGGTACTCCTCCAGAGATGTTTGACCCTTTCCTTGATAAATTCAATATTCCTTCCGAGGTACATCCGGAGCTTCCTTCTCTCAATCATACTATGCATGAGCATCCTCCCAAAAAGATTGGCTTATACACCCGGTTTTTTGACCTTGCGAATTTTCGCCTGCCTCTGTCAATTTTTCTCATCGACTTGATTAGGTACTATTGTATTAATATTTCCCAGCTTTCAATCTTTGGTGCGAGAAAGATTTTGCACTTTGAAACATTGTGTCGTGCTCATGGCGTTACGCCTACTGTGGGTTTGTTTCGCCGTTTTTATGTTAATACGAAGGCCAAAGGGTGGTTCTCTTTCAGTAAGCGTGATGGTGTTCCGGTGGTTTATAATAAAGCGTTGATTACGTGAAGAATTGGAATATTTATTTTTACGGGTTGATGACTTTGCACATCTGCTTTGTTTTCTTGGAGTTCCAATAAGAATTGTTTGAAGGATCTGTTCCTCGTGCTGATGAGTATAATGCTGAACATTATGCTGTTCTTGTTGCCCATCCTGCTCCTTTTAGGGTATTCCCTGAAGTATTTCTTTGTTGGGTTGGTTTGAGCCACCACTATTCTTTGGGTGAGGACATGTATCCTGAATTTCTTCATGATGATGGAACGGGTAAGGGTTTTGTTTTTTATTTATTTATTTATTTATTTATTTATTCTTTTTTTCGACATTTTTTACACCTTTCTTTTCGCATCAAAATTTTGATATGTTTTTCTTATTTTGTAGTGATGAGTTGGCCTGATTATATTCAGTCTTTGGATCCTGCTAAAGTCAGAATGGTTGCGCGTCCTCGTCGTGAGGGGGAGCCGAGCCTCTTGGAGGTTGCTGTTCGTCGTACAATGTCGCTTCTTCCTATTGCTCCTCCTCTTACTGAGGATGATTTGGAGGTTGGCGTTAATGTTCTTTCTGGGCCTGAAGGTGCTGATGTTAATATCGGAAGTAGATAAGCTCTCGAGGCTACTGATTCTGATGTTGATCCCGCTACTTCCGGTCCTTCATTGAAAAGGAAAGAGAATCCTTCGTTGATTATTGGGGAACCCTCTAGTCCGGCTAAGAGGTTTCATCCTGAATGTTAATACAAATAAGCCGTAAAAACGTTTATTTATATTTTACGATCTTCTAATGTTTTGTCGATAACAAACGTAAAATCATTTTAACAAAACAAATAAAAATACGTAAAAAGTTTGAGCCAATAGTTTACTAACACACTTTCGTTTTCACATAAAACGCTAAACAAGTATAAGTGATTTTATGATGTAGTAATACATATATACAACAACTAGTGTTTACATATTGGGTAAATATATACATAACTAGTATGTATTATAATGGGTAATATAAATGGGTAGAAACTTAAGTATTTGACTCATTGACCAAATACATTGAATGTAGTTGGGTAAAACACAAAGTCCATGACCTATACCCATGGAGCATAACCCATAACCCATTGCATGACATCATGCATAAGTCATATATAGATATTATCTATGACCCATGGTTTTAACCCATGACCCATGGACTAGATGCATTGCATCTTGTAGATACATTGTATCTACTTGGATACCCATGGTCCAATGTCTAGGACCCATGACCCATAACCCATGACCCAGAACCCATGGGCAAGGGGCGTCCACGGATCCCGATGTGCTATCGGGCGGATCCTCAGTGAGGATCCGTGGAGCGATAACTATTTTTCTTCTATAAATAGTGAGCCATTTCTTCATTGTAACTCACCCCTTTCACATATAGTTTCTCTTTGAGTTATAAACTCTCTAACCTCAGATCCAAGTGATCTATGTATGTAGTTTTGTTTTTGTGTGATTCTTTAGGTTTCTCTTAAAGGCGAGATTACCACCTTTTGAAGTTGTGCAAGCTCAAGTCCATGAGTTGCCATGCTTCGTCATCATCAAGACTATTGAGGTTCTCTTGTTGATAGTTCTCTTCTTCCTCATTAGAAGTGTAGTGTCGAAGACATAAGTGAAAGATGTCTAAAGGGTCAAGACGAAGACATTAGTGGAAGGTGTCGAACATCCATATTGAAAGCAATTATGAAGGGTGCTTAGAAGTCAAGGCTAAAGGCATTAGTGAAGGGTGTCTAGAAGTCAAGTCACAAGGCATTAGTGAAGGGTGCCTAGAAGTCGTGTCAAAGGCATTAGTGAAAGGTGCCTAAGGTGTACATTCGATATGGTGTGTTCGATGTACAAGATAAATATTTATTGGGTCAAAGGATATTGATATTCTTGTTGATGTTGTCATAAGGAGTGGATCTCCTTAGGGTTAGAAGTTGTGTAGTGTTGGGTAGTAGTTCCTCCATTGTAATGGAACTCGGTATCTAGCCTAGTACCGGATAAAGGGTAGGCGACGTTGTGATAGGTTTGGTTCTACCTCGTGGAAGAACCCGGTATCTAGCCTTGTACCGGATAAAGAGTAGGCAATGTTGTGAAGGCTTCTCCGCCACAAGGAGTTGGTGTTGTGTAGTGATTACAAACTCTAGAGTAGGTGACTCGGGGAGTGGAGTAGGGAAAGGAAGGTGTCCTTGTGGCCGAACCACTATAAATACTCGCCTTGTGGTTTTGTGCTTCTTACTCTTTATCTTTTCATTACATAGTTATATGCTTATCTATCAAGATCCAACACTCATGTTTAAATAGATTGACATAAGTCGATCTAAATAGTTTAAAACCAAGTTTTAATTGGTAAAACTATTCAACCCCCCTTTTAGTTTTCCACACTGACTTTCCTCAAGGGTGGTCTGTCGGTAGCGTTCCTGCTGGTAGTTTTCAGGCTTTGTTGAATAACAGTGTCTTGGATGCTGAGTTTGGTTTTACATCTCCCCACACTGTACCTTTTATTACTTCTTCTATTTCGACGACCCCTGAGCGCGAGGTTGGGTATTCTGCTGATTCTTCTATTAGGCGCGAGCCTTTTATTGGTCCTATTCAAAGGTTTGTTATTTCCTCTGATTCTTCTTCTGATTCTATTACCTCTGCTGCTGGGGCTGAGGTTACTTCTTGTACCAGGTCTGAAACTGCTTTAGGTGTTATTGCCACTACTGTTGTAACGACTGTTTCTGTTCCAGTACTAAGGAATGCCCTTCCTGATTCCTCCCCTTTTTTAAGTGGTTCGCCCTCAGGTGGAGGTGCCGACTGAAATGTCAGAGATCTTCCCGGTCCTTCTTCTAGTCAGCCCTTAGCTGATGACATTCGGGTTGCTGTTAGTTTGGATCCTTTGCGGTCACAGAAGCGCTATCTTCCAGATTGGAAGGTGTCCAATGGGTCTCTTCTTGATATTCCTTTAGACTGTCGTGAATTTGTTGATGGGGTTGCCCCTCCCAGACTTTTTTCTTTGCTTTGCGAAATGAGTTACGACTAGTTACTTTCGGGATTTGATGTCTTGTCAGCTCGCCATATGTACTTTGGTTCTGAAGTTCGGATGCCTGCGGAACGTGATTTTTAGGAGAGGGAGAGGTTTTTTGATAGGTGTAATCGTCAAGCTGACATGATTTTCATACTAGAGTCCAGGTTGTCTCAGACTGAATCTGAAGCTTCTGAAACGCTTTCTCTTCGCGATCGCGTATCCTTTCTTGAGGCAGCTGGTAGAGAGAATGAGGTGTTGCTTGCTAAGGTTAAGGAACTTGAGTCCTCTATTTCTGACAAGGATGACGAGCTTGGGCAACTGTGATGTGTAAACTCCTCTCTCGAATCTCGTAATGCTGAACTTGTTAAGCAGGTCCGTCTCCATCATTCTTTTTTTTTTCTTTTTTTTTTAATTTTTTTATATATATATATGGTCTTGTTGCTTTCAGGTGCAAGCTTTGGAGAGTGAACGTTTGGACCTTCGTCCTCGCGCCTTAGAGCTTAACCGTTTGAGGGAGCTTTTTCTGAAGGTTGCCCTTTATTTGGAGGAGAAGCTCCATCCTTGTTTGCTTGCTGCTGTTTCGGTCCGCCGGTGGTTGCTATTTGAGGGTTTTAGACTTGCAGTGTCCAAGTGCTGGCATTCTCTAGATTATCTTGGTGCTTTAAGTGTAACCATCAGTCGTGCTGTTGAAAAGGGAATGCAAGATGGGCTTGTTGCCAGGCATTGTCATGGCACAACTGACACACCTCTTTCTAGTGTAGAAGCTTTCAATTCTTCTGCCAAGGCTGATTATGAGAATGTTCTTCAAGTGCTTCGTGATGTTCAATTCCATTTGATATCTTCATTGGAGGCTTGATAAGGTTTTAAAATGTACCTTTTTGAGGGGTCGTTTAAGCCCTTATTTGATCACTTTTGTATCCGTTATTACTTAATATCGTTCCTTTTCACTTTTTAGGTCTCTCGAAGGCAAATTGCAGGAATGGCACTTATTTGGACGAAAAGGCGCGGATATCTGAAGAAAATGGCCAAAGTCAAGAATCGAGCCACTCGATTCTTTGAAATATGAGGGGCGGCGTCGGTGTTACTGCGACGCCGTCGGAGCACATGTTGTGACGATCTGATAGCCAAATTGCTTATTTTCAAGTGACGGTGTCGGGCTTTAAGAGAGTAGGTCGTCGCTTTCGAGGCGGCCTAGATTTGATCGAGCGGCGTCACAAGCATAAGGTGGCGCCGTCGCAAGACTAACGTGGCGAAGACAAAACCCTAATGACGGCGACCGGCGGCGTCACAAATCATAAGGTGGCGCGTCGCGATTGTAATCTTATATATAGAATCCGAATTTTTAGGTTTTCGATGTGTAGTCTTTTGGGTAAAACCTAAACCGAACCAAGGCTGTCTTGTACATTATTTTAGGGTTCCAAACCCTATCTTACATCAAGATAAGTGTTTTACTTCATTAATTCAATTATGTCTTCAATTACTTGTGTGTATGCTTGCATGTTCTCCATGTCCGGCTAATTTACTTATGTGTTCGCTTAGGGAATATGAAACTTAATTATTGAATATTGATTGGTTGTCTCTTATCTTAATTGTTAATGATCTAGTAATGCGATAGGTCATTCGTTGTGTAGTTAATGCTAGATTAATCTTTGTGAACCTTAGACTATAACACCTAGAATAGTTGTAGGCTAAACCATCCAAATAGTACCTTAGAGTTAGAGTTTATAATTCCTAGAGATATTGTAGACGAGACCCTTTAGTAGTTTCAAAGAGTTAGGGACAAACGCATACCCTACGACTTTAGACACACAACGCGATTAAGAATAAGGACGTGACAATTCAACCATCAATAGGAGATAATTAAGGAGTAATAAAACCTAAGTAAACACATCTTTAAACTATCATACGAGCACACAATAATTAGACATAGACTACATACACCTTTGATTAGATAATTAGATAAGTAGAGTAATCGGTAGAAATACCAACCCCAAATCCAAACCCGAGATTCGTACCTTTCTAATTCCTAAAAAACATAAAAGATAAAAATAATCTTCCTCAACCCCAACCTTAGCGTAGTAACTTCTCACTAGCATTCCTATTCCCCAGAGAACGATATCAATACCGTGGCTTACCCTAATACTACACTACAACGATTAGGTTCCTTTGCCTGGGGTGTTATAAAACTTGCTCGAAGAAAAGGAAGTTCCTTTGACCCCGAACGGCGCGTGTAGCGTTATCAAGTTTTTGGCGCCGCTGCCGGGGAATAGAATATCTAGTTAGGAGTCCACGTCGTTTAGGTTTCCTTGCTTGATTCCTATCAAGTAAGCCTTTTTTCCCCATTTTTAGCTTCCTCGTAGTCTATCCCCCTTCTTTGTGACCTTTGTTCGTAACCCATCACTTTTCATCATGGAAGGTGATAACCCCCCTCAAATCATTGTCCCGCCAAGAGCCCGTACCCTTGGTGAATACTCGAGACCAAGCCATCTAGGCTATAGGAACACCATTGAGCTTCCCGACCAAGCCCAAAATACGGCCCTGCGATCCGACACTATCCGGTTGGTGCAAAGCGGATGTGCATTCCATGGACTTAGTTCAAAGATCCTAATCGACATCTTAAGGATTTCCTTAAAATTGTCGATTCCATCGACCTTGATGCTACTACTCGGGAGACCACGCTGCGTCTCTTCCAATCTCTCTCGGGACCAAGCTAGTAATTGACTTGGCGACTTCCATGGCTCCATCTCAAGTTGGGATGATCTCACCTCTCGCTTCCTTGCTCAATTTTTCCCACGGGAGAACCACTAAGCTTAGGAATGACATCTTGATGTTCCAACAACGTCAAGGTGGATCTCTCTAAGTATGGACTCGATTCAGGACTTACTTCATAAAGTCCCTCATCACGGCATTGATCTTTGGCTCCAGTCCAAATCTTCTACGATCATGTCAACTTCCCCACAAAGCGATCCATTGACCAAGCGGCGGTGGAAAACTTAGTGATCTCACAATGGAAGAATCATGGGGTATAATAGAGGACCTTGCTCTCTATGACAACGAAGTTGGAATGACCCCGTGTTTGCCAAAACCGTTAAGGCAATCTCCTTGCCTCCCATAGACTCACAACCTTCCGATTGTAGGATGCTCGAACTTGAAGATCAAGTTAAATTCTAATGAGTTCCTACGAAAATCCTATGTCTTCACGCCATGTGAACAAAGTTTCTTCCTCGTGTGAGCCGTGTAGTGATCCTCATAACACGCCAAGCTTGCACCCGATTCCCGAACATGCTTCCGTTGACTCGCATCCTCGTATTAATGGAGCAGGAGGAAGATTCCTACAACACCGGACCTAGGAATTTCAATGATACCCGAGAAGCTTGGAAGGGCAAACCCGACTTCTATTAGGGACAAACCAAAGAATTCACTTCCAATGATTTCTCATGGCCCCCATCTCATGTCCTTAACCAACAAAAAATTGAGGGGATGTTGCAACACCTAGTCGCATCTCAAGAAGCTCAAATAGCTAAGCTCTCGGACCGTTTTAACCAACAACAAGCCGAGATGGATAGGAAGATTGATAACCTCTTGAAAGCCATGACCAATAGTGATAGGAAGGTTAATGCTATCTCAACTCCTGAGCCTTCCGGTGTAGAGATTAAGGACCCAAGTAAGTTAGCTAAACACGTCCAATTCGTCAATACCATCACCTTTGAGAAACCTAAGAGAACAAATGACGAAGAGGACCATATACTTGAGGATAATGAAACAACCGAGGAAATAGATGAAGTAGACAATGACTATTTCAATAAATTTCCTACGGAAGAAGAGCTATCTCGCCACCCTCACTTAGTGCGTGACCTCCGTCACATGTATGTTAGGAAAAGCCCTAGAATCAAGTTTGGGAACCCTTGGAATCTTAACATACCATGTTGCATATGACACCTTTTTGTGGCAAAGGCCTACATTGACCGCAAATCACCAATAAACATAATGACTAGCACCTACTATAATTGGGTAATGAAGAAGCCTATCCCAACTAGGCAAGACCCCGATAATCCTAGGATTAGGTGCAATTTTCTTGGTAGAATTAAGGGATTACCCGTTTATGTAGGTAGTTTCACGTTTCCTACGGACTTCATAATTGTAGATGATATTAGCACGACCATAGATCCTAGCTTGTCCCGTTATTCTAGGAAAACCTTTCATAGAAAACAGGGATGACTTATGATCCTCATTAGGAATAGTGCGATTCAAAGATAAGACCGATGATGTAGCTTACCAAATGCCATTTAAGATTGAGAAGTTTTCATCACTCTCCAATGATGAAAAGGAACTTAAACTATCGGTCTATTATAGGAATAATGAGGATAAGGAAAAGGAGTAGATTATGTTATGGCTAAGATTTTGGATTCTATAAGGATTGCTTGAACTTAGGACGAAATATAGAACCAATTGGGAGAGGGCGACCTCTTAGAAAGATGCATCATAGGGCACTCTTACAACATGGAATTCCCCAATAGAGACCGTCATGAGGAAGGAGATGGCGGTAATGAAGTCACGTAAGAGCACAGTACGAGTCTAGCTACAAGACTCATAAATAAAGAAAAGCGCTTAGTGGGAGGCAACCCATGCTTAGTTGTTTGCTTGTTAGTGTCATATATCTTTTATTGATTGCTTATTCTCATGTTTAAATTTGTAAAAATGCTTTATTTTGTTTTTAACCTCGTCTTAATTGCATATAAAGGTATTTTACATAAAGGATAAGTGTAGGGAGGATTACACGCGTTTTCAAAAAACGTAAACATGAGAATTTCAATTAATTAAAAGATACATTTGTGTGTTTGTTCGAGTCAAATGCTTGTATCGAGTCATAATGGATGTTTTGCGAAAATTTTACGATTCTAAAGATGTAAATTTTTGAATTTTTTTCGAAAAATCGCACCGGTTTTTGTCGGGATAACATGGCGGCGTCGGGAAGGAGTAAAACAACAGATTACTTTTTCTCGTTTTACGAGATACTTATGAATTTTGGAATTTTCGGTCTTAATTTTCGAAGTGCAGTAAACATCCATTCCACAAGCATTATATCCTAGTTTAATAGAGTCTTATATATATTATTACCGCGATTTTACTACGAAGGTTTCGTTTGTTTTCTTCAAGTGTGCGGGTTTAATTTATTAAGAAGAAAATACATAAGATTGGAAGGAGCTTTTCACGCATACATTCTTCTTGGAAAGGATTTAACCACTACTTCACACACGGATCCTACCGAGCTAATCGGGAGTATTAGTTTCTTTCGTTTTAATTACCTTCTATTATCATAACTTTCATACTTTGGGAACATTGAGGACAATGTTCGGTTTAAGTGTAGGGAGGAAAATAAACGGAACTTTGAAACTATGCTTATCCTTGATTATTTGCTTTGTCAATTGTATTTGTGTAATAAACCATGAGAAAATGTCGGTTAGGGTAATTTTGGCACCAAATTTAAAATTTTTCATGACATATAGGAGTGGGCCATTAGTCTTAACAAAAACGTCTCACGGATAGGAAGTTATATGACTAGCACAAAAACCCTTTACCACCTAAATTCCACCAAAAATGTGAGGATCACCCTTAGATTAGTAGGAATTAAAGCATTCACCTTTAATGCTTAGAGTGTGAACCGGTAGTATAATAGATTCTAGAACTTGTTTTGTGATGCATCCCGAGATCGCTAGTAAGACTACACTTGTGTAGTTAGGAATAACTAAATGATAAGAGGCATTAGGATAACCCTTGTTTGATACCCGTAATATAATTACTTCTTCCACATCGGTTGAGTAATTCCCAACACCCTTTGCGTTGTACTCATTTTTAGTACACGATACCCTAGTTAACCCTCGAGCCTATCCTTTTCGCGGTTCTCGTGATGTTTCGGTTTTACGGAATATCAATGAAGAGCATTGTTTACACCCCACCCCCAAATGTACACCCAAATCGCCTTAGCCTACCTTGTATGCACTCACTTTTAGTGCATTATTGTTATCACACTAAACCCTTAGTTCAATTATCTAGTTGCTTGCATGAGTTGCTAAGTCGAGTCATATCCTTTGTACACAGTTTTGGGACGATTGGGACTCATGGGGAAAGTTAAAGTTTATGAAATGACGGGAAGGGAACGTTAAATTCAAATTCCCTTTATTTGCGTTATAATGTACTCCAAGTGTTTTGATCTTTTCAATTCGGGTCAAATTAGTGTTAGAATAATAAAAACTCAAGTGTAGGGATGTGCCTATAAATCCCTATCATTTTGGTGTTACCGTAGAGGATGGTAGAGTAAAAGTGTATGAAAAAAAAAAATCGAAAAAAAATAGAAAAAGAGAAAAGAAAAAAATAGAGTATTCAATTAAAAAAAACATACGGGCTAGCATCCTACATCTATCTTTAAATTTATGTTTGTTTATTTCAGAGTTTAGAGTGTCGAGTCTTGGCTTAGCAACGCCATTCTTCGTATGCTTGTAACATAGAGATTTTGACTTGCCACAACTAAATAGCCTTAAGCAGTCAAGTCAAAAGACTTGAAAAGCACATTTCGAGGACACAAATACAATTAAGTCGATAAGGAGAATAGATTGAATTCCGGGTCGTTTAGTCCCAGGAGACTCGATGGTGTGTCACGGAAATAGATTGAATTCGGATGATGGAGATGATCACTAAGGATAGTGATCACTAAGTAAAGGTTATGATTAGAAATTACACTCTTGATTGATTTGGAATAGAATTGGACACGAATTGGAAAGCACAACAACGGATCAAAGAAACGTAAGCGTGAGTTTTAAAAACTACGTATCGCACAAAATAAAAAGTGAAAACTAAGAAATAAAAGACCTAAAAATATAAAAATGACATTTTGGAATCCTAAAAATAAAAGAAAATTATTAGAAAAGAAAATTATTTTAACACTATTTAATTAATTATTATTAATTAAAAACTATTTTAACTATTTAATAAATACTCTAAAATGAAAGAAAATAGGAAATAAGGCTAGAAAAATAAACTTATGATTCTGAAAAATCTAAAATACTATAAAACTAATTTTAAAACTAAAAATATATTTTTCACACTTTTATCTAATTATTACTAATTAATAACTATTTAAAATACACTTAAATACTAGAAAATAGAAAATAAACTTGGAAAAATAAAATTTTAACTTTGAAAATCTAAAATATGATAAAACTAATTTTAAAACAGAAAATATATTTTTAGACTTTTTAATTATTTATTACTAATTATTTATTATTTTTAACTAATTAAAATTATAATAAATACTAAAAGATAAAGAAAAATCTGAAACTTTTCTAAAAATCCTATAAGATACGAAACCTAAGAAAACTATAAAAACAAGATTTGCTTATTAATAAGTTGAAAAGAAAAATCAAAAAGCTAAAAATCTTAAATAAACGCTATCACTATTTTTATATTGATGTTTTGTGATTTTTCTTTTGAAAACTACTTAAATACTAATAATAAGAAACTTTAATAAAGACAAAAATTTACAAAACACAAATAAGCTATTTGGAGACTTAAAAGCCAACAGTTGGCTTTTGAGCTTATTTGGGTGAAATAAGCTCAAATAAGCTTGAACACTTGAAACAAAAGCTAGATTAAGGTGGAATAAGGTACAAACTACTGAAATGAAGCTAAAGAATGAAAAGAACACAGCGATAAGCTAGGAATAGGCAAATAAGCACTTGACTTATATAATGAAAAAAGCAGAAAATGGGACAATCTTTAAGCTTATAGCGACCCTAGCAAACAAGTTCCAAAGTTAAAAACAAGACTTGGGTCCTCAAGATGACCAAGTTGGCTTTCAAAGAACAAGAATGACAAGATTTGGACAAGTAATGAGCTTGTTGCAAGCTTTTCAAAATGGAACCAATTTACGTACGCAGGCACTTTTGCGAGCAGGTGCCCTCAAAAAGCAATGAAATAAGCACTTTAAAAGCTAAAAACCAAGAACTAATATTTTGTATTTTCTTTACCAACTAGACTACAATATCCCAAGAGCTTATAAACTGAATCCTACTAATAAACCCTAGTGAAATTCCAAAGTTTATTCAAAACCCCTTTTGAAATTTTGACTTTTGAGAAAAACTAAAAGTTGACCAAAATGAGATTTGATCTGATCTTAAGCACTTAATATGTTATGTTAAGGTGTAATAAGACTAACTTGAGCAAGATTAACCACTTTTGAACACAAAATCAATGATCAAATTTTGAAAAATCCAACGATGGTTGCAGATACAAGATCAAAGGAATTTTGACTTTTGCTAATAAGAACTTGATTTCTTGACTTGTATGAGTTGTTTAGACCTAGTTAAACAGGTTTCCAACAAAACCAAAGTCCAAAGAACCTTTAAACACAATAAACCAAACACCCCTTAGGATGGTATTATGAAGCTTTTGAAAGTAAAACACAATTTTAAACCATGAACTTGATTTAAACCTTATATAATCACTTGTTAGAGACTAATGAAACCTAAATCAACAACCATAACAACATAAAACTTAAAATTGACCAAAATACAATTTTAATGTCAAAATGAAATTTTATCAAAACACAAATTTAAATTAACAAACTCTTGATTTTAAAACTTAGATACACTAAATTATGACTAGTAAACAAATAGAAAGCAAATTTAGAGCTAATACACTAGTGTAACGATGAAATGCCAAATTAGCTAAAAAACTTACAAAAGCTTCCAAGCTTAAAATGAGAACCATAAACCTTAAACCAAATCCTATAGCTTCCCGAGAGCACTATACCAAGGCCGTCAAGATACACCTTGCTCAAACTGTGATGTTCTTTACCATGGATTTTGATTTTTCAAGTATTTAATGGGATTTTTGATGATTTTTGACTTTTTTAGCTAAACTGATTTTTAAGATAACTAAAAGCTTCAATAAGCTTTCTAGGAGCTTATGTGACTTATTCTAGTCCATACAAACAACAAACAACAACATTTAATCCAACATGAGATTTTTCATAAAAATGAGAAATTGCATAAACTTGAAAAGTGATTAGAACTTGAAATTACTAATTGGAAAAGCTTTACAATACAGTAAAAGACTTAAACAGAGTACTTGAAGGATTTAAATTACACTTTTATTTGAAAAACAATAAAAACGACATTAAAACATAAAAATTACTCTCCACACCTTTGATACATTGCATCCTCCTTCCACTTTATAGACTTTTCTCACTTCCCACATGCCTCTGATTGTTTCCCACCAAACCTAAGCCATTGGATCTCTCAAGTTGATCATAACCGTCCAAGTTGCAATTTGGCGCCAAAATTTCTTCAAGCAGGTTAAGACAATTAATGGATTTGGTTTTGATAATTAAAGTTTTGGAGTATAGAGGATGTGGAGGGACATGGTATGGGAGAGGGTTGAAAATGGGGTGAAAACCATTCATGGTTTTGAGTTTTCGTGTTGGGAGAGAGAGTCTCTGATGACAAGTGGTTTGGTAGCGTTTTCTTGGTTTTGACTTTGGTTGACCAAGTGGTAATAACAAAAGGGTCAAAAAGGGTTGTGGTGGGGCCAAAATGGTTGTGACACAGGGGTCAAGGTCAAGGGTCAAGGGTCAAGTGGGCTAAGGGTTGGGCTTGGATAATTATTTGGGCCTTAGATAGTTATAAATGTCCGTTTGGTATAAGTAATAAACAAGGACCAAAAGTGCAATTTGCCAAACATGAGGGACTGAAAGTGCCATGTTTCCAAACTTCTCACAAGGACTAAATTTGCCAACTTTGATAATACAAGAACCCTTTTGCATAAAATCCATTTTTAAAGGTCGAGGACTATTTTGTAAATTTCAAAGTTTGAGGACCTTTCTTGCCAATTGACCAAAGAATCATTCAAGGATCATTTTAAACAACTTAGAATACTTGAGGGACCTTGAATGATAAATTTCCACATTTTGAATTTCGAGGACTAGATTTGACAACTTTTAAAACTCGGGGACTAAAGCGCCAATTTTGCAAACTTGATACATTTTCATCGATTTTGATATTTTGCAATTAAAACACATAAAACACGATTTGTGATAATTTGATCATTTTGATGTGTTTTGAGTGTTTCGAGATGATTTTGCGGTTTAGATTATGTAAAAATGATGAGTATTTGAAACTCATCAATCCCCATGTGAGATATTGCTAGTCCCTAGCAATGATTTGAAAAACTTTGATGGATTTGAAAACTCTTTACCAAAAGCCATCACTACGGAGTAATAATTGTTTTGATTCAAGTAAGAATCTTGGTACAACGATAACCGGATGATTTATTGGCGAATCATAAACCATATAACGGTTTGATGTGTCTTTACGAAGCCGTACCCTTACGGACTAGCCAACTCTTAGATAAATTATCGAGATTATCTTTGGTGGTGAATACCAATTATGGATTTTCCACGCCTTTACCACAAGCCATAACCTTGCGGGCTAGCCACTCATTATCTTTTGAGGATGATGGGGGTGAAGAACCATACAATTTTGGGCAAATTGCAAGCCATATAAGCGGTTTGAGAAATCTTTACCAAGAGCCGTTTGCTCTGGATTAGCCAATCCTTTAGTCTTCTGAGACAAAGCGGATGATAACCAATGAGAAAGTGTAGAACACTTACTCCAAAAAAAAATTTTGGCCAAAAGCAGAAATTGGGTAGATAATATATGAAATTCGTGAAATTCCCCAGCTTAGAAATGAATATTGCCCTCAATATTCAAAATCTGCGTGGTTATGCGAAACAAAAACGTAAAGGGAAATATTACGGCCATTTATTTAGAAAAGATTTTTTTTTTTTTTTTTTTTTTTTTTTTTTTTAGAAAGAATGAGAATATACAACGATGTGGGAAAACTCCCCACACTAGGGTGGTAGAAAGGGGATAAGAAGGCGAATTATGGGTGAAAACCCATATGGTGCATGCTAATGTTTTTGATTACCGAGTCACTAGCTTGACTCGATCCCGCATTCATTGGTTCATGGGGAATGTTTGTAAATCCGGGACAACCACGGGGGAATGTCCTCTCCAAAGTAATGCTTAACTCGATGACCATTCACTTTAAAATTAGGACCATCGGGTTGAGATAACTCAACGGTACCATAAGGATAAACCTTAGCGATAGTGAATGGACGGACCGGTAGGGACTTGAGCTTTCAGAAAATCTTCAATCGGAATTGAAAAGAAGGACTCGATCACCAACGTTGAAAGCGGTTCTTGATCTTGGAGTCATGAATCTTCTTTGTCTTTGCTTGTAGATCAAAGAGTTCTCATAAGCTTGATCACGAAGTTCATTTAGTTCATTCATTTGAACTTTTCTATGATCACCGGTATACGTATATCGAAGTTAGCATGCTTTAAGGCCCGTAAGCCTTGTGCTCTAACTCGATCGGAAGATGACATGCCTTTCCGTACACTAGCTTGTATGGAGTACACCCATTGGTGTTTTGTAAGTATGTCGGGAAGGCCCAGTGCGTCATCAAGCTTTATCCGACCGGGATGCACGATTCTCGCCTCTTGTCCTTTCAAGGATCCTTTTAATACCACGGTTTGAAACTTCCACCCCCACTTGTTTGGGGTGGTATGCGATGGAGGCGATGGGTAACACCATATTTTGCATGACTCTTTCAAATTGGTCATTACAAAATGTGTACCACGATCATGATTATCGCTCTCGGAGTTCCAAACACAGCAAGAGATTTCAAAACTTCACAACTACTCGGGCATCATTGGTGGGTAAGGCTTTTGCTTCAACCCATTTTGACGAGATAGTCAACGACCACAGTATGTACTTGTTACCACGAGAAGATGGAAACGGCCCCATAAAATCAATACCCCATATGTCAAATATCTCACAAACTTGAATGGCATTTTGTGGCATTTCATTCCTTTGAGATATATTACCATGACGACAACAAGCGTCACGAGTTTTGACATAATCGTGGGCATCCTTATAGATTGTGGGCCAATAGAACCGGAATCAAACACCTTTTGGCGGTGTAGTTTGGACTATGATGGCCCCGGTGGGTCGGCATGACAAGCTTTGAGAATGTCAATAGCTTCACGTCCATAAACACACGTCGGATGACTTGATCCGCAGATTTTGAACAAGAAAGGGTCGTCCCGAAATAATGTTTAACATCTTTGAAGAATTTGTTCTTCTGTTGGGTCGACATCCCTTTCACAATGAAGTTACCGCATGGTAATTTGCAAAGTCGACAAACCATGGGGTGGTAGAATTTCCACGAAAAGAAACCGCATTGAGTGTCTCGAGAGGAAATGTTTCATTTATATCCTTTTCTCGAAAACATCTTGGTGAGGGTTTTCTAATGCAGACGAGATGATCGTGACTAGATTCTCGGCTCCTTTTTATCACGTATAATGATATCAAATTCTTGGAGGAGGAGAATCCAGCGAAGCAATCTCGGCTTTGCATCTTGTTTTGCAAAGAGATATTTAAGAGCCGAGTGATCCGTATACACTACGCATTTGGTCAAGATAAGATCTGGCGAAACTTCTCAAAAGCATACACCACGGCTAATAGCTCTTTTACGTGGTGGTGTAATGAGTTGAGCCTCGGTCATAGTTTTGCTTGCGTAGTGAATAGGTGAAAATGCTTATTTCTTCGTTGCCCTAGGATTGCACCGATAGCAAAATCACTTGCATCGCACATGAGCTCAAAAGGCAAGTCGGTCGGGAACAGCGAGAATGGGTGCTTGATTAGCTTTTTCTTCAATGTTTCAAAAGCTATGATGCACTCGGGTGAGAAGATAAAAGGAGCATCCTTTTCAAGAAGATGGGTCATAGGTAGGCGATTTTGGAAAAATCTTGAATGAATCTCGATAGAAACCGGCATGACCCAAAAACTCCTAATACCCTTGGCGGTAGTAGGATGAGGTAACTTAGCAATAACATCGACCTTTGCTCTATCTACCTCAATCCCATTCTTTGAAATCTTATGGCCAAGGACAATGCCTTCTTTGACCATAAAGTGACTTTTCTCCCGGTTTAGACAAAGATTGGTGTCTTCACACCTTTGAAGCATTTTATCTAAATGGGAGACATGATTGAAAAGAATCCCCAATGACCGAGAAGTCATCCATAAACACTTCCATTGTTTCCCGATCATGTCGTGGAATATGGCCATCATACATCGTTGGAGCGTGCGGGAGCATTACATAAGCCAAAAGGCATACGTTTGTAGGCAAAAGTTCCGTATGGGCAAGTGAATGTGGTCTTCTCTTGATCACGTGGATCAATAGGGATCTGAAAGTAACCGAGAAACCATCAAGGAAGCAATAGTACTCATTCCACGCTAATCTCTCAAGCATCGGTCCATGAAGGGTGAGGAAAATGGTCTTTCTGGTGGCGTCATTCAACTTACGATAGTCGATGCAAACACGCCATCCGTAACCAATCGAGTTGGAATTAACTCGTTATCTTCATTGTGATATGATAATGCCACCCTTTTTGGGACACAATGAATTGGGCTAACCCAGGGGTATGCGAGATCGGGTAAATCAATCCGCATCAAAGTTTGATAACCTCTTGTTTGATAACATCATGGATTTTGGATTCACTCGCCTCGATGTTGAGCTGCGGGTTTGAAGTCATCCTCCATCAAGATTTTATGAGTACAAAACTCGGGGTTTATACCTTTGATGTCGGAGAGTTTCCAAGCAATTGCTTGCTTGTGTGACTTCAAGATTTTAATGAGGCGACTTTTTCATCTTTACTCAAATCTCGAGCAATAATGACGGGTAATTTATCATCACCCTCAAGGAATGCATACTCGAGATGAGGAGGTAAGTCCTTAAGCTCAACCTCGGGAAATTCTTGATTTTCTCAAGCGAATTGACTTCCTCGTTATGAAGTTTGATGGGAGGAGAGGAAAAGAAGTATCCAGTTGACACTTTCTCAAGAAGAATATCTCCTCAGTTAATCTCATTTTGATTAATCTCAACTGGGATTGAATCACTAGGATGAGGGGTTGATGATGGATCATCATTGAGCAACTTCTCAATAAAGTATGTCCCCTCAATATCAATTGGGCGTGATCAATTTCCCAGTGCAGAATCACTAGCCAAATATGCTTCAATCTCATCTAAGATGAAGTCGCTTCCCTCAAGCGGAGTGATAGAAGGAGTAGAATTGGCTATGATAGGTGAGAAGATGTGGTGGAATCCCACTCACGAATTATGAGAATAACCAAGAACTTCTTGAGAGTACTCGTCGGAAGCAACATCAATGATATCTATTCGGTTAACCGATTCGAATCATAATTTGCGGAGTACCTCGAAGTTTGGTCAAGATTGAAGGTGACGACTTCATTACCAACACGCAATGTGATTTCTTGCTCAAATACATCTATGAGAGCACGGCCCGTTCTCGGGAATCCTCGACCAACAATGAGAGGAACCCGATGATCGGCATCAAAATCAACAACCACGAAGTCGGTGGGAAATGGAACTTTCCTACTTTCACAAATCGTCCTCGGCAATGCCAAGAGGACGGGATATGGAAACGATCGACAAGCTCGAGAGTCATGCATGTAGGAGTGAGTTCGGAAGAGAGTTTCTTCCACACGAATATGGCATAAGATTAATGCTTGCACCAAGATCTGCTAGGGCAAAGCATTCAACCATCCTGAGGAATACACAAGGTAAGAGAAATTTCCGGGATCTCCAAGCTTTCGGAAGCTTTTTGAATAGCTATTGGCGGTTCTCGTTAAGAGGAGTCTTAGCCATTTCAAGCGACTTTTCCTTATTGCTTAACATGTGCTTGAGAGTAGATGCGAACTTGGGCATCGGCATGATAGCATCCATAAAGCTTATGTCAAAATGTAACTCTTGGAAAATTTGGAAAAATTTATCCATTTGATGACTAGCTTTCTCGCGAGCTTTGCTCATTCAAGCGTGATGGGTAAGGAATAGAAGATTTGGATTCGATTCTCAGCAGGGAGCTATAGGAGGTTCAAAACAACTCCTTGATTTGACTTGGGTTTCGGACCACTTGAGGATGGACTACAGAAGGTGGAGCGTGTCTTGATGCCGTGGGCTTGAATTATGCACTTTGTCCGTAGTATCCTTGGTAACTTGACTCATTGGCACGGTGGAGGTGGCATTGGAGTCGTGGGTCCATTATGTTTTGGAGGTTCACTTGTCCACTACCTTAGGAAGAGAAGAAGAAGAGAGTAGTAGGAGCAGCGGGTCCGGTATGAAACACCACTTGGGTTGTGATCGCCTTGGCATCGCCCCTCGGGTTAGCGATCGTGTTGCTCGGTAAAGTACACGGCAGGGTCGATCATTTAAAGACTTCTTGGATCGACAATCGGTGACCAACAACCGTTCATTTCATCTTGGGATTTCATAAAGCGCTTGATAACTCATCGGATGATGGTCTGGAGGAGTAATGATGGGAGGAGCTGGAGGGACAATTTGAGGTCGTATGTTTTGATTATGACCAAAATTCCCTTGATTAGGATTCATATTCCCATGAAATTGATTCCTCGATTGAAATTGTTTTGATGAGGGTTTCCTTGATGTTGGAAACCTTGATTGGGTCGAGGATAGAAATTACCTTGGTTTTGATAACCTTGGTTCATTCTTGGTTGGTTCGATTCGGTTTTGCATGTTGTGATTTTGATTGAAACCGGGTGGTGCACGATTAGTGTTAGCGGTAGTGTGGTTCATTTGAGGGCGGTATTGATTACCTCCTTGTTGTGAACTACCGGCTAAAGCATTGGCCTCAAAGGACTACCATCGGTGGCGGTACAATTGTAGTAAGCATGAGGACCACCACAAGTGACACAAACTTCAACTTTCTTCACTTGACATGTGTTGGTGGTGAGTGAAGGAAACTTTCTTCGGTTAGCTAGAACCAAAGCTCGAACAATGTCGTGAGTTTATCAATCTTAGCATCGGTGCTAGATGTACTCACGGGGATGAAGAAGAAGAAGGTCCGACATTAGGCGATATGTCTTAGCTACGAAAGGACGGACACGAGATTTGTTCTCAATGATCGCAAGGCCTCTTTGGTGGTCTTGCTCGGAAATACCTCCGCGGAGGCATTCAAAGAATCTTGATTGGCTGATTGAGACCATTGTAGAAAGTATCCATTTGCATTAACTCGGTAAAACCGTGATGCGGACACTGCGAAGCAACTCTTTATAACGATCCCATGCCTCCCGAATGATTCATCAAATCTACGAGAAAATTTCATTATCTCATTCTTAAGACTTGTGGTTCGGGATGGAGGATAGAACTAGTTAACAAACTTGGTGACAAGATCTTCCCATGTCTCTATAGAGCGAGGGGTTGTTTCTCAAGCCAATTCGGGCTTGTCCTACAGAAAATGGGAGCGAAGAAGCTTGATAGCCGGATGGGACATTCTTGTACTTGATGGTAGATGCTATCTTGTTAAACCATCGAATGTGTGCATGAGGATCATCCGCTCAAAACCATAGAATTGGCTTTGGGTTACTAGATTGAGCAACCGGTTTGAGCTCGAAAGTGTCGACCACGATGGTTTGGAACAACAATGGCATCTCCGTAACCCTCGATGGGTGCTTGGAGAAGCTCATTCATCGGTTTGTCTTACGCCATTTCGGCGGGAGGTGGTGGTGGTAGGCGTTCCTCGATCCGGGTGAAGGAGGTGAGCGTCCTCTCGTCTCGAGGAATGTTTCCAAGTTCGGAAAGTGGACTTGTAGAAGCGGAAGAGCAGTCTTGCATGCACTATGTATAAAACCAATTTTCAAAACAAATGAGGCAAAACACAAGTGAACTTAACCAATAATCACAAATGAAATGGCTTCTTTGAAAAAGGTACACCAAATCACAAGTGACACAAAGGCAAGTTTTAAATCGATGTTCGGGAACTTATTAATGGTCGCACCCCAGTTAGGTAGTGCCTTTGCCTTGATTTGCGGTGGTTGATTTTATGTATTCAATTAAGTACCACTTTGAAAAGGCGTAGGTTAGATTTGTGCGAGATGGGTTCAAAACTTTTGGACAATATTTTTGTTATCGTCCGTTTAACCAAATCGTATCTCTTCAAGAATCACCTTAAAGAGAATACAAAATAAAAACGTTCGATTGTTTTGTTGTTTTATATTTTTTGGTGTTTTAACACTTTAGGAAAAGTGTTAATGACTTTTTGATTTTCTTATAACTTTACAAAACTTTTACAAATGGTGGGTATGTGCAACAATGGATCGAAAATGGCTGAACACGCTAAAGCCTCCCGGCGGCGGCGCAAAATTTTGATCTGCTCCAAGCAGTCAAGTCAAAAGACTTGAAGCAGCTCGAACACAAATACAATTAAGTCGGAGAATAGATTGAATTCCGGGTCGTTTAGTCCCAGGAGACTCGATGGTGTGTAAACAGCGATTCGAGAGGATGGAATGATCACTAAGGATAGTGATCGTAAAGGTTATGATTAGAAATTACACTCTTGATTGATTTGGAATAGAATTGGACACGAATTGGAAAGCACAACAACGGATCAAAGAAACGCGTAAGCGTGAGTTTTAAAAACTACGTATCGCACAAAATAAAAAGTGAAAACTAAGAAATAAAAGACCTAAAAATATAAAATAACATTTTGGAATCCTAAAAATAAAAGAAAATTATTAGAAAAGAAAATTATTTTAACACTATTTAATTAATTATTATTAATTAAAACTATTTTAACTATTTAATAAATACTCTAAAATGAAAGAAAATAGGAAATAAGGCTAGAAAAATAAACTTATGATTCTGAAAAATCTAAAATACTATAAAACTAATTTTAAAACTAAAAATATATTTTTCACACTTTTTATCTAATTATTACTAATTAATAACTATTTAAAATACACTTAAATACTAGAAAATAGAAAATAAACTTGGAAAAATAAAATTTTAACTTTGAAAAATCTAAAATATGATAAAACTAATTTTAAAACAGAAAATATATTTTTTAGACTTTTTAATTATTTATTACTAATTATTTATTATTTTTAACTAATTAAAATTATAATAAATACTAAAAAGATAAAGAAAAATCTGAAACTTTTCTAAAAATCCTATAAGATGACGAAACCTAAGAAAACTATAAAAACAAGATTTGCTTATTAATAAGTTGAAAAGAAAAATCAAAAAGCTAAAAATCTTAAATAAACGCTATCACTATTTTTATATTGATGTTTTGTGATTTTTATTTTTGAAAACTACTTAAATACTAATAATAAGAAACTTTAATAAAGACAAAAATTTACAAAACTCAAATAAGCGGTTTTGGAGACTTAAAAGCCCAACAGTTGGCTTTTGAGCTTATTTGGGTGAAATAAGCTCAAATAAGCTTGAACACGAAACAAAAGCTAGATTAAGGTGGAATAAGGTACAAACTACTGAAATGAAGCTAAAGAATGAAAAGAAGACACACTGATAAGCTAGGAATAGGCAAATAAGCACTTGACTTATATAATGAAAAAGCAGAAAATGGGACAATCTCTAAGCTTATAGCGACCCTAGCAAACAAGTTCCAAAGTTAAAAACAAGACTTGGGTCCTCAAGATGACCAAGTTGGCTTTCCAAAGAACCAAGAATGACAAGATTTGGACAAGTAATGAGCTTGTTGCAAGCTTTTCAAAATGGAACCAATTTACGTACACGAGCACTTTTGCGAGCAGGGTACCCTCAAAAGCAATGAAAATAAGCACTTTAAAAGCTAAAAACCAAGAACTAATATTTTGTATTTTCTTTACCAACTAGACTACAATATCCCAAGAGCTTATAAACTGAATCTACTAATAAACCCTAGTGAAATTCCAAAGTTTATTAACGACCCTTTTGAAATTTTGACTTTTGAGAAAAACCAAAAGTTGACCAAAATGAGATTTGATCGATCTTAAGCACTTGATATGTTATGTTAAGGTGTAATGAAACTAACTTGAGCAAGATTAACCACTTTTGAACACAAATCAATGATCAAATTTTGAAAAAATCCAACGATGGACTGCAGATATGTTGATCAAAGGAATTTTGACTTTTGCTAATAAGAACTTGATTTCTTGACTTGTATGAGTTGTTTAGACCTAGTTAAACAGGTTTCCAACAAAACCAAAGACCAAAGAACCTTTAAACACAATAAACCAAACACCCCTTTATCATGGTATTATGAAGCTTTTGAGAGTAAAACACAATTTTAAACCATGAACTTGATTTTAAACCTTATATAATCACTTGTTATGACTAATGAAACCTAAATCAACAACCCTAACAACATAAAACTTAAAATTGACCAAAATACAATTTTAAGCATCAAAATGAGATTTTATCAAAACACAAATTTAAATTAACAAACTCTTGATTTTAAAACTTAGATACACTAAATTATGACTAGTAAACAAATAGAAATAGAATTTAGAGCTAATACACTAGTGTAACGATGAAATGCCAAATTGGCTAAAAATGCTTACAAATGCTTCCAAATTAAAACCGAGAACCAAGACCTTAAACCAAATCCTATAGCTTCCCAAAGCACTATACCAAGGCCGTCAAGATATACCTTGCTCAAAACTTGATGTTCTTTACCATGGATTTTTGATTTTTCAAGTATTTAATTGGATTTTTGATGATTTTTGACTTTTTTAGCTAAACTGATTTTTAAGATAACTAAAAGCTTCAATAAGCTTTCTAGGAGCTTATGTGACTTATTCTAGTCCATACAAACAACAAACAACAACATTTAATCCAACATGAGATTTTTCATAAAAATGAGAAATTGCATAAACTTGAAAAGTGATTAGAACTTGAAATTACTAATTGGAAAAGCTTTACAATACAGTAAAAGACTTAAAAGTACTTGAAGGATTTAAATTACACTTTTAAACTTGAAAAACAATAAAAGCGACATTAAAACATAAAATTACTCTAGATACTTTGATACATTGCATCTCCTTCCACTTTATAGACTTTTCTCACTCCCATGTGCCTCGATTGTTTCCCACCAAACCTAAGCCATTGGATCTCTCAGAATGATCATAACCGTCCACTTGCAATTTGGCGCCAAAATTTCTTCAAGCGGTTTAATCAATTAATGGATTTGGTTTTGATAATTAAAGGTTTTGTTGTTTAGAGGATGTGGAGGGACATGGTATGGGAGGGGTTGAAAATGGGTGAAAACCATTCATGGTTTTGAGTTTTACGTTGGGGAGAGAGAGTCTCTGATGACTGGTTTGGTTTGGCGCGTTTTCTTGGTTTTGACTTTGGTTGACCAAGTGGTATAATAACACATGGGGGTCAAAAGGGTTGTGGTGGGGTTCAAAATGGTTGTGACACAGGGGTCAAGGTCAAAGGGTCAAGGGCCAGTGATGTTGGGCTAAGGGTTGGGCTTGGATAATTATTTGGGCTTAGATAGTTATAAATGTCCGTTTGGTATAAGTAATAAACAAGGACCATTTTTGCAATTTTGCCAAACATGAGGGACTGAAAGTGCCATGTTTCCAAACTTCTCACAAGGACTAAATTTGCCAACTTTGATAATACAAGCACCCTTTTTGCATAAAATCCATTTTTTAAAGGTCCAAGGACTATTTTTGCAAATTTCCAAAGTTTGAGGACCTTTCTTGCCAATTGACCAAAGAATCATTCAAGGATCATTTTAAATAACTTAGAATACTTCAGGGACCTTGAATGATAAATTTCCACATTTTTGAATTTCCAGGGACTAGATTTGACAACTTTTAAAACTCGGGGACTAAAGCGCCAATTTTGCAAACTTGATACATTTTCATCGATTTTGATATTTTTGCATTTAAAACACATAAAACACTGATTTGTGATAATTTGATCATTTTGATGTGTTTTGAGTGTTTCGAGATGATTTTGCGGTTTAGATTATGTAAAAATGATGAGTATTTGGAAACATCATCAAGAAAATTGTATGTGTTTGCTTAGGGAATATGAAACTTGATTATTGAATATTGATTGGTTGTCTCTTATCTTAATTGTTAATGATCTAGTAATGCGATGGGTCATTCGTTGTGTAGTTAATGCTTGATTAATCTTTGTGAACCTTAGACTATAACACCTAGAGTAGTTGTAGGCTAAACCATCAAAGAGTACCTTAGAGTTAGAGTTTATAATTCCTAGAGATATTGTAGGCGAGACCCTTTGGTAGTTTCAAAGAGTTAGGGACAAACGCATACCCTACGACTTTAGACACACAACGCGATTAAGAATAAGGGCGTGACAATTCAACCATCAATAGGAGATAATTAAGGAGTAATAAAACCTAAGTAAACACATCTTTAAACTATCATACGAGCACACAATAATTAGACATAGACTACATACACCTTTGATTAGATAATTAGATAAGTAGAGTAATCGGTGAAATACCAACCCCAATCCAAACCCGAGATTCGTACCTTTCTAATTCCTAAAAAACATAATAAGATAAAAATAATCTTCCTCAACCCCAACCTTAGCGTAGTAACTTCTCACTAGCATTCCTATTCCCTAGAGAATGATATCAATACCGTGGCTTACCTTAATACTACACTACAACGATTAGGTTCCTTTGCTAGGGTGTTATAAAACTTGCTCGAAGAAAAAAGTTCCTTTGACCCGAGCAGCGTGTAGCGTTATCAAGGCTGTTAAGGATTCTACTGCTGAAGATGTCATGAATTTACTTTATCCTGGAGCATCCATTTTGGATTCCTCTGCTATTAGTCCTCAGTTCTGTTTGGAGCGACTGACCATTCCTGTTCATCATTCCAGAAGTCTTACCGTGGTAAGTGAGTCTCCTCTGTCCGCTTCCATTAAGGATTGCTTTGAGAGAGCCGGAAAGGCAAGGGAGGGTTCTCTTCATGACTGGTTAGCTCTTGCGGATACATGGTATTCCTAGATTAGCCCTTTTTCTGTGGGAACTTTGGCGGGTACGGCTTGTGTGTCTGGTTCCGTGACCGCTACCCTATTACCTGTTTCATGTTATTCCGTCCCTCTTTCCGTATCCGATTATGAAGTGTCAAATATGCTTGATCAGAGTGGTAATGCTAGTGACACAGGTGCAGATGCTCTTAAACAGTCTGGGGCGGACCCACTTCTGGATTCTTTCGAACAAGTTTAATATGTCATTATTGTATAATGCTTTTTATTTTACCTGTTTTGTGGCCTGCCAAAGCGCGACACTTTTTTTTGTACACTGTCTATCATATGTACATTTTGTTGTTTCGAAACTTTTTAATTTTTGCTATTTTAATCCTCACACTGGTGTTGCTTATTAAAATAGTCTTAGTTGAATAATTGTGGGTTATTCTCCCGATACTGGACTTGCAATATCTCTTACGTATCTTGAGTTAATTTTGAGGTTACTCAACCTTTAGTTATTCGGAATAACGTTGTATGGGTCCTTCCCAAATGTATGCGCGTCTTATTTACATATGTCGAGATTTCTTTTAAAGTAAATTATTAGAAGAATTTAAACTAAAAGTTGGTGAAGGTAGCTAAGCTTCAACTTTTGTCATTCAAGATAAAAATATTACAATATAGAAAGATAAATTGCGATATCAACCCTCCTCTGCAGAGTCCGCAGGGGGTGGGTTGCTTATACTTGATGTATGTAACATCTTTTAAGATTGCAGATGTTCTATGTCCGCGGAATTGGGTTTCCTGCATGGTCTTTTAGCTTGTACGCGCCTTTTCCTGATGCTCCCGTGACCTCGTAAGGTCCTTCCCACTTAGGTCCCAATTTTCCTCCTTCTTCTGCATGGCTTGCATCATTTTTGCGGTACACCAAGTCTCCTGGCTTGAAGCTTGTGTTGCGAACTCTTGAATTTTAATACTTCTCCATTTGTGCCTTGATTTTTGCTTC
This sequence comes from Chrysanthemum lavandulifolium, assembly GCA_022545495.1. Lineage (NCBI taxonomy): Eukaryota > Viridiplantae > Streptophyta > Magnoliopsida > Asterales > Asteraceae > Chrysanthemum > Chrysanthemum lavandulifolium. The sequence continues at coordinate 98,260,049 of CM040243.1, read as the reverse complement.
ACTTATTTCTGCCTGTTCCCTTCTTTCTTCCAGGAGATCCAAATTCATTTCCAAGGCTTCATCGTTTTCTTCTATATTTGCTTCCACTGTCCTCCATGTGGGCATTCCTATTTTGGCTGGTATGACAGCTTCCGTTCCACATGTCAATGAAAATGGAGTGTCTCCGTTACTGGATTTTATCATTGTATGGTGTGCCCACAGAACGTGCGATAGCTTATCCAGCCAGTTTTTTCTTCTTTCCTCCAACCGGGCTTTTATTCCTTCACCTAGACTCCTGTTCGCTCTTTCCACCTGTCCATTTGCATGCAGATGTTCGACTGAAGCAAAGTGTTGTTTTATATTCATTTTCTTGCACCAATCTTTGAATGGGTTGTCTCGGAATTGTTTTTCGTTGTCGGATATTATTTCTCATGGGAGTCCGAATCTACACACGATGTTTTCCCATATGAATTTTTTGATTTGGTTTCCTGTAATAGTGGCAACCGGCTTTGCTTCTATCCATTTTGTGAAGTAGTCTATTGCTACTATAAGGAATCTGACTTTTCCAGGCCCTTCCGGAAGGGGACCTGCGATATCAATTCCCCATTTGTAGAATGGCCATGGGGAAGTGATTGGTGTTAGCTTCTCTTGCGGATGTCTCGGGACTAGCCTGTGTACCTGACAGTTTTTGCATGCTTGGATTAGCTTCCGAGCATCTTTGTGCATGGTATGCCAATAGTATCCGGTACGTAAGGCTCTGGCCACCACAGACCTTGTTCCGACGTGCATGCTGCAAGATCCTTCGTAAATTTCTTTTAGCACGTAGTTTTCCTAGAGGGGTCCTACAAACCGTAACCACGGTCCAAGAAAAGACTTCTTGTAAAGTGTCACGTTAATTACTGCAAACCTATGTGATTTCCTTTTGATCTCCCTTGCTTTCTTTTCTTCTGCTGGGAGTATTTCCTTAGCCAAGTACTCATATATTGGGGTTATCCATGTGTATCCCTCTTCTTCCGTTATTGCTATCACTGCTACTTCCTCTATTGACTTTTGGTTGAGCTCTTCCACCTGCACTTGCTTTTTCAGATGTGCGAAGCTGGTAGACGCCATTTTACTCAGGGCATCCGCCTTCTTGTTTTCACTTCTAGGGACTTGCTTGATTGAGAACATTCGGAAGTTTTTCAAGAGTGCCTTTACCCTTTCGAGGTATTGAATCATCCCTGATTCTTTTGTGATATACATTCCGTTGACTTGGTTGGCTATCAGTTTTGAGTCTACGTTTGCTTGTAAATTCTTGACTCCCATTTGTTCTGCTATCCTTAACCCAACTATTAAGGCCTGATACTCAGCTTCATTATTTGTTGATCCAAAGCGGAACCTTAAGGCATAAGTGAACTCCGTTCCCTGTGCGTCTGTCAGTATTAGCCTTGCTCCGCAGCCATCTATGCAAGATTTCTGTTAACAGGATCTATGGTTGCGGAAGTTCTTCTTCTTCCATCAGTTCGTCTTCTTCATCATCCTTTGGACGTTATACTATGAAATCTGACAAGATTTGTCCTTTGATTGATAACCTTGGCCTGTATTGTATGTCATATTCTCCTAACTCAATGCTCCATTTCTGCAGTCTGCCCGCAACCTCTGGCTTTGACAATATTTGCTTTATTGGTTGATCCGTGATAACTACAACTGTGTATGCTTGGAAGTATCTCTTCAGGCATTTTGTAGCATGTATCAAGGATAATACCAGTTTTTCCGTAGGTGTGTAGTTGATCTCCGGGCCTTGCAGGGCTCGGCTCTGCCTTCCATTTCTGTGATCAAGACTGCACTGACTGCTTCTTTTGCTGCCGCAAGGTATATTATGAGCTCCTCTTTTTCCTGGCGCGCCGTGAGGGTTGGGAGGTTTGCTATCATTTTTTTATCTGCTTAAAAGCTTCCTCCGCTTCTTTTGTCCACTGAAAATCACTATTTTTTGTACATTTCTTGAGTGTTTTAAAGAAAGGTAGTGACTTCTCGGCGGATTTAGCCAGGAACCTATTTAAGCTTGCTAGCTTCCCGTTCAGTTTTTGAACGTCCTTAAGGAACTTTAGGGATGGGAGGTTTAGTACCGCTTCCGCTTTGTCTGGGCATACCTTGATTCCTTTAGTATTCACGGTGTATCCTAGGAACATTCCCTCTTCCATTCCGAAGGTGCTTTTCTTGGGATTCAGCTTCATGTTTATTTCTCTTATTGTTTTAAAGGTTTCCGCTATGTCCCTTAGTATTTCTTCCTCTGAGCGGCTTTTGATTACCAGGTCATCGACATACACTTCTTGGTTTCTACCGATTTGCTTGTGGAAAACCTTATCTACCAGTCGCTGGTATGTTGCTCATGCGTTCTTTAGTCCGAACGGCATTTTGGTATAACAAAATATTCCATGACTTGCAATGAATGCTATTTTTTCCTCATCTTCCTTTGCCATTTGTATCTGGTGATAGCTCTTATATGCGTCCGGGAAGCATTTGAAGGGATATCCGCAGAGTGATTCGATTTTCCAATCTATCTCCGGCAATGGGTAACCATCCTTTGGGCACGCTTTGTTGAGGTCTTTGAAGTCAACGCTCATCCTCCGTGTTAGGTCACCATGATATGAACACAAGTATGTTTGATGTATAAAGAATGATAGAGATAGAGAGGGACAGTCGATTCTAACATACACAAGAATAATGAAAATGATTTGCTTAATGAAAGAACCAACACCTCTCAAATGAGAGGTTACATTGTTTATATAGGCAAGGGAGCTAGGGCAACATGTCTAGTCCCTTCCATTGGCCTTATGGGCCTTTGCATAGGCTCATGGGCTTACTACATAAGCCTAGCCATTAATTGCATACTTATAAGCCATAATTAAGCAACCTATTACAAGTAAATGACTAACACTTGAAATACTAGTTACAAGTGATTCCAACAATCTCCCTCTAAGTGTTTGTCATAAGGTTGCTTGACGTCTTTCTAGCATTCTTCTTTATTGTGAGTAGAGATGCTTTGAGTTCTTGAACTTTATCAGCTTGACGTCGTTGTTTTCTTTGTTCAATGTTCTTTTGTGGATGTTGTGATTGCATGTTGTTGTCTGCCATTCGTCAACTTCGTCGGTTAGGTGTCTCCACGTCTTTCTCGACCATGCTCACACACCTTTTGACTTTGAATTCCAAGAGTGATGTGGTTTTCGAGTCTTTAAACTTTGAATATTCTTTAAATTTGAGAAAGAATCATTTTGACTTTTGTGTTGCCTTTGAGTATGAGAGAACTTTATGTGTGATGTTGTTAGTATGAGCATGTGGAGAATGGTACGGTCTTTCCTCCAAGGATCAATCATCAGTACCTGCATGAATATGTTAGTGAAAAATACCAATCGATCATTGTGGACTTTTCTTAAAAAATTGACCACTACGATTGTTTTACTGATGAATGTCTTGATTCCATTCACCTTGGTCGGGCGAATCAGCCATCCTAATCTCGTTGAAGGACAGCTTGCATTACATTGAATGTTCAAGTAATGACCCACATCATCAGGACTCGATTCTTGAAAGGAATCTCCTTAGTGGGAATTCTATCACTTACAAGTTCGAATGTCGAGGGTGTTAACAGCATAGTGTGAAAACACATCTCTAATTCTTACAAGAGATGTTCCTGAACTGGAGGCCCTCAAGTAGGCTAACACGATATACCAAAGTATATCTACAGTTCAGGTGAGTCCCTGAGGTACACCGAAGCGTCACCTCACGGCTGTAGACCGTTTGACACACACTAAGCATAACCCACAAGGAGTTACCGAAGTGACCTGGTGTCAGGTCTGTTTGATGTTGAACCTACAAGAGTTTTCATTCAATCATTGAGGATCACAAATGTGAATCCCCTCATAAATTTTCTTGGCAGATTGCTAAGATTTGCGAAGGACTCTAGAATGTGTCACTTGTGTTCTTATTGTTGAACAACAAGTGACGAAAGATCAAGTGTTCCTAAGAGATCTTTTAATGAATCTCGTGGTTCTAGACTCGATTAGTGCCCTTTGGTTTTCCTAAGCGGAGACTAGGGAGAGGGTCTCCTTAGATCTCTAAGAGAACGTCGATAGATTACGTAGGGTTCCTGTGAGAATGAAACAAGTTCTTTTGAGAGAACTTGAGTGGCTTAGAAGGTTTAGTGCATTGCCTCACTGGGTCCATGACAAATTTGTCTTCAATACCGGTGTCACATTGTGACAACCAGTAGCATATAAGTTGAACCCGGTGTCTGCCCTAAGTTGAATCATATGGAGGGCTATTTCTTTTCACCCTTTTCTTTAACTTTTCTTTTTAATTCTCCAATTCCTTCTTTCTCCGTTTCTCATTTTCTCCTTTTTCAATCATACTTAAGGACTTCTAAATACTAACTATTGGTGGTGTCCTTGGGTAGATCCCTCCGGCTCTGGCGGATCATAGGACGTTTATTCCTAAACTTAGTCACCTTATAACTCTATGACTATCCTACGTTGCCATAAAACCATTTGCTTGAAAATCTCTCAAAGTGTTTTATGAATGCAAACATGTTTGAAACACTCCGAGAGTTTTGTATTTTCAGAAATACTCCCCCTCCACATGTGCTTATGAGTTTTGACAGAAATCTGCTCATTGAGGGTAGAGCGCGCACTTTTGAATTGATCGACTCATGATAGACAATTCCCCGCGAGACACGATTACGTTGTATAGTTAAAGAGATACATTGTCAGCTTTTAGGTGACAAATAACTCTAATAACTACATTGAAAATGTGAACAAACCTTGAAAAGGTTGTCAAACCCGTCAAAGTTTATGTCTATCAAGAGTTTCTCGAATATGTATGATCTACTAAGAAAAGTATTGAGGACAAGTCTTTTCGATTTGTGGCAAAATTATGAAAATATTGAAAAATTATGAAAATATTGAATACTTGTTCTTTTGAGCAAAATTATGAAAATATTGAAAATTTTGATTAATTTTACTCAAAAGTAAGAAGCTTTCGCTACTTTTATAAGGATTGTGGCACTGAAGCATACCACAGGGTCCTTTCTAGACAAGTTCGGGTTGTACACTGCTATTTATGCGCAAACCATAATGAATATAAATTAATAAATCAAACAATCAAAATCACAATCAAGAATGTTAAGAGTACCCAATGGTTTACAAACGACCAGAAACTTTATGTAGACGTTGGTATGTCAAAATTGAGAAGCTTGGTCTTCCTCGCACATAGCTTTCCAACCTTCACATCTGGTCTCGATGTATCAACCTTTCATCAATCCTAGTAATAAACCGATGAACTTCCTTGCGATCCCTATAATTCCGTCTCTTTGATTGAACCACATCCATCTAAATGTCCTTCAAACGACACGCCAATCCATCTCGAGCCATCTTCAATGTGGCGTCACATAACTTGTGAATTTCATCAAACGCCATAAAACACCGTATGATGATTTTCACTTCGGTAGACGATCCCAAACTTTGGTTTATGCAAGATTTTGTACTGAGGTTCTTGGTTGAGCTCGTTGAAGTGTAGAAGTGCTGCAGTGAGATTGAGTTGTTTCTTGTAAGATTCGACTCCGAGTTGTAAATCTTCAACACGTTCCTGAATAAGTTTGCTTCGGATGAAAACGATAAGTGCAGTGATGTACTTGATCTAAATTTCTGTTGAGAACTGACGCATCCTTCCTTGTACCTTTAGGACATACATATCTTCAATGTTGTTGAGCGACAGATCTGGAAAGTCAGCTTCGGAGAAATCATACTCTTTTTCTTCTTGTCGTTTGATGACTATCTTGGAGAAGAAGGAGTAGTCCCACTTTGTGGCCAAGTTAACCGATATGATAGCAGTTATTCTCTGGTCATGCGTTACGTCCTTGTTCTACTTGTTAACTCTGCAGCTCCTGTAGTAGAGCCTTCTCCTTTCAGGCCAATGATGTATTCCAAACTTTGCATCGATGTCGTATTCCACAACCTTGTTGACGAACAAGTATGTGACATCTTCTTCAATGGCTATGTTGTTGGAGAACGAGGCAGCTGGTATGTTGAACGTCAGAGATGTAGGATACTTTTTACTGACACTGCTTCCGTGTTGAAGAAATTCCAAGTCGTTGTTGAAGAAGAAACGAAATGGGATCCTTGGTTGTTCTGGTTTTCTGATCGTCGGTAGTGGTTTGGTCCAATCTGTGTAGTAGGGTTCATTGTCCTTTCTTGTGTAGTCGATGTTGGACTCCAGGTTGAGCCAGTCAATATTGTTGGACATTGCATGGGCAATGTTGTCTAAGTGATATTCTAGCTCAATTGCACTGCAGGATCTTTCTTTAAGTAGAGTGAATGCATCATTCTTGATCCTGCGGAGTTCCCATTTAGTCATCTTCTTGATCTTGAATTCATTTTTAAGGATTTGAACCTGCTCCAAAGTTCGACCATCTACCGGTTCTTGACCTTTTTCTAGGCATGGTTGCGCCTCAACCATGTTGCTAAACCATTCAAAGTCCTCTATGTTATCGTCATCTAACCAGGAGACGACTGAAGGTTTCTTCTTCTTTGGTCTGGAGGATGACTCTGGTCTTGGTGATGGTTGGGTCGTTGGTTGATGTTGGGGCTCGGGAATATCATGATCCTCACCACCGGTATATGTGAAGTGATCACCGGTTTTCTGCTGAGGTGGTGTGGATTCTGTATCCCGTTGTTGCTCAGATGGTGGTGGTTAGGTTGCTTGTTGTGAGGGGGTGGTGGTTGTCTTAGAAGGTGGTGGTGGCATGGATGATGACGACTCACCGGTCTTCTTTTGTCTTTTGGCGTTTGGATCCTCATCCTTGTCTTCATCATTTCTTGGCCTCTTGTCTTGCCCTGAAGCTTCCTTACATGATGTTTTAAGTTGTCGTTCCAGAAGAAGATCATACAGTTTTACATCATCCGGGGTGAAAGATGGAGCTCGAGTAGCCATTTTTGTCACTAACTCTACAATCAACTTGTCCTCAGAGACAACTGGGGGCCTGACAGGTCTTGTTTGCATGAACACCGGTGTTGTAGAGACAATCTGCTAAACCAAATGTTTAACCATTGGTAGGAGTTACTTTTTGAACATCTCTCTAGTGACACTAGGAACCGTGTTGAGAAGAAATGTGTGAGTGTAGTTCCTGATTTGTTCATTTATTTCACCTTGAACGTCCCCGAGAGAGGAACTCCTGAATCTGGTCTCTTTGGCCTTCAAATGTGTCCAACTGTGTCGTGAGATCTGTGACCACGTTGGCTAGTAAATTCATTCGTGATTCAAGAAGGTTTTGTTTTCTGGTCCGAGAACGGTGCACAGCTTTCTGAATCCTAGCTTTGACACGAGATGTCCATGTGTCAGCCTTCGTCTTGACTGATTTTGAAGTTGACTTTGTTGTTTCTTTGGTTGGTGGTGGTGATGAGTGTGAAGATGACTCTGGTTTGGATGTGTCGAGAGGTGTTTCCGAAGATTGTTGAGGTTTATGTGTAAGATTGTCAACTATGTAGTTGTCAACTTCGTCTTTTAACCTTTCTTCCTCAGCTCTAGCGGCTTCTTCTTTGGCCTTGGCCGCTTCCTCTTCGGCCATCTTTCTCTTATCTGCAGCTTCCAAAACATCTTTATCTGTCACTCTCTCATCCTTATCATGATCGTCTTCTCCACAATCTATCATCTGTTCATCCTCATCTTGTTGTTGCTCATCTGATGGTTTCTCTTCCTGAATGGCTGGTTTGGTGATGTCACCCATGCCCTTACCGGGTTGATTAACTGGATTGGTAACGAGTTGAGTGACATCAACGGGTTCTGTAGTGTGTGGAGCACCGCCGTTGGAACCACCTGGCCCTTCGGGTCGATTAACCAAGAAGGCAACTGCTGCTTTTTCCATTCTTTATTGTTTGAGAGTTTTTTTGCAGTTGTTTCTCTTCAGTCTTTGGATTATACTCCCAATCTGAGTCTTCTTGTTCTAGAGGCTTTTTCCCTTTGTCAAATTTGTTTTTGTGATCAGGAGATTCATAGGCATCGATGTCGTGGTCAAGTTTTTCATAAGTAGGACTTTCAGGCTTATCCTATTTCGTCTTCTCAACAGTTGAGTCATCAGCACGAGCCTCACTTTATACGAAAACTTCATCTGACTCTGTTTCTGAATCGTCATCATGTAGTGATGTAGGTTCAGGTTCTGGTTTAGGCTTGACTATATTGGTGGGAATTTTCCTCCTGATCTTTCTGCTGATTTTCTTAGACTTAGTCTTTGTAGAGCTTGCAGAACTTCTAGCTTTCTTGGCCCTTGTCTAAAACAACCAACCTTTCACCTTTAGAACCTAGAGTTCTCTCCTTCACCACACCTCATTCATCACAAAACCTATACTCTCTTGAAAATTTTCCACCTAGGCCTTCCCATCCACCTCCATTGCCCACGTTCTCATCAATTGAGAAAATGGTACCACAACAACCCTCAAATGGTCCATTTTGGATTATGAGGATTTTCAACCTCAACAACCGGATCATATGGATGTTGATACTTCTTTGCCTCTACCATCAACACATAGGCCACCACCTTCATCCTTTGTGGAACCATACAAATCAAACTTACCTCCACAAAATTCTCCATCCTTTGTGGAACCACCTCCTTCTTCATTAAACTTACCTCCACATACTTCTCCATTTTTACCACCACCATTTCAAAGCCATGACAATGATCTGTCATTGTCAACATGTCTAAGGGTTAGTCTATGAACTACGTGATGAAGTACGTTTCATGTTCTATCACCTTCTTGAACGTTTTGATGAAGTCAACAAACCTAACCGTCCCTAACTTTGGAATGCAAACACAAGTTGTGTTCTTTCTAGTCTTAGGCGCAGCTTATGTTGTTAGGATTTTTCTTACTTTGGTGCATGTTTGTATCATTTTCTTAGTTTTATAGATTTGAATTATGTGTATCATTTCTCTCATTTTATAAAATGAAACTACATGTTTGTATGGTATATGGTTATGTGAAAATGTTTGGTGCAACAATACATGACTTACTTGGACTTTTACGTCATTATTTGTGTCTACATTGCTGCTACTAAGTTGCAGGTACACGGATCCGTCAATTTTGTCTTGACGGATCCCTCAAGTGAAGGATCCGGCAGAAGCGGGTGGACAGAAATACTTTTGAGCTAACTTTAAAGCTCATTTGCAGGAAACAATGCACCTTATACTTGTTTTCTAACCTTTGTTTTGTAGATTTTCAAAATACACAAGGATACTTTGACGCCCTCAACAAGGGGGAGCTCTTCATCAAAGCAAAACATTGCAAAATACTTGCAATACACTCATTTAATCTTCATAATTACTTGATGCCCTCATCAAAGGGGAGAATTCGTCAAGGGGGAGCTTTTCTTCAAAGCAAAAACGTTCCAAAATACTTGCAATACACTCATTTAGTCTTCCTAATTACTTGACGCCCTTATCAAAGGGAAGCATCCGTCAAGGGGGAGCTAAAACGAAATTCTTTTCTTATCTTACTTCTTCTTCTCTCTACACTTCTTTCTCTAAATCTTTCTCTTCTAAACTTCTTACTTTCCATAATCTTTTCTTAAAACTCTTTCTAAATCTTTCTCTTCTAGTATGTGTTAGTTTCTTTTTGACGCTCTTTTTGTTTTGACAAAAAGAGAGAGAAGAAAGTAAAAACTCCAATTCAAAATTTTACGAATTTTATTTTTTACTTAAAATAATTTTATGTTTTTTCATCAACAAAAAGGGGGAGATTGTTAATATAAATAAACCATAAAAACGTTTATTTATATTTTACGATCTTCTAATGTTTTGTCGATAACAAACGTAAAATCATTTTAACGAAATAAATAAAATACGTAAAAGCTTTGAGCCAATAGTTTACAAACACACTTTTACTAAACATATAAAACCATCAAAACATGTTTAGTTGAATAAGTTATATAAAACCAAAGCCATTTTTATAAAACACTTACAAAGTAATTTTGTTTACTTATATTTTATAAAAATGTATAAGTACTTAATATAACTTGTAATGGGTAAAAAACTAAAGTCCATAACCTATACCCATGGAGCATGATCCATAACCCATGATCCATTGCATGACATCATGCATGAAGTCATGTTGGATATTATCCATGATCCATGACCTAAAGTCCAAGATCCATGACCAATTGATTAGGTACAATGTATCTTGTTGTGTATCCATGATCCAAAGTCCATGACCCATGGTCCATAACCCATAACCCGGTTTGCAACCCAAAATCCGGACTAGTCTGACCCAGCAGCCGGATCCCTTAGTTTGCACTGGCTGGAATCCTTGGGTAAGGGATCCGCCAGAACCGTAGGTACTATAGGCAGTTTTCCTATAAATATTGAGTCATTTGCCTCTTGCTCACCACCCATTTTAGACATATCTTCTCTCTATGTTCTAACCTCTCTAACCTCAGATTCAAAGGATCATTCTATGTAGTTTTTTCTTTGTATGATTCTCTAAGTTCCTCTTAAAGGCGAGATCACAACCTCTTGAAGACGTGCAAGCTTGAGGTCATGAGTTGCTAAGCTTCGTCATCATCAAGACCACTGAAGTGCATCTTGTTGATAGTTCTTCTCTCCCTCTATTAGTGTGTCGAGTTGAAGGCATTGGTGTATAGTTCCAAAGGTGTACATTCCATATGGGGCGTCAATGTATATTTTTGTAGTTTGTCTCCTTTGGGTTGTAGTGGGTAGTAGTTCCTCCTTTGTAATGGAACTCGGCATCTAGCCTTGTACCGAATAAAGTGTAGGCGATATTGTGATAGGTTTGGTTCTACCTCGTGGAAGAACTCGGTGTCTAGCCTTGTACCGGATAAAGTGTAGGCGACGTTGTGAAGGCTTCTCCACCATATTAAGGAGCTTGTGTTGTGTAGTGCTTAGAAACTCTCGAGTTGGGTACTCATGGAGTGGGGTAGGGCAAGCAAGGTGTCCTTATAGCCGAACCCCTATAAATACTTGTGTCGTGGTTTTGTGTTCCTTTACTCTTTATCTCTTCGTATTATTTATTTATACGTCTATCTATCAATATCCAACACACGATCTAAATGGATTGACATAAGTCGATCTAATTACTTTAAAACGAAGTTTTAATTGGCAAAAATATTCAACCCCTTCTAGTTTTCCACATACATGTCATCCTATTTAAAGTCAAAATATGTTTCGTCAAAATTTCAGCGATTGTCAAAATGTTTCTTATGGAACATATTTTGAGGGGAAGAAAAATGGTCAACTATTACTAAATTATTTCGTTCATGTATTTGCATATTTTCAAATAGTTGAAAACTTGTGATGCTTATGATCTCTGCTGCACCAATCTCTCGTGAGTTTTTTTCAAAGTATAAAATTAACTAGATATTATCACGAGAGGGAATAATAAATTGTTATGCATCAAAAAAATAAAAATAAAATGTTTTGGACTTTAACTGTTAAAAGGGTTAAGTTTAAAAGTGACGTGCGGTGTTTAAGGACTTACGACTCAAATGAGGGAGGTCAAAAGGATAAATGTGACAAAAGGCCAAACTTGAAAAAGGATTCAAATGATGAGAAATAAGTTTTTTCAAACTCTACACTCTCATTTTACACTGGTAAAGCAAGTGTGGAGACCAAAGCAAAGTCGTTAAAAACCTTTCAAGATTTCATTATTCTGGAATGCTTTCGGTGCAATATTAGAATGACTCTGATTTGAACACTCTAAATATCGAATTTTTTCCATTTATCACAAAAAAAATATTCTCAAAATGAAACACCGAGTTTCAACATCAAATGTAAATCTTCTTTTTCAGATTTCAAAACTCCAATGAGAGAGACCGGGTTTCTCAAATAATTTTCAAAAGAAAAAGAGTTTTAAATCTTCATTGGTTCCACGAAAGTTATTTTAAAATGAAACACCAGTTTTCAGTCTTTGTTGGAACTCAAATTCTTTGAATAGAATTGACACAACTTACAAATGGTTTTCAAAACTTGGTAAACCCGTTTGCACCATGCTTAAGTGGGTTCCAAAAGTTTTTGTCTAATCTACTCTTAATGGCTTATACAAACATCACAATGCATAACCCGTTTTTCAAAGAAAGGACTCTATTGTACGCTTCAGTGCAATAATCCTAAATATAAAGGGCGAAAGCTTCTTAAGTTTGAATCTAACAAAATCTTTGTTCAAAATCAAACGTTCTTGAAATCTGTTTTTCCCCAAACGAATTCTAAAACCTCAAAAAGCATATTTTAATCATCATGTTTTCGAAAACAACACCTATATGCTATTCTTGAAGGGGAGAAATGTGATTAAAAAATTTTTGATCAGAAAGAAATGGAATCTCATGCGAGCTCGACTCAGATATTACAAACGAATTGATGAAACATAAGCTGTTAGTAATCGAAAAAACTTGTCCGGGATGGGTAATAATTTCAAGCTGGTTTTACCAGTGATGTAAATGTCTCTCGCAAAGGACTTGTCCTAGTAGAATGTACCGTTTCAAGAATCTCTTGGTAGACATGAACTTTGACGGGTCTAGCCTTCTCACTCGAGGAGAGCTTACACCTTGAAGTTGGTTACTAGGGCTAGTTATCACCTAAAAGCTCAGAATGGATCCCTTTAACTAAACAACGTAAACGTGTCTCGTGGGGAATTGTCCATCAAGAGCCAATCAATTAAAAAGTTCAAACTCTTCCTTCAATGTGCAGATTTAAGTTAAAACAATATAAGCACATGTAGAGGGGGAGTATTTATGAAAATCTAAAATTCTCAAGGTGTTAACAAAATATATTTTATAATTATAAACACTTTGAGAGATTTTCAAGAAAAGGTTTTATGTCAGCATAGGATACTCATGGAGTTATAAGGTGACTAAGGATAGGAAATTCGTCCTATGATTAGCAAGAGCCGGAGGGGTCTACCCAAGGACAACACCAATAGTTAGAACTAGAAAGTCTTTAGGCATGATTGAAAAATGGAGTGATGTGAGAAAGGATAAAGAAGGGGTTGAAGAATTAAAAATAAAAGTTAAGAAAAGGGTGAAAAGAAATAGCCCTCAAATAATCAACTTAGGGAAGAAATCGGGTTCAGTTCATATGCTACTGGTTGTCACAAAGATGACGCCGGTATTGAAGACAAGTCGTCACGGACCCAGTGACGCAATTCACCTAACCTTCTAGCCACTCAAGTCCTCTTAAAAGGATTTGTTTCATTCTCAATGAAAACCCTGCATAATCTATCGACCTATCACTCTGAGACATGTTTATATTGAAACAAGAGACTCCACTCTAGTCTCCGACTATTATAACAAAATGCAAAAATCGAGTCTAGAGCCACGAGATTCATCAAAAGATCTCTTAGGAACACATAACAGTTCTACACTTGTTGTTCAAACATTGAGAACACAAGATGTAAATTTTAGAGTCCTACGCGGATCCTAGCAATCTGCCAGAACATTTACGAGAGGATTCACACACGTATTCTTCAGTGATTGAATGAAAATTCCTGTCAGGGTCAACATCAAACATCCCTGACAGCAGGTCACTTCGATAATCTTTTACGGGTTATACTTAGTGTTCGCGGTGGTTCTAAACGGTCTACAGTCGTGGAGTGATACCTTGGTATACTCCAGCGACTCACAACAACAGTGTGGAGATATTGAGTATAGGAACATGCCAGTGGCCATCCGATATGAGATTATTCAAGGAAAGCACCAGCGATCTCGGATGTACTTGTACAAAATAACCAAACACTTACGCCGTTAAACTTTATTGTTAACTGCTTTATTAGAGGTACTTATGAAGGCCAGGAGTTCCATCAAAGACCATTACCACCATCATTACCATCAACATTTCATTTTCACATGCTCATACCCATATCATAAAGACATTCTTATCAAAGATCTAAGCAAAGGAAAGTTCAAAAAGATTCTATGTCAAAGTCAAAGAATCTGCACAATTACAAAACAAAGATCAAAGCTAAAGAATGAGAGTTTCAAAATCTATGAATCACAAACTTCACATGAAGTATGAGCAAGTTGGAAAAGATATAAAACACCAGCAACAAAGATGTTGTTGAAGGGCAAACAACACCAACATCTGATCACAAAAACAAGAACAAAGAACAAAGAAGAAAAGAATCAAAGACGTCACAAGTATAGAACGCCAAAGAAGTTCAAGACATCAAATGACCTAAGCACGATGACATATGATGACCAACCCTTAGGGGGAAATTATTAGGAACACGTTATTATTATGAAGTGTCAGTTATTATATTTGTAATAGATCGTTAGTTAATGTGGTTTATAATTGTTTGTTATTAAATATCCGGCTCATGTAGTAAGCCCATGAGCCATGATGAAAGGTTCTTCTTGAACCTAGGAAAACACCCCTCATTATGTAAACACTATAAATACCTCTCCCTTCAAGGAAAAGGGTGTTAGTTCTCTGAGAAAGAAACTTCATTATCATTTTATAAGTTTCTTCCACACTCTCTCTCTCTAAGATCTAGGCTTGTTATTATAATGGTGACCTACCAAAGCAATCAAAAGCCACTTTAGTGGAGAAAGAAGATAGGGTCATGTTATTAAGACCCTCCCTAAAACCTTTTTTTTTTTTTTTTTTTTTTTTTTTTTTGTACTAACACTTTGTATATGTCTATATGTTTTGTCTCTTTCACGTTTTATTTTTTGTGTAATGTTGAAAAAAAAAACGTAATCAAAAAATTATTAAGATTTTAATAGGCTAAGATTTGAAGGTTACAAAGTGATAAAATCTCACTTTACCCTCCATTCGGTTGCAAAGTTTTTTTAGTAAAAAGCATCATCATCGCCTTGTCTCAAAATAATTCACATATCGGTTTTATGTCATCTACGAAGTAATAGCGAGTAATAGTGAAGATTCTCCTCGTTCACATTTTTCGTTCAGCATGTCAGCCTTTGTATCAAACTTTATGTCAAGTTAGATTCCATTTCATTGTTATAACCAAGTGAAACACAAGCAGATTTCACACAACACAAGTGAAACACAATCAAATACAAACACAATCAGATTTCATAAACCCGAAAGTGAAACACAATCAATTTGGCACAAACACTACAACGAATATCTTTGGCTTCAGAAAATGTCGAGTTCACCATTTTACACGGAAGAGATAATAAATTTTACGCTTTTTCAATATTACATGCATAAAAAACGACAAAAAGACATATCGAGATTTTTAATAGACTCAGATTATCGTTTTATCATATATGGCTGCAAATTCGAAAGTTGCAAAGTGGAAAAAATCTCACTTTACCGTCCATTCGGTTATGCTACGCCAAATTAACACAAGTTTTTTTAAAAAAATCATCATCACCGTATCTCGGTTTTTTTTAACAAAAACCAACTGCTTATTTCATAATAAGCAGTTTCAAGAAAGCATCTCAAAAAACCAAGTTTCTTTTTCAACAACAACCAAAATCAGTTTCAGATCTACTTAAACCAACTGCTTAAACAAGAAATCACCAATAAGTAGTTTTTGAAACTGCTTTCAAGATCAAACCACCAATAAGCAGTTTTTGACACTGTTTTCAAGATCAAACCACCAATAAGCACGTTTTGAAACTGCTTTCAAGATCAAACCACCAATAAGCAGTTTTTGAAACTGCTTTCAAGAAACATCCAAGAACATCGACTGCTTTTCTAACAAGAAACCATCATCAATTTTTTTAGATCTAAAAAGATATAACAATAAATTTTTTTTAACCAAGAAACCACCAACTGTTTTTCTAACCAAGAAACCATAACCAAAAAGCTTTCAAAAAAAACCAAGAACATTAACTATTTTTTTAACCAAAAAGATTTAAAAAATACCAACGATTTCAGATCTAATAAGCTTTCAAAAAACAAAAAAAAATCTAGTTTCATAATAAGCTTTTTTTTACCAAGAAACCATAACCAGAAACAATAATAGATCTAAGCCATAACCAGAAAACATCAAGAATAGGGAGGGTTTTAATAACCTTTCCCCATACTATAGTTAGATCTAAAAAAATCTAACAATAATCAGCTTTATAACTGCGTTTTCAAGATCTAAACAGCCAACCATGGTTAGATCTGAAAAAGTATAACAATAACAAACCGTCAAAGAAAGATCTACCAAGAAACCAAGAAACCAAGGATCACCAAAAATTTTTTAGATCTAGAAAGATCTACCAAGAAACCAAGAAACCACGGATTACCAAAAACATCATAGATCACCATCACCAAAGATCTATTAGTGAGAGATCTAAAAAACTCGAGAAACCACGGATCTACCATCAATTTTATTTAGATCTAGAAAGATCTACCAAGATCTAAAAAACCACTGAAAGATCCACCATAAAATCTTTTTAGATCTAGAAAGATCTACCAAGAAACCACGGATCACCAAAAACATCACTGATCTAAACCACCACAGAAAAAACGAATCACCAAAAACGTCACAGATCTAAACCAGCATGGAATGAGTGATTGAGAGAGAAAGAGAGAGAGATAGAGAGTCAGACTTATTAGTGAGAGAAGTAGAGAGAGAGACAGAAAAAACGAGAGAGAAAGAGTGACTGATTGAGTGAGAGAGAGAGAGAGAGAGTCGACTTATCGATGGGTGGGGTGGGGTGGGTTAAAAGTTAAAACTATGGGTGGTTGGTAAGGGTAAACGGTTTAGAAAACTATATATATATATATATATATATATATATATATATATATATATATATATATATATATATATATATATATATATATATATATATATAATGAAAGTATAAAGGTTTGTAAACTTGTAAAAAAGTTGTAAAAAATATAAAAACAAATTTTTGTAAAAAAATCTAAAGGTTTGTAAAAAAAATATCCTTTGTAAAAAACATATCATTTGTAAATAAAAATATCATTTGTGAAACGAGGAATTATTTACTTATTATGACTTTTGCATATTTTTAGAAGTTCATTGCTCCCGCGCAAATGATTGATTGGGTGCAAAACATAGCTCGAGGGACTGGTTTTGTTATTGTTAAAAGAATAAGCAAAGCAGAGAAGGGACATTTGTACGAAATCAATTATGACTATCAAGTTATTTTCCCCATTAATATCAATAATTTATATGAGTCACTTTTAAGAAAAGTGAGAGGGATATACGATCCCGAATCTATTGATATACGTGAACCTGTTGTTCACGTAAGTACTCATGGACGTCCGAGCGCAAAGGACAAAAGTCCCAGGCTACAAAAGTCCCAGACTTGAATAAAGAACCAACCGCTGATCACCAAAGAAGTTATTCAAGATTTAAAAAAGTCCCGTATGGAAAACTAGAAGGAGGGTTGAATAGTTTTACCGATTTTAAATTTAAGTTTCAAAGATTTAGATTAGATCTTATGTGAATTCGTATGGATGGATAAATAGTATAAAACAATAAGTAAAGTAAATAATGAAAGCAAGTAAAGTGAAGGATAGAAATTAGCAACACAAGGGCACAAAAATCCTACATCCCATGAGTGTGTAAATACTCATCATTTTTGGGTTGCAAACAAAAGCCATAATGGACTTTGCATGCAAAATCATCTAGACAATAGGTCATGGGTCTTGGGTCATGGGTCATGGATATTCTTGAAAACACTCGAAACACATCAAAATGATCAAAATATCACAAATCGGTGTTTTATGTGTTTTAAATGCAAAAATATCAAAATCGGATGAAAAACATATCAAATTTGCAAAATTGCGGTTTAGTCCCCAAGTTTATAAAATTGTCAAAAATAGTCCACGAGCCAAAATTTCAAAGAAAAGTCACCAAAGGTCTTTTTAAAATCATAAATTATCATATTTAGTCCTTTGGTGAAAAATCTAAAAGTTTTGAGAAAATTACAATTTAGTCCCGAAAATCCAAAATGTTCAAAACTAGTCCTTGGAAATTTTCAAAATGTCAAAATCAAACCTTGGATTAGTAAACTTGGCAAGTCTAGTCCTTTGACTACTTTTCATAATCTACATGTTTGGTCCCTTGGTTTTGAAGAATTACACCATTGGTCCTATGTTTTAATAATCTCTACAAACCATCCGGACTTAAATAATAACCCAAGCCCAAACTAAACCCTTGGCCCAAAAACCTTTACCCGGTCCAACCCCACAACCCGACCAACCCAAATATTTAAACAATAAACAAACCCGCCCCAGTTGTCTTCCCCGACAACTCTGTCTGCTACCACCTCCAGCCTACCAATCCACCCTACACCACCAATTGTCTCCCCTCACCTGACCTTACAAGTGCATTAAATGCACCCTTTCCTGTCCCGGATATCCAAAAGCAATTTTGGCGCCAAAATCACATAAACGGCTAAGATGAGTTCTAGCCAATCAAGGGTCAAGATTGATGTTGGGATTTGCTCGGATAAGTGAGAGAAACTCTTTGGAGCATAAAAGAGCCAAGAAGAAGCAAGAAGAGTTAGTTAGTTTTAGTTTTTAAAAACTTGTATGTCGTTTTCAATTCCTTAGTTTAAATTAGCTTTGTATTGGTATTTTCAAGTTCATTTGTATTCAAGTTAATCACTTGAGTGTATTTTAACTTAAATTAATCATCAATTTTAGTTCATGTTCGGTTTCCATGTTCCATACCTTCTTGTTGAAATTTCCAATCTCAAAATCCTTGTCAAATCCTTAATCACTTTTTAAGCTCAAACATGTTCAACCAAGCTTGTTAAAGCTTTTCTAAGCTTACATTGCGGTTTCAGATAACTTTGGCGTTTAGTCAACAAAAGTCAAACTTGGAGCAAAATGGGTGCAGAATGATATGGGTTGATTCAAGATTGGAAATGGGTTGAAATGGAAGCATTGGGTTGAATTTGATAGGGTAGTGTTCTTTGTTTCATTGATTGGCGAGCCATAGTGGCCATTGGACAAATTGTAAGCCTTTTCAAATCTTTTAGCATAAGCAGTAATTGTAGTTGTAAACTATTAAAATCTGTTCTAAAAGTAGTAATTAGGTCAATTTAATCTAGTTTGATCATTGGTACATGCTTAGTCAGTGGTTATATCATTTTAATTGGTAAAACAGTTTATAAAAGGGTGTTTGGAATTGCTGCATTTTCTGTATTAAAGGCCTCACCGGTGGTTAATTCTTATTGATTCATGTTTGTTTAGCTCAAGTAAACTCATTTGAGTCATAATTTGGCCTGCTACACTCAAAAGTCAACATTGTGCTTAAATCATCTCATTGTCAAAGCGATGTGAATTTTGGGATTGCAAAACCTAGATTTGTGTTTAAAAGTGTTAACCATTGCTTTAAGTACACTCATTTCACCAAATTACTTCATCATCAGTCATTAAATTGGATCAAAGTTCACCAAAGTCAAAGTTCTTAACTGTTTTCAAAAGTCAAATCATGTCAAAATGTGGGTTTGTGCGAGATATTGCGGTGATATACGGATCTCATTAAAGTTTTTGAGAATCTGATTTTTGGTTACAAGTAGTTCACTAGGTGGTCTTTAAGACCTAGTATCTGTTTTAGCTCAAACCCTCTGGATAAGCTTGTGTATAAGCTCAAAATAGGCACTGGTGCCTGCTCCATAACTCGGCTAATATTGAGTGATTTCTCGATTTTGGACAAGCTTGCAGAGCTTATTGAAGCTTGTCAAGGGCTGGTCTTTTGGTCATAGGTAGTCTCTTAGGTCTAGTTTAAGTCTTGATAATTGGTTTTAGTTTGTAGCTTATTTGTAGATGCTTATTTTAGCTTAAAGTTGGTACCAAAAAGCTGTTTTTAAGCTTAATATCAAAATCACCAAATCTGTTCCATCTTGTTAATCAAGAGTGTAACTTGTTGATTTCAGTTTCATTTGGTCATATCTAGTATATCATAGTCTTTGTTATCGGTTGGTAGCTTAATTTGGTCATTTGCTTATCAAGTGCTTATTTCAATAAGCACTTGATTGATCGATTGATTTTCTTCCATACAACATACTGTTTTCCATTTTCCTAGCTTCTTAACATTATTTTAGAATTTCCCGAAATTTTGATTTTTCCTAATTTGTTTTACTATTTTTCTTAATTTAATCTAGTTTTTAAGCATTTTAAATTAGCATTTAATACAAAAATTCGAAAAGGTTCAAAAAATAAGTTTTCAATTTTCTTAGGTTTAGATAAATATAAAAAGTAGAAAAAGTAATTTTCTAGATTTTCATAGTTCATTTGGTAATTTTAGTAATTTAATTAGTTTTTAATAGTTTAAAATTCCTAGAAAATAGATAAATAGTCACAAAAATACAAAATAGTTTTGAAAAGTCTATTTTGATATTTTAGACTTTTCAAGTGTTAATCTTATTTTTCTAGCCTAATTTCCTATTTTCTTATATTTTAGGTAATTAATTAATAGTTAAAAATAGTTTTTAATTAGATAATTAGTCTTAAAAATAATTTTCTTTTCCATAAATTTTCTTTTATCATTAGGATTGTAAAACATCATTTTCATATTTTTAGGGTTAATATTGATTTAGTTTCACGTTTTTAGTTATCGTCGCGTAGATTTTAATTTCGGTTTAGTAAAATCATAAAAACAAAAACATCATTTTAATTTTAGTGATAGCGTTTATTTAATAGGTTTTATCTTTTAATTTCCTCTCATTTGCATTTTAGCCTTTGTATTTGTTTGATATTTACGTAGTTATAATCATCAATCATAATTCCTTTTCGTTCAAACTCCTCGATCACTATCGTTGATTGATCCATTGCATAGCTCATTGGGACATAACGACCGGGAGACCCTATACTCCTCGGATCTTCATTGATTTCGTGCTTAAGCTGTTTTAGGTTTTCTTACGCTTGCGTGAGAGAACTTGACGGTTTAGCGCGCATCAAATTTTGGCGCGCTTGTTCTTGGTGTCTTGATCTATCTTCCGTGTAGCAGATTAGTTGTTTGAATCCTCACTCTTTGTTTATATCATCCATCTCGTATATATATATATCCATATTTTCTTCTAAAAATCCAAAACCCAAAACACCAAAAACGTATAAAACACAAAAATATTTTTCTTTTGTTTCTATATATGTATCAAAAATAAAAATACAAAAGATTCGTCGTTTTCTTTAATAATTAACAACTTAAAAGATTACCACCGAAAACCAAGGCGTTGCACTACCTAGCTGGGTGCGACCATAATAAGTTCGAACTAAAGATATAAAACTTGCCTTTGTGTCCTTGTGATTGGTGTACCTTTTTCAAAGAAGCCATTCATCTTGGATTATTGGTTAAGTTCAACATTGTTTTGCCTCGATTTTGTGTTAATTGATTTTGTTGTGATATCGACGTTTGAACCGAAAACCCATAAAGATTCTTCTCACCCCATTTTTATCAAACGTCTTCATAATTCTCATTCTCATCGAAATATCTTCATAATTCCATTTCTCTCCTTAACTCGAGATTTCCTTAGAGTTAACTCTAGTGCATCTTTTCGTTCTTCTAGATCATTGAGTCCTTTGCGTGATCTAGCGAAATTCAAGGAGGCGTTCTCGTGAGCGTCTTGCCCAAATAGTCGAACCGAGATTCGCACTATTTCAAACAACACCATGGCGATTTAGCGTACTATGGCGGAAATGCTCCGAGCACCCACCGGGGTTATGGAGATGCCATTGTTTTACCGTTATCAACTCGATCACTTTGAATTGAAGACACATTTGATCCAACTTGTGTCTACAAATCAATTCATGGTCGATCGAGAAGACCCGTATGCACACATCCGTTGGTTTAACAAGTTAACCTCAACTATCAATTTCAAGGATGTGCCACAAAAGTCATCAAGTTGATGCTTTTCCATTCTCTCTTGAGGGACAACCGGTTTGGTGGAAAAAGAACCCCTCGATCTATCGAAACTTGGGAGGATCTTGTTCAAAAGTTTGTGAATTACTTCTTTCCTCCATCAAAGGCGACTAATCTTAAAATGAAATTTCGGATTTCGTCAAAATTTCGATGAAAATTTTGGAGAGGCATGGGAGAGATTCAAAGATCTCCTCGAAATGCCCCATCATGAATTCACGGAGCTTCAACAAGTAAATATCTTTTACAATGGGTTGAGCGGAAGCGATCAAGATTCCTTGAATGCGACCGCGGTAGCAATATCTTGAATCGTAAACCTAAAGATGTGATTGAGATTTGCGAGCAAAATCAAAGTTCCTATTTCTGCAACAAAGTCAATGTTCGAACACTCTTGCTTCTTCATCCGGTAACTCTTCCGAGTTAGCCGCTCCGTTAACCGCTCTAACGGACATCATCCATTGTATGATAAAAGAGGTAAAGGAAATCAAAAGCGAAATTCATAAGCGGAACCAATCAAAGCCGTAAACAAGGTGTGTGAAACTTGTAGTGGTCCACATGCGTATTATGATTGTCAAGCAACCGATGCTTCCTTTTACCAAGCTCCGTAGCTTGGTAAACCACAATCAATACCGACCACGGTGATCCTCACTACCGTGCACCTAGCGGTATGACACCACCGGTTTTCCTCCTGCAAAACCATGGCAATCAAAACCATGGCAATCTCGCTTTGTTCAAGGAATCAAGGACAAAATTTCAATCAAAACCGGAACAATTTCAACCAACCTCAACCATATCAAGCTCCTAATCATCAAAGCTATCAACCACCTCCTCAAGCTCCCATTCGAATGACTTCATGAAAATGGTGAGTCAAACATGCGTTCTATGCAAACTCGGATCAATAACATGAGAGTTGAGCTTAAAAGGAAATTGATACCACAATGTCTCGGCGAGACAAATGAGTTAAAGAATATGATGAGCGGTTTCATGAACATGAATATGAACAAAGCTTCACCATCTTCCGGGGACTCCCAAGCAATACTATTCCCAATCCAAATGCCGAGTTGAAAGCCGTCACCACTCGTAGTGGTAAGGCGCACAATGGACCTTCGACCAATGCCCCTCCTCCTGTGGCATTTAGTCAAGTTACCAAGGAGACAACGGACAAGGTGCATTATTCAAGCCCACGAACCGCAAGACGTCCCACCTTCGGTAGTCAAGCTTTAAGTCCGGAACCCGATGTTCGAGGAAAAATCTGAGCGAAAACACTTCCATCCGGCTCAAAAGTCTAGTCGACTTCCATACCCATCAAGAATGAATGATGAGAAGCTCAAAGACAAAACAAAGAGCAAATGGAAAAATTTTCCAAATCTTCAATGAGCTTCACTTTGATTTAAGCTTCGTTGATGCTCTCGTTCTAATGCCTAAATTTGCATCCACGCAAAAGGCTTACTCACCAACAAAGATAAGCTATCGAGATGGCGAAAACCCTCTAAATGAGCAATGCTCGTGACCATTCTTAATAAGCTTCCGAAAAGCTTGAAGACCACGGCGGTTTTTAATCCGTGTGATTTCTTGGGGATGTTTCAATGCTCGCCTTGGCGATCTTGGCGCTAGCATTAACCTCATGCCACTCTCGGTATGGAAGAAACTATCTCTTCTGAACTTTCATCCACTCGTATGACACTCGAGCTAGCGGATCGTCACTGTAACTCGTCCACTTGGGATAGCCGGGGATGTCGTGATGAAAGTGGGAAAGTTTCACTTTCATCTTGACTTTGTTGTAGTAGACTTGATGCGGATCCTAGAGTTCCCTCATCTTGGGAGAGCTTTCTTAAGAGCAGTCGTGCTCGATCGATGTGTTTCTTTGAAGAGTTGACCATACGGGTTGACAACGAAGAGCTCACGTTAAATATCAACGAACTCCAAACCTCAGTACAAGCAGTGTTGCCACAATTGATCAAAGATCCGAAGATTCAATGCAACACTCTCAATTTCACGGTTAAGAGGAGTTTTCAAAAGCGTCTTGAGCTCAAAGCTTTGAAAGTTACCCTGGTTCAAACAAATGGTTTGAAAGTTGTACCGGGAAGTCAAGAGTGTTCTTGATGATGACGATGATCTAGAATCGGAGACTTCATCGGAGTGGTGGAAGCTGCTAGCTCTAAGAGCACACCACTTGTCCCACCTCCGGCATCGGTTTGTCGCATCGAGATTGTTAACTCGTGGATGAAACCAAACTCTCTTGTTTCATCCGAGTTGGATGATGATGTTTGTGATCCAATGGGAGACATTCTTCCCATTGATGAATTGCTCAAAATGATCCATCATCTTCTAGTCTTATTCCGACTCTTCCATTCCTTCTCTCACTCGATGAGGAAGATGACAACTTTGGAATGAAGTCGATGCATTTCTTAGTGATGAGTCAATTCCAGCGGAATTGATAACACTTACCTTGATCCGGAGGAGACATCCTTTTACGGAAAGTTTGTTGATTGAAGAACCATTTCCCACCCTCCTCCGGACATCTTCTTGACAATCACCATCTAAGCTTCAAGTTTAAGCTTAAAGATGTCAAAGCGGTGATTTGCTTTTCTCTGTGAGGAATGGACTTGCATTCTCATGTACGTCTTTATTCCATTCTTCACGGATGGTGTGGTTGCTCTTTCCTTTTCTCTTTCGGGAATGAGGACACCATCTTTGACCCCGTATCATCCTTTATAGTTTCTACTATTAAACAATACCGCGGTTGTATCTCGTCGGTGTGGAACTTTCGATGTTCATATGTTCATTAACATTGTGAGCGAAAGTCCGATCGAGATTGGTTTTCCACGTTACTTTCCCCATGAACAAATGAATACGGGTCGAGTCAAGCTAGCGACTCGGGAATCAAAAACGATAGCATGCCATATGGGTTTCACCCATATTTACGTCTTCTCACCTCTTTCTACCACCCTAGTGTGGGGGTTGCCCACATGTTTAAAAAAAAAAAAAAAAAAAAAAAAAAAAAAAAATCTTCTTTCTAAATAATGGCCGTAGTATTTCCTTTTCACGTTCTTTGTTTCGGCATAACCGCGGTACTTTGAATATTGAGGGCAATATTCATCTCTAGTGTGGGGGATTCTCACGAATTTTATCATGTAAATATACCACCTAATCCCCGTTTTGGCCAAAATTTTTTTGGAGTAAGTGTTCTACACTTTCTCATCCAGTTATCGATCCGCCATATACGTAAGACAAAAGGATTAGCTAATCCAGAGCAAACGGCTCTTGGTAAAGATTTCTCAAATCCGTTTATATGGCTTGCAATTTGCCCAAAATTGTATGGTATTCACTCACCATATCCTAAAAAGTGAAGAGTTGGCTAGCCCGCAAGATTATGGCTTGTGGTAAAGGCGATGGAAAAACCATAATTGGTAATCGACTCACCAAAGATAATATTGATAATTTATCTAAGAGTTGGCTAGTCCGAAGGGTATGCGCTTACGGTAAAGACAAAATCAAATCCGTTGAAAGTCGGTGGTTTGCTCAAAATCACATGGTTATCGGTGTACCATGGTTCTTACTTGAACTGAAACATTTGGCTACTCCGAGTAATGGCTTTTGGTAAAGAGATTAAAATCCATTATGTTTTCTCAAATCATTGCTAGGGACTAGCAATATCTCGATGTGGGGATTGATGAGTGTGTAAATACTCATCATTTTTATACAAAATAAACTGCAAAATCATCGAAAACACTCGAAACACATCAAAATGATCAAAATATCACAAATCGAGTGTTTTATGTGTTTTAAATGCAAAATATCAAAATCGGATGAAAAACATATCAAATTTGCAAAATTGCGCTTTAGTCCCCAGTTTATAAAATTGTCAAAAATAGTCCACGAGCCAAAATTTCAAAGAAAAGTCACCAAAGGTCTTTTAAAATCATAAATTGTCATATTTAGTCCTTTGGTGAAAAATCTAAAAGTTTTGAGAAAATTACAATTTAGTCCCGAAAATCCAAAATGTTCAAAACTAGTCCTTGGGAATTTTAAAAATGTCAAAATCAAACCTTGGATTAGTAAACTTGGCAAGTCTAGTCCTTTGACTACTTTTCATAATCTACATGTTTGGTCCTTGGTTTTGAAGAATTACACAATTGGTCCCTATGTTTTAATAATCTCTACAAACCATCCGGACTTAAATAATAACCCAAGCCCAAACTAAACCCTTGGCCCAAAACCTTTACCGGTCCAACCCCACAACCCGACCAACCCAAATATTTAAACAATAAACAAACCCGCCCCAGTTGTCTTCCCGACAACTCGTCTCTCTACCCTCCACCACCTACCAATCCACCCTACACCACCAATTGTCTCCCCCTCACCAACCTTACAAGTGCATTAAATGCACCCTTTCCTGTCCCGGATATCAAAAGCAGATTTGGCGCCAAAATCACATAAGCGGCTAAGATGAGTTCTAGCCAATCAAGGGTCAAGATTGATGTTGGGATTTGCTCGGATAAGTGAGAGAAACTCTTTGGAGCATAAAAGAGCCAAGAAGAAGCAAGAAGAGAGAGTTAGTTTTAGTTTTTAAAAATTGTATGTCGTTTTTCAATTCCTTAGTCTAAATTAGCTTTGTATTTGTATTTTCAAGTTCATTTGTATTCAAGTTAATCATTTGAGTGTATTTTAACTTAAATTAATCATCAATTTTAGTTCATGTTCAATTTCAATGTTCCATACCACTTGTTGAAATTTCCAATCTCAAAATCCTCTGTTAAATCATTAATCACTTCATTTTAAGCTCAAACAAGCTCAACCAAGCTTGATAAAGCTTTTTCTAAGCTTACATTTACATTTCAGATAACTTTGGAACTTGGTCAACAAAAGTCAAACTTGGAGCAAAATGGTGCAGAATGATATGGGTTGATTCGAGATTGGAAATGGGTTGAAATGGATGCATTGGGTGGAATTTGATAGGCTAGTGTTCTTTGTTTCACGGTTGGCGAGCCATAGTGGCCATTGGACAAATTGTAAGCCTTTTCAAATCTTTTAGCATAAGCGATAATTGTAGTTGTAAACTATTAAAATCTGTTCTAAAAGTAGTAATTAGGTCAATTTAATCTAGTTTGATCATTGGTACATGCTTGGTTCGAGGTTATATCATTTTAATTGGTAAAACAGTTTATAAAGGGTGTTTGGAATTGTTGCATTTTCGTGATTAAAGGCCTCACCAAAGGTTAATTTTCTTATTGATTCATGTTTGTTTAGCTCAAGTAAACTCATTTGAGTCATAATTTAGGCTGCTACACTCAAAAAGTCAACATTGTGCTTAAATCATCTCTTGTCAAAAGATGTGAATTTTGGGATTGCAAAACCTAGATTTGTGTTTAAAAGTGTTAACCATTGCTTTAAGTACACTCATTTCACCAAATTACTTCATCATCAATCATTAAAATTGGATCAAAGTTCACCAAAGTCAAAGTTCTTAACTGTTTCAAAAAGTCAAATCATGTCAAAATGTGGGTTTGTGCGGATATTGCGGTGATGATATAGGATCTCATTAAAGTTTTCTAGAATCGGTTTTTGGTTTACAAGTAGTTCACTAGGTGGTCTTTAAGACCTAGTATCTGTTTTTAGCTCAAACCCTCTGGTTAAGCTTGTGTATAAGCTCAAAATAGGCACTGGTGCCTGCTCCAACTCGATTAATCTTGAGTGGATTCTCGATTTTGGACAAGCTTGCACGAACTTATTGAAGCTTGTCAAGGGCTGGTCTTTTGGTCATAGGTAGTCTCTTAGGTCTAGTTTAAGTCTTGATAATCGGTTTTTAGTTTGTAGCTTATTTGTAGCTTATGCTTTAGCTTAAAGTTGGTACCAAAAGCTTTTTAAGCTTAATATCAAAATCACCAAATCTGTTCCATCTTGTTAATCAATGGTTGTAACTTGTTGATTTCAGTTTCATTTGGTCATATCTAGTATATCATAGTCTTTGTTATCGGTTGGTAGCTTAATTTGGTCATTTGCTTATTCAAGTGCTTATTTCAATAAGCACTTGATTGATCGATTGATTTTCTTCCACACAACATCTGTTTTCCATTTTCCTAGCTTCTTAACATTATTTTAGAATTTTCCGAAATTTTCAGATTTTTCCTAGATGTTTTACTATTTTCTTAATTTAATCTAGTTTTTAAGCATTTTTAATTAGCATTTAATACAAAAATTCGAAAAAGGTTCAAAAAATAAGTTTTCAATTTTCTTAGGTTTAGATAAATATAAAAAGTAGAAAAAGTAATTTTCTAGATTTTTCATAGTTCATTTGGTAATTTTTAGTAATTTAATTAGTTTTTAATAGTTTAAAATTCCTAGAAAATAGATAAATAGTCACAAAAATACAAAAATAGTTTTGAAAAGTCTATTTTGATATTTTAGACTTTTCCAAGTGTTAATCTTATTTTTCTAGCCTAATTTCCTATTTTCTTATATTTTAGGTAATTAATTAATAGTTAAAAATAGTTTTTAATTAGATAATTAGTCTTAAAAATAATTTTCTTTTTCCATAAATTTTCTTTTATCATTAGGATTGTAAAAACATCATTTTCATATTTTTAGGGTTAATATTGATTTAGTTTCACGTTTTTTAGTTATGCGTCGCGTAGATTTTAATTTCGGTTTAGTAAAATCATAAAAACAAAAACATCATTTTAATTTTAGTGATAGCGTTTATTTAATAGGTTTTATCTTTTAATTTCCTCTCATTTGCATTTTAGCCTTTGTATTTGTTTGATATTTACGTAGTTATAATCATCAAATCATATTCCTTTTTCGTTCAAACTCCTCGATCACTATACGTTGATTGATCCATTGCATAGCTCATTAACGACCGGGGACATAACGACTTCATTGGGAAGACTTTTCTATACTCCTCGGATCTTCATTGATTTCGTGCTTGATGTCATGCAATGGGTCATGGTTTAGGATTTTCTTATGGGTCATGGGTCTTGCCCATCCTATTACATAAACTATTACAACAAATAAATTATTACAACATTTTATGTGAATGAAATGTATATACTTTATAAAAATAACATGTATTCTTATAATTTTACTTATGAGTGAAGAAATAAATTGTGGAATAAAAATAAGTATGATCCATAAAGCACTAGCTCCCCCTTAACGGTAGCTCCCCCTAGAATTGGGGGTCAAGTGAGAAAATATAATACCTACAAAAAAATGTTAGTAGTAACATGTAATATAATCTTGTATAGGACGAGAAACAAGATAGAAAGCCAAGGTACGTAAACAAAGCCTTGTAATAAAATATCTAAGTGTAGTGGTATATATGCCACATACAAAATATAAAACTAAGTACAAGGATTGTTCTTTAAAATGACTCAAAAGAAACAAAATAGAGAAAATAATATTATCATTCCTTCCATGCTTGCATATGGGTTAATTATGGAAGTTTTGGTGAGTGATAATGTTGATGCGATCAATGATATGGTTGAGTATGAACAGCATCTCATCCCTTATTTCCATTGCGAGTTCCCTAGTGGATTGACAATGTTCGCAATAGAGATGGAGAGGGAGGTGTTGGTTGATGGTTTCCGGGTAGGTTTGATTTTCGGAGTGCGGAATAGGTGGTGGAAATGTTGGAAAATATAGATCAAAGTCCATGATGTTGGTGAGTGGTGGTGGATAAGAACCTAGATGTTCTTGTTTTGTAATGGGAAGTGGAGGTGGTGATATTTCAAGCTCTTCATAGAGTGTGTTTGGAGATGTTGGAGGTGTTAAAAATACTAGTTCTTTTGGGTTTAAGTTGGAGGCTAGTTGGGTAGTTTTTGATGGTTGAAATGGAGCGGGTGATGGACTAGACAAGGGTAGTGGAATTGTTTTTAGAGTCGTAAGAAGTTTCGCTAGGGTGATTTGGGAGTCAAGTTGAGACTCGTTAGGTAATTGTGGTGATGAACTTGTGGGAGATGATGGAGGTGCTACAATGTAGTCATTTGGTGGAGAATGAGTAGTTGGTGATGGGCTTTTTGACAAAGGTTTAGCTAAGCAACAAGGCTGGATGCTAATCCGTGCGGTTCTCCTAGATTTGGTTGGTGGTGGTATTACGAAAGGTGGTAGGATGAAGTTTTGTATTTCTTGAAAAGGATTGTTTTCACTAGATGGTTCATCAATGTTTGAGGATCTTTTGGGTGACATAATGATAAGGATTTAAAGGTACACTTTTGAGGGGTCATTTAAGCCCTTAATCGATCACTTTTATATCCGTTACTACTTAATTTCGTTCCTTTTCACTTTTTAGGTCTCTTGAAGGCAAATTGCTGGAATGACACTTATTCGGACGAAAAGGCGCGAATATATGAAGAAAATGGCCCAAGTCAGGAATCAAGACACTCAAGCTGCTGGAACAGAAGGTGACGGCATCATAGCCAAATGGCGACGCCGTCACGACACGTTTCGAGACGACTCATAAGCCAAATTACTATTTTGCACTTGACGGCATCATGTTTTAAAGAGTAGGGCGTCACAACTCATACGGCCTAGATTTAGATCCCGACGACGTCAAAAGATGAAGCTGACGGCGTCACAACCATAAGGTGACGCCGTCACTGAGTTGACTTGGCCAAGACGAAAACCTAATGGCGGCGACCCGACGGCATCACAAATAAAGAGTGACGCTGTCGCATATTGTAACTCTATATATAGAATTCGAATTTTCAGAATTTTAGAGAGGTAGTTTTGTGGAGTAAAACCTAAACCGAACTTTGGCTGTCTTGGGTAGTATCTTAGGGTTTCATACCCTATTTTACAACAAGATAAGTGATTTACTTCATTAATTTAATTATGTCTTCAATTGATTGTGTGTATGCTTGCATGTTTCCCATGTCCGGCTAATTTACTTGTGTGTTTACTTAGATCTATGAAACCTAGGTATTGAATATTGATTGGTTGTCTCTTATCTTAATTGTGATTGACCTAGTATTGCGATAGGTCCTTCGTTATGTTTTTAATGCTTGAGTAATCTTTGTGAACATTAGTTTATAATCACCTAGTGTTATTGTAGTCTAAACATCCAAAGGTAACCTTAGAGTTAGTTTATGAATCCTAGAGATTTCGTAGGCAATAACCTTAAGGTAGTCTCAAAGAGTTAGGGAAAAACGCATACCCTACGACCTTAGAAGACACAACGCTTTAAGAATAAGGACGTGACAATTGAACCATCAATAGGAGATAACTAGGGAGTAATAGCATCTAGGTAAACACATTTTTAATCATCATAAGAGCACACAACAATAGACATAGACTATACTCACCTTAGCTTAGTTAATTAGATAATTAGAATAGTAGAGTAATTGGTAGAATTACCAACCCCCCAAATCCAATACCCCAAGATTCGTACCTTTCGATTTTCTAAAAAATATAAAAAAGATAAAAAATAATCTTCCTCAACCCCAACCTTAGCGTAGTAATTTCTCACTAGCATTCCTATTCCCCTAGAGAATGATATCAATTCCCTAGGCTTACCCTAATACTACACTACAATGATTAGGTTCACTACCTAGGGTGTTGAAAAACTTGCTCGATGAAAAGGAAGTTCCTTTGACCCCGAACGCGCGTTGTACGCGTATCAAGTTTTTGGCGTCGCTACCGGGGAATAGAATAGCTAGTTAGATTTCCACCTCATTTAGGTTCCCTTGTTTGATTCCTATCAAGTAAGCTTTTTTTTTTTCTCATTTTTAGCTTCTTCGTAGTCTATCCCCCTTCTTTGTGACCTTTTTTAGTAATCCCATCACTTTTCATCATGGAAGGTGATAATCAACCACCACTCATCAACCCACCACAAAATGACCCGCCAAGAGGCCGTACTCTTGGTGAATACTCAAGACCAAACCACCTAGGCTATAGAAACACCATTGAGCTTCCCGACCTAGCCCAAACTACGACCCTTCGATCCGACACCATCCGGTTGGTGCAAAACGGATGTGCATTCCATGGACTTCGTTCCGAAGATCCTAATCAGCATCTTAAGGATTTCCTTAAAATCGTTGATTCCATCGACCTCGATGCTACTACTCGGGAGACCACGCGCTTGCGTCTCTTCTAATTCTCTCTACGGGACCAAGCTAGTAATTGGCTTGAGCGACTTCCCGCCGGCTCCATCTCAAGTTAGGATGATCTCACCTCTCATTTCCTTGCCCAATTTTTCTGATCGGGGATAACTACTAAGCTTAGGAATGAAATCTTGATGTTCCAACAACATCAAGGTGAATCTCTCTACGAAGCATGGACTCGATTCAAGGACTTACTCCATAGAGTCCCTCATCACGGCATTGATCTTTGGCTTCAAGTCCAACTCTTCTATGATCATGTCAACTTCCCAGCTAAGCGATCCATTGACCAAGCGGCCGGTGGTAAATTTAGTGATCTCACCGCCGAAGAATCATGGGGTATAATAGAGGACCTTGCCCTCTATGACAACGAAAGTTGGAATGACCCCCGTGAGTTGCCCAAAATCGTAAAGGCAATCTCCCTGTCTCCCATTGTCTTACAACCTTCCGACCGTAGGATGCTCGAGCTTGAAGATCAAGTCAAATTCTTAATGAGCTCATACGAAAATCCTAAGTCTTCACGCCAAGTGAACAAAGTTTCTTCCTTGTGTGAACTATGTAGTAGTCCTCATGACACTCGCACTTGCACAAGACTCCCCGAACAAGATTCCGTTGAATACGTATCCTCGCGTACCAATGGAACGGGAGGAAGATTCCCTACAACACCCGGACCTAGGACTTTCAATGATGCCCGAGAAGCATGGAAGGGCAAGTCCGACTTCTATTGGGGACAAACCAAAGAATTCACATCTAATGATTTCTCATGGCCCCCATCTCACGGCCCTAGCCAACAAAACATAGAAGGGATGTTGCAACACCTAGTTACATCCCAAGAAGCTCAAATAGCTAAGCTCTCGGACCGCTTTAACCAACAACAAGCCGAGATGGATAAGAAGATAGACAACCTTTTGAAAGCCATGACCAATAGTGATAGGAAGGTTAATGCTATCTCAACCCCCGAAGTTTCCGGTGTAGAAATTAAGGACCCAAGTAAGTTAGCCAAGCACGTTCAATTCGTCAATACCATCACCTTAGTGCCTAATAGGACAAACGAAGTGAACCATGAGACGGTACTTGAGGTTAGTGAAACTCCTAAGAACAAATCGACAGAGGAAGTAGATGAAGTAGGCAATGACTATTTCAATACATTTCCTACGGAAGAAGAACTCTCTCGCCACCCACACTTAGTACGAGACCTCCGTCACATGTATGTTAGGAGAAGCCCTAGGACCAAGTTTGGGAACCCTTGGAATCTTAACATACCATGTTGCATAGGACACCTTTTTATGGCAAAGGCCTACATTAATCGCAAGTCCCCGATAAATATCATGACTAGCACCTACTATAATTGGGTAATGAAGAAGCCTATCCCAACTAGTCAAGATCCCGATAATCCTAGGGTTAGTTGCAATTTTATTGGTAGAGTTAAGGGATTGCCCGTCTATGTAGGTAGTTTCACGTTTCCTACGGATTTCATAGTTGTGAATGATATTAGTACAACCATAGATCCTAGCTTGTCCCACGTTATTCTAGGAAAGCCTTTCATAGAAAACACCGGGATGACCTATGATCCATCGTTAGGAATAATGAGATTCAAGGATGAGACCGATGATGTACATTACCAAATGCCCTTTAAGATTGAGAAATTTTCATCATTATCCAATGATGAAAAAGAACTTAAGCTATCGGTCTACTATAGGAATGAGGAAGATAAGGAGAAGAGAGTTGATTATGTGATGAATAAGATTTTCGGGTTCTATAAGGATTGCTTGAAACTAGGACCGGAATATAGAACAGATTGGGGAGAAGATGACTTCTTAGAAAGATGCATAATAGGGCATTACTATAACATGGAAAACCCCAATAGAGACCGTCATAAGGAAGAAGGTGACGGTAATGAAGTCACGTAGGGGCACGACTTCGAGTCTAGCTACAAGACTCATAAATAAATAAAATCGCTTCGTGGGAGGCAATCCATGCTTAATTGTTTGCTTGTTTGTGTGTCGTATATCTTTTATTGATTGTTAATTCTCATGTTTGAATTTGTAAAAATGCTTTATTTTGTCTTTAACCTCGTCTTAATTACATATAAATGTATCTTACAAAAGGGATAAGTGTAGGGAGGATTACACACATTTTCAAAAAGAACGTGAACATGAGAATTACGATTATTAAAAAGATATACATGTGTGTTTGTTTAAGTCAAATGCTTGTATCGAGTCATAATGGATGTTTTGCAGGAAAGTTTTCCAGATTCTAAAGATATAAATTTTCCGAATTTTTTCGAAAATCGCAGACAGCTTTACTGTCAGGATAACTGACGGCGTCAGGTTGCAACCCGACGGCGACAGAGGAGTAAACGACTTCTAACTTTTCTCGTTTTACATGCTACTTATAAATTTTTGGAATTTTCCGTGTCTTAATTTTCCGTAAAATCAGAAACATCCATTCCACAAGCATTATATCCTAGTTTAGTAGAGTCATATATATTTGTTACCACGATTTTACATGAAGGTTTCATTTGTTTTCTTCAAGTGTTCGTGTTCTATTTATCAAGAAGAAGATACATAAGATTGGAAGGAGCTTTTCACGCATCGCTCTTCTTGGAGAAGAATTTAACCAAGATTTCACACGGATCCTACCGAGCTAATCGGGGAGTATTAGTTTCTTTCATTTTTAATTACCTTCCATTATCATAACTTTGATACTTTCGGGAACACCGGGACAATGTTCGGTTTAAGTGTAGGAGGAAAATAAAGCGAGAACTTTGAAACTATGCTTATCCTTGACTATTTGCCTTGTCCAATTTCATTTGTGTAATAAACCATGAGAAATATCGGTTAGGGTAATTTTGGCACCAAATTTAAATTTTTTCATGACATGTAGGAGTGGGCTATTAGTCTTAATAAAGCGTCTCATGGATAGGAAGTTATATGACTAGCACAAAACCCTTTACCACTTAAATTCCACCCAAAATGTGAGGATCGCCCTTAGATTTGTAGGAATTAAAGCATTCCACTTTAATGCTTCGATTGTGTACCGGTAGTATAATAGATTCTAGAACATGTTTTGTGATGCATTCTGAGATCGCTAGTGAGACTACACTTGTGTAGTTAGGAATAACTAAATGATAAGAGGCATTAGGATAACCCTTGTTTGATACCTGCATTATAATAACTTCTTCCACATCGGTTGAGTAATTCCCCCACACCCTTACGTTGTACTCATCTTTAGTACACGATACCCTAGTTAACCCTCGAGCCTATCCTTTTCGCGGTTCTCGTGATATTTCGCTTTTCGAATATCAATGAAGAGCATTGTTTACAATCCACCCCCAAATGTATACCCAAATCGCCTTAGCCTACCTTGTATGCACTCACTTTTAGTGCATTATTGTTATCATACTAAACCCTTAGTTCAATTATCTAGTTGCTTGCATAAGTTGCTAAGTTGAGTCATATCCTTTGTACACAGTTTTGGGACGATTGGGACTCATGGGAAAAGTTAAATTTTATGAAATGACGGGAAGGAACGTTAAATTCAAATTTCCTTTATTTGCGTAATAATGTACTTCAAGTGTTTTGATCTTTTCAATTCGGGTCAAATTAGTGTTAGAGTAATAAAAACTCAAGTGTAGGGATGTGCCTATAAATCCCTTTATATTTTGATGTTATCGTAGAGGATGGTAGAGTAAAAGTGTATGAAAAAAAAAAACATACGGGCTACCATCCTACATCTATCTTTAAATTTATGTTTGTTTCTTTCAAAGTTATCTAGAGTTTAGAGTGTCGAGTCTTGGCTTAGCAACGCCATTCTTCTCATGCTTGTAACATAAAGGTTTTTGACTTGCCACCACTAAATCACCTATCCCACCAAACCCTTTGTTTCCCTACCGTAAGCCTAACGTTACAACCATTTAAAAGACCTCTTAGATAGTTTTTCCTAGGTGCTTATGCCAAAGCGATGGAGGTTTGATCTAGTCTCAAGCCTACGGTAATCTATGTACTAGGACCGGTTAATGAGTGTTTATCTTCCATTTCCAACTTGATATATTTCATATACACCCGAGAGATGAGAGTATCTAAACACCACTTGTGAGGTGCTAGTATGTAAATTCCGTGCTTGTTATGACTTTTTCGGGGCTTATACGTGTTATGAATTGTTCTAAACTAATGCTTCATGGCCCCTAACTTATAAATTAATTGGGTGAAAGCACATTTGCTTGAGGACAAGCAAATACCAAGTGTAGGGATATTTGATAAGGATTTAAAAGGTACACTTTTGAGGGGTCATTTAAGCCCTTAATCGATCACTTTTATATCCGTTACTACTTAATTTTGTTCCTTTTCACTTTTTAGGTCTCTTGAAGGCAAATTGCTGGAATGACACTTATTCGGACGAAAAGGCGCGAATATATGAAGAAAATGGCCAAAGTCAGGAATCAAGACACTCAAGCTGCTGGAACAGAAGGTGAAGGCGTCACAGCCAATTGGCGATGCCGTCGTGACACATTTCGAGACGACTCATAAGCCAAATTACTATTTTGCACTTGACGGTATCAGGTTTTAAAGAGTTGGGCGTCACAACTCAGACGGCCTAGATTTGGATCCCGACGGCGTCAGAAGATGAAGCCGAGGGCGTCACAACCATAAGGTGACACTGTCACAGAGTTGACATGGCCAAGATGAAAACCTAATGGCGGCGACCTGAGGGTGTCACAAATAAAGAGTGACGCCGTCGCATATTGTAACTCTATATATAGAATTCGAATTTTCAGAATTTTAGAGAGGTAGTTTTGTGGAGTAAAACCTAAACCGAACTTTGGCTGTCTTGGGCAGGATCTTAGGGTTTCATACCCTATTTTACAACAAGATAAGTGATTTACTTCATTAATTCAATTATGTCTTCAATTGATTGTGTGTATGCTTGCATGTTTCCCATGTCCGGCTAATTTACTTGTGTGTTTGCTTAGATCTATGAAACCTAGGTATTGAATATTGATTGGTTGTCTCTTATCTTAATTGTGATTGACCTAGTATTGCGATAGGTCCTTCGTTGTGTTTTTAATGCTTGAGTAATCTTTTTGAACATTAGTTTATAATCACATAGAGATATTGTAATCTAAACATCCAAAGGTAACCTTAGAGTTAGTTTATGAATCCTAGAGATTTCGTAGGCAATAACCTTAAGGTAGTCTCAAAGAGTTAGGGAAAAACGCATACCCTACGACCTTAGAAGACACAATGCGTTAAGAATAAGGACGTGACAATTCAACCATCAAAAGGAGATAACTAGGGAGTAATAGCATCTAGGTAAACACATTTTTAATCATCATAAGAGCACACAACAATAGACATAGACTACACTCACCTTTGCTTAGTTAATTAGATAATTAGAATAGTAGAGTAATCGGTAGAATTACCAACCCCCCAAATCCAATACCCCGAGATTCGTACCTTTCAATTTTCTAAAAAATATAAAAAAGATAAAAAATAATCTTCCTCAACCCCAACCTTAGGGTAGTAATTTCTCACTAGCATTCCTATTCCCCTAGAGAACGATATCAATTCCCGAGGCTTACCCTAATACTACATTACAACGATTAGGTTCACTGCCTAGGGTGTTGAAAAACTTGCTCGACGAAAAGGAAGTTCCTTTGACCCCGAACGCGCGTTGTACGCATATCACATAATGTGGACTATAATCTAATGATTAGATATGAATTTAAGGCATGTGATCATGAGAACACGAGCAGTAAGTAACATATTCATTAGTGATAAAGCTAAAATGTTGAAAATATGAAAGTTTTTAGCCAAAGTAAGAAAAATAAGTGAAAATTTTGGCTACTGTGGCACGGTTCCCACATATCTGACCCTTTAGGGATCCATCTAGCGTAAATGCTGGGATCCGTGGAATTGGCGTTCTCAAGCAGCTGAAAATTTTGCTTTTGGAAACAATAGTGCCTAGTGTGTGCCTATATGAAAACTGATTGTGCAAAAGATTGCACTACCAGGCTTCGATGAGGATCAAAGTAATGAGGGGTGTATATTCCAGCCAAGACTCGCCTGTAACCCGAGAATAAGAAATACTAAGACACTACGTTAAGTGATTACGCAGGGTAGGACCTGCGAACCACCTCCGTGTGAGAGTAAGTATGAGTTATGGTAGTATAAGTGTGTGTAAGTAAAAGATGAGTGTGAAATGAGCATACCATAATCCCTTGTCCGTCTAACCTATTTATAGTGGAAGAAATACGGTTAGAGGCACTCTTGCATGAATGTCGGAGATCATGGGGGCGTCCCATGATTGTGGGTAACCGCTAGGGGTTAGTGGCCCACGTTCTCAGAATTGACGGGGAAGCCAAGAGAGAGAGGGAGATCGTGGGTTTGACCAAGTCAGGAGGTTCCTTGTAACACCCCAACCCGATAAGGGTAAAAGTATCACATTTATGGTGCCAAATCAGAACAATACATATAAACCATGCAAGCGGAAGTCTTATAATAATTATCAAAAGGTAACAAGTCAACACGACTTGAACAGTACAAAAGTTCCAAAAGATGTCCAAAGGAAAAGAAACGATCCAATGTCTAAATCTCCAAAACAGATAACAATAATAATCAAAGTCTAAGATGACTAAGGAAAATCCATAATAGCATCCTACTCTCAAAGCCCAAAAAAAGCCCCAGCTCCTAGCTTAATAACCTACCGCAGGAAAAGAAACGCGGCTGAGCTTAAAAGCCCAGTGAACAGATATAACAATACAATAGCAATAATGAGGAACTGAAGTCAAGAAAAAAATACGATAAGAAATGAAGTGAAACAATATAAAGTAGGGTAAAGGAAACAATGAAAGGGGTCAGTTATCCACCACGAGCCAAGAATCAATGCAATACAATCAATCAATAGCAGTCCAATATCAATAGTAGCCAATGTATTCAGAGGGGTGACCTCGGAATACCAATCCAATAAGAGGGGAGACCTCAAGTATCCAGTGGAGTGATCAGCTCCCAATATGTGAGGGGGTGTAATGCACACACGCACCGCATCACCAATACATTATCAATACAATCAATCAATACAATACAAATCTAGGATGCATCCATACGCCCCCTGCAATACAATAGTGGCCAATACAATATATATATCTGAAGCGCGCAATAATCAATATAATAATGGGGACGGTGTGTAACATCACTCGTACACACTGGAGTCATGCCATTGGTGCATCAATGACACGGACATGGAACCCCCATGCCTAGTTAATGGCTCGGGTATCAACTGACAGATCAATGCAATAGGTACAAGTATACAATCTGGAGGTCAATCAATATCAAAGGTTCAATATTAATAGTTCACAATTCAATATCAATAGTCCAATATCAATGGTTCAATTATTAGAGGTCCAATATCAAAGGATCAATAACAAGGGTTCAATAGCAATGGTTCAATAGCAAAGGATCAATAGCAAGGGGAATCAATATAAGAAGAATCAATATTAAAGGGATCAATTATCAAAGGTCAATAGCAATAGCAATGGAGAGCAAAGAGTTCATGAGAAACCTAATGAGAAGGTCAGAATATCTGTACCTTATTTGAAGCAATCAACAATGAAATGAAAGTCAAGAAATGAGATCAATCGCGCCGTCCAGAACCTATATGAATTAGATAACGCTCCATAAGAATTAGATTACTTGTTTTAGACGGCTTTCCATTTTAAGCAACTTTCTATTTTAGGTAACCTTCCATTTATTATGCACTTTAAAGATATATTAGGTTAAGTGATTATTATAATACTTTAAGCCAATTTACGCAAGTTTAGGGTTCCAAGGTGTAAATATTATAAAGTGTAAGGTTTTAATAGTAATTATATCTCGTTCATATGTTTTACTCATTTAGCCCTTATAGTCATTATATTTACCAACCAAACCTTTTATTTTCGAAGATTGTGAATTTAACATAGAAGTTTATATGACCAGTACATGAATCCATAACAACCATAGCTTTTATTTAAAAACACCTTATATATTATTTGCTAGTTTAAACATGTTAAACACAAGATATCATAACCCTTTTTTTGGTGACCCCATATTGTCGAGTTACATCCTTCCCAAGGCCAGATTTATATGCGCCCCTTTTTCTACCAAAATGATACCCTACCTCTCTATATATATACGAACCATTTGCCAAAATTCAGATTGTACAACTGATGACATTGATATGCATTTAGTCTTTTGTTTAACACATTCATGCCCATGCATCCCACACCCATGCGACAACAAGGCCAAGGTCCAACACATGCTTCTGTACCCATGCATCAAAACATATAAAATAAGACTTAACAGCCCCATGCATGCAAATATGATTAGTGTTTTATGCGGCTCAATATATATGGTTTCAAGGACCATGCGCATGTTAGTTTACGAGCAGGATTATGAATTACACTTTTATACATATATATATATACTTAGTTTTTAGTCATGATTTCATGTGACATAAGAATGGTTTTTTCACATCTAGCATGATTTCATGTAGCATAGCTTCGTTTTAACATTCATGTGACATGTATATTTTGTTATTAACTCAGCGCATGGGAGATTACTCACAACCAGATTCATGACGAAAGAAAGACGAGACGAGGGTCATAAATGTTACCTTGGTATCGTGCAAGAAGAAAGTAACAAGATCAAAACCAAGCACACACAAGACCCTTTGTGTCCTGCTTACTACACGCTAGCAGCAACGCCACACCACGACCAAAACGATGAGTCCTACGAACCAATTAATGACGGTACTGGCAGCTTAAGACCACACGAAACCCTTTTCTTTGAAGCCTTCTACTTGACAGAGAAAGGAGATGGAGTTTGTTCTATTTCTTTTGCCGTGACTTTTTAATATGGGGGCTAGGGTTTTTGTGAGATATTTAAGCTAGGTAGGTTAGGAATAAATGGATATGAATTACTTATCTTTGGCAATGATTTGGATCATTAAGGAGGCGTTTTTCTTGCTCCCTCTCTTAGCCGAAATTCTTGAAGTCCCAATAAATCAATATTTAGTTTACATTTATACATTTAGTTTTTTAATTAATGTTTGAATGTGTTATTTAAATTGTAAGTTACATAAATAATGTTTAAAGGTTCTATGTGGTTTTTGTTATCATAAGTAGTTAACGAGCTTGATTATATTTTTCGGATTATGATTGTCGGTGTGAGGGCATTATGGTCATTTACTCGCGTTTACGATTTTAGGGTTTTACAACTCTTCCCCTCTAAAAAGAAAATTTTCGTCCTCGAAAATTGAAAGGAAACGATGCAACAAACGAAGACATACCAGATGATGAAAAGAAATGCGGATAACTAGCTCGCATCGATTCCTCGGTCTCCCAGGTAGCTTCACGCTCTGGGTGATTCTTCCAAAGAATCTTAACAAACGGAATTACTTTGTTTCTCATGACTCGATCTCGTCGATATAAAATAGCTTCGGGTTCTTCCGGTAAGGACATATCTAGCTGAATCTGATCCAAAGGATAGGAAACCATGTGTAACGGATGATAGTTGTATCCCCGCAGAAGAGATACAAGGAACACATCATGAACATGAGATAACTACGGAGGTAGAGCTAAAAGGTACGAAACCTCCCCAACACGATCCAAAATCTCGAAAGGTCCAATGAATCGAGGACTGAGCTTGCCCTTGATCCCAAAACGCTTAACACCACGGAACGGTGAAACTTTCAGAAAAACACGATCACCAACACGAAACTCCAAGTCGCGCCTATGCTTATCAGCATAACTCTTCTGCCGTGAACGAGCCTCCTTCAATCTTTCTCTAGCAACCGCCACCTTCTCATTAGTAATCTCGATGATTTCTGGACCTTCAATCAGACGTTCACCTACCTCATCCCAGCAAATAGGTGCTCTACATTTCCTCCCGTATAACAACTCATACGGTGCTGCCTTGATGCTAGCATGCCAACTATTGTTGTAGGCAAACTCCACCAAGCACAGATACTCATCCCAGTTCCCAGTCCATTCCAAAGCACAAGCCCTTAACATGTCCTCAAGAGTCTGAATGGTTCTCTCCGTCTGACCATCAGTCTGAGGATGAAAAGCGGTACTGAACTTAAGACACGTACCCCAAGCTCTTTGCAGACTCTTCCAAAAACGAGACGTGAATCGCGGATCCCTGTCGGAAATAATAGCCGTAGGAGTACCATGCAGTCTAATAATCTCTTGCTGAAAAATTGCTGCCAATTGAGTAACACGAAAGTCTTTCCGGATAGGTAAGAAATGAGCGGATTTGGTTAGTCGATCAACAACCACCCAAATCGCGTCATGTCTTTTTCGAATAGGAGGCAAACCCGTGACAAAATCCATGGAGATTTCTTCCCACTTCCATGTAGGAATATCTAATGGCTACAACAAACCACTAGCCCTCTGGTGTTCAATCTTAACCTGCTGCAAGTCATACACTTAGCCACAAACGAAGCCACATCTTGTTTCATACCATTCCACCAGAAATGCTGCTTAAGATCCCGGTACATCTTGGTAGAACCAGGATGAA
Source organism: Chrysanthemum lavandulifolium (assembly GCA_022545495.1). Lineage (NCBI taxonomy): Eukaryota > Viridiplantae > Streptophyta > Magnoliopsida > Asterales > Asteraceae > Chrysanthemum > Chrysanthemum lavandulifolium. The sequence goes on along the minus strand of CM040243.1, from coordinate 98,217,593 downwards.
TAGTGAAAGGGGAACTATGAGCCTCAGATAAAACAGCTTCACGCAAAGCAGGATAATTCGGAACACAAAGTCGACCCTCATACCATACGACGCCTGAACCATCAATACTGAACTCAGTCTGCTTACCCGCCTCGATATTCTGAATCACCGACCAAAGCTCACCATCATCCTTCTGAGCTTCCTTAATCTGTAACATAAGGTTGGACTCCACCTTCATGCTAGCCCAATAACCGTCATAGCCCCGTAAACAAAACTCTACATCCATAAGCTCAAGATCATGAAGAACCCTCGGTTCAATCTCCAAACTAGCAATCATACCCGACTTTCGGCTCAGCGCATCAACAACTACATTAGCCTTACCCGGATGATACTGGATGTTCGTGTCATAATCCTTAAGAAGCTCTAACCATCTCCGTTGCCTCATATTGAGCTCCTTTTGTGTGAATATATACTTTAAACTTTTGTGGTCAGTAAAGATATCACACGACTCACCGTACAAGTAATGCCTCCAAATCTTAAGGGCAAAAACCACCGCAGCCAACTCCAAATCATGCGTGGGATAATTTTCCTCATACGATTTCAATTGCCTCTAAGCATAGGCAATCACCTTACCATGCTGCATCAATACACAACCCAAACCTTTCTTCGACGCGTCACTATAAATCTGGAAACCTCCGGAACCCGATGGAAGTGTCAAAATAGGCGCATTAACCAATCTCCGTTTCAACTCCTCAAAACTCTGTTCACGCTCCTCCGTCCATTCAAACTTTTCTCCTTTCCTCATCAATTGCGTCAAAGGTAACGCCAATCGAGAGAAACCCTCAACAAATCGACGGTAATAACCAGCCAGCCCCAGAAAACTTCTAAACTCCGTCACAGTAGTAGGTCTCGGCCACTTGGTGATAGCCTCAACCTTGGATGTGTCCATCTTGATACCATCAGCAGACACAACGTGACCAAGGAAGGCAACTTGGTTCAACCAGAACTCACACTTAGAAAATTTTGCATACAACTTTTGTTGTCGAAGAGTCTCCAATACTATACGAAGGTGATGCTCGTGTTCGGCCTCACTCTTAGAATATACAAGGATGTCATCAATGAAAACGATTACAAATTTATCGAGGTACTCGTGAAAGATCCGGTTCATAAGATCCATGAAAACTGCAGGTGCATTAGTCATACCAAACGGCATAACCAAAAACTCATAATGGCCATAACGAGTACGGAACGCGGTCTTAGGAACATCTTGCTCCTTCACACGTAATTGATGGTAACCGGACCTCAGATCAATCTTAGAGAAGAACTTGGCAACTTGCAATTGGTCAAACAAGTCGTCGATGCGCGGAAGAGGGTAGCGGTTACGGATAGTGATTCGGTTCAGCTCGCGGTAGTCAATACACAACCTCATACTCCCATATTTCTTCTTAACAAATAGTACAGGTGCACCCCAAGGTGAAACACTGGGTCTAATAAAGCCATTCTCCAACAGTTCTTGCAGTTGTTCTTTCAATTCTTTCAGTTCAATTGGTGCCATACGGTAAGGAGCTTTAGATATAGGTTCGGCACCAGGAATCAAATCAATGCCAAATTCAACTTCCCTAGCCGGAGGAATGCCAGGAAGTTCATCAGGAAAAACATCAGAGAATTCGCGACTGTGTAAAGACTTTCAATAGTCAGAACTTCCAAAGAAGTATCCTTGATGGATGCCAGAAAGCCTTGACAACCATGAGAAATGAGAGTGCGGGCTTTCATAGCCGAGATGATCTTAGCCGACTTAAGCGGTTGAGCACCATGATAAACGAATTCAGGTTGGTGAATATTACCAAAGATAACATTTCGAGCATAACAGTCAATGGTAGCCCTATGCAAGGCCAACCAATCCATACCCAGAATAATATCGAAATCAAACATATCCAGAGGAAGTAGATTAGCCGAACGAATACCATCATCGAAACGTAGGGGACAATTCACATATTCATGGTCAATAAGTATATGATTTTTCATAGGGGTTGATATAGATAAGTGATTCATTAGTGGTGTTGGAGATAATTTGAGCTTCTTAGCAAAATTTACCGATACGATAGAATGTGTCGCGCCAGTATCAAACAAAACAAAAGCAGTATGATCACCAAAGTAAATAATGCCGAATGGTACTGACGCCTTGTCTCGCCTCGATCTCGGTGACCGAATACACTCGTCCAAAGGTGGGAGGTGGTTTGAGGTAGTTTGATGGAGCAACCGATGCTGTTTGGGCGTTCTTCACCTTATGATCTGCCTCCCACAATGATAACAACCTCCAAGAAGCTTACGATGACACCGGTGTGCATTACCACATGTAGCACATTTTGGAGGAGGAGGTAGCACCGTAAGTCCTCCTCAGGAAGAAGATGTCACCGAACGATCATGATAAGTGCTTTGCGAGATGATGATCCCGATGTCGTCTCTCGAAAGTCGCCACTCGACCCCGACGATCGCCACCCGATCTATCAAATCTTCGTTGAGTGCCTGCCGTCTTGAGTCATAGCTACGGTCGTGTCGACCTCTAACTCCCAATATGTCGGTCTTGACGACCCTCCGATCGGAATTGTGGTCCCGACGACCCACGAATCCTCGTCCTCGGTCATGTCGACCACGAACTCCCGAGTATGGTCTTGTCGACCCCGAGGATGAATACGATCCCCATCCTCGCTCCTCTTGTTGTAGCCCCGATCCTCATGTAATAACTTCGATGTTGCGGGCGATCCGCAAATCTGCAGCCACCTTAGTGTACTCATTATTAATCACCCGTCCAAAGACCCACTTCTTCAACCCCATTTGAACTTACGAGCCCGACGACGAGCATCTCCAAAGAACAAAGAAGACCTACAAACCCAACCATCCTCATAAATCGTTGCATATACTGTGGAATTTTCCTATCCGGTGATGTATGGCGTTGTACTCCCTTTCATATCTCTCATTGCTCGACTCAAGGAAATATTGCTTGTAGAAGATGTCCCGAAAGTGTTCCGTGCAAGTATCCGAAATTTCTCTTCTTTGGACAAGAGATAGGCTTTCCACCAGTTGAGGGCATCACCTCGAGTTTGAAGGTCGCCAATCGGTTTTCACCTCGTCACCACAACCCAAAGACATTGAAAAGCTTCTCCATGTGCGTAATCCAGGTCCTCCGCATCATTAGGTGAAGCTGGCGGCGAAAGGATTGGCTTAAGTTTGTTGAGCGCTCGATCCAAACATGAATGGGTGTAGGTGGGTTAGCACCCCTCATTACCCCACCGAGAGCTAGCGCCATTTCAACATTCCGAGTGATGGTAGCGACAATTTCTGGCATAACATTAGCCAGAGCACGGGCAATTAAAGCTTCAAAGTTGGGATGACCATCCCCGTTATCGTCGCCGTTCCTTCGAGTTTGGACCATCTGAAGAGTTCATTAAACGATTAGCAAATGTTAGGAAAATAAGATGGAGATCATGAGCGAAATGACGATAAACCTAGAATCTACCCAAACCTCACATGTCAAAACTTAAGCTCTATGGTCAACGCTAGAGTCCATATATCATGTGTCCCGACTACAAGTCGTAACACAGGCTCGATACCATAATTGTAACACCCCAACCCGATAAGGGTAAAAGTATCACATTTATGGTGCCAAATCAGAACAATACATATAAACCATGCAAGCGGAAGTCTTATAATAATTATCAAAAGGTAACAAGTCAACACGACTTGAACAGTACAAAAGTTCCAAAAGATGTCCAAAGGAAAAGAAACGATCCAATGTCTAAATCTCCAAAACAGATAACAATAATAATCAAAGTCTAAGATGACTAAGGAAAATCCATAATAGCATCCTACTCTCAAAGCCCAAGAAAAGCCCCAGCTCCTAGCTTAATAACCTGCCGCAAGAAAAGAAACGCGGCTGAGTTTAAAAGTCTAGTGAACAGATATAACAATACAATAGCAATAATGAGGAACTGAAGTCAAGAAAAAAATACGATAAGAAATGAAGTGAAACAATATAGAGTAGGGTAAAGGAAACAATGAAAGGGGTCAGTTATCCACCACGAGCCAACAATCAATGCAATACAATCAATCAATAGCAGTCCAATATCAATAGTAGCCAATGTATTCGGAGGGGTGACCTCGGAATACCAATCCAATAAGAGGGGAGACCTCATGTATCTAGTGGAGTGATCAGCTCCCAATATGTGAGGGGGTGTAATGCACACACGCACCGCATCACTAATACATTATCAATACAATCAATCAATACAATACAAATCTAGGATGCATCCATACGTCCCCTGCAATACAATAGTGGCCAATACAATATATATACGAGCGCAAATAATCAATACAATAATGGGGACGGTGTAACATCACTCGTACACCGGAGTCATGCCATTGGTGCATCAATGACACGGACATGGAACCCCCATGCCTAGTTAATGGCTCGGGTATCAACTGACAGATCAATGCAATAGGTACAAGTATACAATATGGAGGTCAATCAATATCAAAGGTTCAATATTAATAGTTCATAATTCAATATCAATAGTCCAATATCAATGGTTCAATTATTAGAGGTCCAATATCAAAGGATCAATAACAAGGGTTCAATAGCAATGGTTCAATAGCAGAGGATCAATAGCAAGGGGAATCAATATAAGAAGAATCAATATTAAAGGGATCAATTATCAAAGGTCAATAGCAATAGCAATGGAGAGCAAAGAGTTCATGAGAAACCTAATGAGAATGTCAGAATATCTGTACCTTATTCGAAGCAATCAACAATGAAATGAAAGTCAAGAAATGAGATCAATCGCGCCGTCCAGAACCTATATGAATTAGATAACGCTCCATAAGAATTAGATTACTCGTTTTAGACGGCTTTCCATTTTAAGCAACTTTCTATTTTAGGTAACCTTCCATTTATTATGCACTTTAAAGATATATTAGGTTAAGTGATTATTATAATACTTTAAGCCAATTTACGCAAGTTTAGGGTTCAAAGCGTAAATATTATAAAGTGTAAGGTTTTAATAGTAATTATATCTCGTTCATATGTTTTACTCATTTAGCCCTTATAGTCATTATATTTACCAACCAAACCTTTTATTTTCGAAGATTGTGAATTTAACATAGAAGTTTATATGACCAGTACATGAATCCATAACAACCATAGCTTTTATTTAAAAACACCTTATATATTATTTGCTAGTTTAAACATGTTAAACACAAGATATCATAACCCTTTTTTTGGTGACCCCATATTGTCGAGTTACATCCTTCCCAAGGCCAGATTTATATGCGCCCCTTTTTCTACCAAAATGATACCCTACCTCTCTATATATATACGAACCATTTGCTAAAATTCAGATTGTACAACTGATGACATCTATATGCATTTAGTCTTTTGTTTAACACATTCATGCCCATGCATCCCACACCCATGCGACAACAAGGCCAAGGTCCAACACATGCTTCTGTAAGCATGCATCAAAACATATAAAATAAGACTTAACAGCCCCATGCATGCAAATATGATTAGTGTTTTATGCGGCTCAATATATATGGTTTCAAGGACCATGCGCATGTTGGTTTGACGAGATTAGGAATCACAATTTTATATATATATATATATATATATATATATATATATATATATATATATATATATATATATATATATATATATATATATATATATATATATATATATATATATATATATATATATATATATATATATATATATATATATATATATATATATATATATATATATACTTAGTTTTAGTAATGATTTCATGTGACATAAGAATGGTTTTTTCACATCTAGCATGATTTCATGTAGCATAGCTTCGTTTTAACATTCATGTGACATGTATATTTTGTTATTAACTCAGCGCATGGGAGATTACTCACAACCAGATTCATGACGAAAGAAAGACGAGACGAGGGTCATAAATGTTACCTTGGTATCGTGCAAGAAGAAAGTAACAAGATCAAAACCAAGCACACACAAGACCCTTTGTGTCCTGCTTACTACACGCTAGCAGCAACGCCACACCACGACCAAAACGATGAGTCCTACGAACCAATTAATGACGGTACTGGCAGCTTAAGACCACACGAAACCCTTTTCTTTGAAGCCTTCTACTCGACAGAGAAAGGAGATGGAGTTTGTTCTATTTCTTTTGCCGTGACTTTTTAATATGGGGGCTAGGGTTTTTGTGAGATATTTAAGCTAGGTAGGTTAGGAATAAATGGATATGCATTACTTATCTTTGGCAATGATTTGGATCATTAAGGAGGCGTTTTTCTAGCTCCCTCTCATGGCCGAAATTCATGAAGTCCCAATAAATCAATATTTGGTTTACATTTATACATTTAGTTTTTTAATTAATGTTTGAATGTGTTATTTAAATTGTAAGTTACATAAATAATGTTTAAAGGTTCTATGTGGTTTTTGTTATCATAAGTAGTTAACGAGCTTGATTATATTTTTCGGATTATGATTGTCGGTGTGAGGGCATTATGGTCATTTACTCGCGTTTACGATTTTAGGGTTTTACATTCCTTATCCATTGTTCCTTCGTCAACCATACCCCGAAGGGCTTAGCGCTGCGAATGGCGAATTCCCTTAAGATAACCTTCGTGCCAACGAATGGTTTGACGCCTGTGGATATTTTGGAATCCTAACCTGAGCCTTCATATGGAAGGGCTTCGACACGTCTTGGAGGAGTGTCCTTCGAGCTACTCGGAGGGTACATCATCAAGCCCTCCAGTCGAAAGTGATGCATATGAGCAAAGAGGCATTGCATTCGACTTCTTGCTTCTAAAAAATTACATCTCACTGCAAATTGCGTTAGTTAGGGGATAATTACTTACCTAACTGAGCGCATTAAATGCGAAATAATTATTACCACTCCCCGCTACAGGAATCACACTATCCCACTTTACCCGGAAACCAAAAGTCATCCCTATTCAAAATTTAAAAATTTTAAATGAGTAATACTTATCTTTTGGGACACGTGTGCTGTGTTTATTGATGCCAAAGGGAGTATAAAAAGAGGGTAGATGAAACCCTAACCCATTTTACTCTCTCCGACTATTTTCACACGCAGTAAAACGCCATCACCATCACTCCGAAACAAAGGTAATCCTTCTTTCTTCTTGATAGCTTGTTGTTTTCCTTTAAAAATGGATTCCAAGTTCATTATAAAACAACAAAAGTGTACATTATCGCAAAAGATCTTCATGATCACTTAGCCGATTATCCCATCCCACTAGAACATAAAGTGATGTTACCCAAACCTACTCGGGGTATCTTTGATGCCCTCCGTGTTTCGTGAGGTGTATACACATGCATTTAGTCATTCAAACCTTAGGATTCCGTTGCACCCACCGATATTAGAGTTTATGCAATACTACAAAGTTCATATCTCTAGGTTTAATCCTTTGGTTTTGCCAAATTAACCACATTCATAGTGATGTGCAAAGCCTACGACTATGAACCAACATTGATAGTTTTAAGAGGATTTTTGAACTTGTACCACAGGGGCAATTGGTTGACACTAGCAAAAACACGAGGCGGATGTACCCAACCCGTTTGGGAAGGTGTACACAAACATAACGAGTTGGAAGGGTAGCTTTTTCTACGTGCAAGACACTATTGTTCCCCTACATATTCGTAGTCTGTGAACAAGGAAAATAGGTATAATGCTAAGCGGTATAATGACCCCCGCCTACGAGGTTCGGTGATCCTCATTATCGGTTTTGGTGAAATATCCCGTGGATGTGCAAGTATTCCACAAGCCATTTTATACATGGTGGGATTGCTCGAGTTGGGAGGGTCTCCCAAGAAGCCTATGATCATATACCAAGGACAAAGTATGTTTATCTACTCCTATTTAAGTAGGACCAATGTAGCGATATTTATTTCTTCTTATTTCTATTTTGCGAGATGTCGTTCGAAACTTTATGTTCCAAGACTTGGATGAAGATTTAAGTTTCATGCTGCGGAGAAGGTGAGGAGTCTTATGGTGTTGGCTCTCCTTCAACATCTGTAAACAACAACGAGGTAGACATTCCAAGCGAGCCTCTTTCATCAGCACCCCCGCAACATGCTTTGGAGGGTCCATCCCAACTAGTGGAGAATATTGCAGACTCGGACGATCCTGCGGATGAGGATGTCCCCGTCGTTGGTTCAACAGGAATAGCTGATAGGTTGAAGAGTAGGATAGGGACGGTGACCAAGGCGTGAAGTCTACCAACAAAGGAAAAATACCACGCACGCCTCGGGAGCGAGTTGTGAAGCGAGAAGAGTGCCGAGGGCGAAAGTTTGTGAAGTCGCCTTGAATTACAGATGAATCCGTTGAGGTTCATGGTAAGTAGTTTTCCTTATGAAACATGTGAAATTATAAATTGCACAACTATGTTAACTGTTATACATTGTGTTGCTCACGGGTCTTCGAGACAAAGGAACTCCCCAATGCTTTGGCTCACACGGATTGTTGACCATGTGACCCTCCGCAATGGAAAAGTATGCTAGACAACATGTCTATTGAAAAGTTATGTGACATGCATGATAATGGGGTTGCGAGGCGGTGGTAATGGATAATCACTTGAATGCCAAGACTAGAGAGTTGCTCAGAACTGTGGCCAAGCTAGAAGCTAAGTGTGGCGAGATTGAGGAAATGTTGAGAAAAACCCCATCGTCCGGGACCTTCAAGAAAAGGTAACCCACTAACCGTTGAGCGCGTAATCTTAAGTTGGAAGAAGCCAAGGTCGTCACTCTCACGGTCGAATCACGACTCTTGAGGTAAAATGTCTTTGGTGGAAAGTGAGAAGGCTAGGCTCGGAGAGGTAGAGGTGAAGTTGAGGAGGAGATCGATGGCTTGCGGATGAGGTATAAGATCTTGCAAAGGATCGTGCGGAGGTTGTTTGAAGGTGGTGCCTTACATAGCCATGGAGCTTTATCACAGCGATGAATTGGGAGCTCGGATGTGGAAGGTCATCAAATCGACCATATTTAGTGGGCGGTGCTTGGCGCTGGAGGAGGCTGCCAAAGCAGGTGGCCGTGGACCTCTCCAAGATTGAATGCTACCGTCCCACTTGAAGGTTGAGTATGATGAGGCGGAAATGCATTTGCAAGCTGCAGTACTCCTTCCTTCTTTGAGGCTACCAAAGATCCTATGGCACCCTCGAAGACCTCCTTTCCAAGAAACCTCGGGCTGAAGCCTACCACTCCAACCAAGAAGACTATGTCTACCAAGCCGATCTCGGTGCAACCATCCCCTACTCCATCTCCAAAAAGCAAGAATGAAGGCTGCTCTGTTAGCAGTAATTTGGTTCCAAAGGGTGGCATGTACCCTTAAGACAATTTATTTTATGTGACAATGTGTGTCTTGTCTTCTAAACAATTTAAATGCTTTTGATGTATGGCCATGGGCCAAGAACAATTTAACTAGAGCTTAGGCTCCTCATGCAGGTGTAAGGGCAATAGTCCTTATTTTGAATGTGACAGTGTTGGGGATATACCCCTACACACTTAGTTTATATTTGTTAACTTCTCGTACGCCATTTTTCCAACGCTTAAGTTTTACAACCTAAGGTTAAACAACCTCATTGTGTGTAAATTACAACACCAAGAATATAATGACCAACTTGATCATTGACAGAGGGTCGCGACCCACTCTATCTCAAATCCTTTACATAGTATGACTTTGTAAAAAAATTTTTTACAAGCGCCAAAACTACTAGGAGAGTTAATGTGAATGTTTATATTGGCTTAAATGATAAGGCGTGTATTACACCTCAAGCCATTCGACATTGAAACTCATTAACGACTTGGTGAACAAATCTTTGTGTTTAAGAAACGAAGCAAGAGATTTGTGGAAATGTCTTATTTATCATTGAATTGGTAGGAGGATTACATCATTCTTGAAATGAAAACTAAGACAACTACCAATAATGTGTGCTTTCCTTGAGAAGCTTCTAATTACAAAAAAGATAAAAATACTTCTTAAACATAGAACTTTCAAGGTTCGTACCATTCCATGTCCTGTCGATGGGTTCTCCGGAAGAGTGGCCAATTTGTAGGCTCCGTTGCCGTGAGGCCTCGGCTACCATGTAGGGTCCTTCCCAAGTTGGTCCCGGCTTTCCACGATACTACTGCTTTGCTCATGTTGTTGAGGCGTAGCACATATTCTCCGAGTTTGAAAGTGGAAGGTCGACTCTTTTGTTATAGTAGCCTTCGATCTTATGTTTATGCATTGCTTCTCGGATGCAGGCTATTTCTCGCCTTTCTTCTAGTAGATCAAGGTTTTCCCTGATTCTTTCATTATTTTGGGAGGCATCATACGTTGCCACACGCTCCGTGTGTACAATTAGTTCCGAAGGGATGACCGCTTATGTTCCGTATGTTAGGCTGAAGGGGGTTTCACCATTGCTTGACTTAGGATGCGTCCTGTGATCCCATAAGACTTGGGGGAGCTCGTCCACCCATCCGTGATGAGTTCATCCTAGCCTTTTCTCGATCCCTTTGACGATGTCTCTGTTTGTAACCTCCACTTGTCCGTTACCTTGCGGGTGGTAGACGGATGTCTAGGATTGCTTTATGTTGAGCCCTTGACAGAAGTCGTAGAAGACTCCTTCGGCAAACTGCTTCCCGTTGTCAGATATGATTATGTGGGGCACTCTGAATCTGCACACAATGTGCTCCCACACAAACTTCTCGATCTGTCTCCCTGTTACAGAGGCTAGTGGTTTAGCTTCCACCCACTTAGTGAAGTAATCGATCGCTACCAGCAAGAATTTGACTCCTCCGGGCGCTACAGTCATAGGCCCTACAATATCGATGCCCCATTGAGAGAAGGGCCATGCAGATGTCACACTTGTCATGTCTTGCTTTGGCATTTTTGGAGCGTTTGAGTGTATCGACAAGCTTCACATTTGAGAATGATTTGGTTGCGTCCACTGTGCATCGAAGGCCAATAGTAGCCAACTTCATTATCTTGAGACAATGGCGGGGTCTGCATGAAGACCGCAGGATCCTTCATGGACTTCGGAGATGATGCTCGAAGCTTGCTTGGGGCCTACACATCGTAACCAGGGTGACAAAAATGACCTCCTATATAGGGTTTCCCCTATTAGCCGGTACTGTGGAGACTTAACCCGAATCTTCCTTGCTAGCTTGGGATCTTCAGGGAGAAGACCACTTATCAAATATTCCCTTATGGGAGTCATCCATGTCTCTCCTTCTTCGTGAATCACATCGGCAACCTCTTTGAGGATAATGGATTTTTCAGGAAGGACTTCCACGAGCACCTCTTTAGTGAGATGAGCGAAGGCCATTGAAGCTAGCTTACTTAGTGCGTCTGCCTTCTTATTCTGATTCCTACGAACATGCTGGATGGTGTAGGAGTCGCAGTTTTCCAGCATCTCCTTCATTTTTTCTAAGTACTGTTTGATGACGGGCTGCCTTGCTTCATAGGAGCACATCATGGTTTCGCGACCAGCGGGAGTCCACGAAAATAATGAGCTTTGACCTCCATATCTTTAGCTAATCGGAGTCCTGATAGCAGCGCTTCATATTCCGCCTCGTTGTTTGTGGCTTCGAACTCAAAATGAAGAGCATATGTATGCTCCTTCCCTTCAGGACTAACCAACATTAGACCTGCTCCAGAACCGTCGGAGCTAGATGCTCCGTCCGTGTAAAGCTTCCATTCAACCTGCACTTGAGAGAGGTTAGTTTTGGGCTCTTCCTTTCATTTATCAGGTTCGGAAGGTGTTTCTGCCAAGAAGTCTGCGAGAATCTGCCCTTTAATAGAGTTTCGTCCTTTGAACTCTATTTCATGTTCTCCAAGCTCAATAGCCCATTTAGCCACTCTCCTCGACTTTTCAGGTTTCGACAAGATCTATTTTAGTGGCTTGTCGGTTAAGACTATGTTGGATGGGCACGAAAATAGCGTCGAGCCTCCTTGCTGCGTAGATTAAGGCGGTATTAACTTCTCCAACGTTGGATAGTTGATCTCGCTCCTTGTAGGACCACTTTAACAAAGTAAATGGGGATTTGTCGCTTGTCCTGTTCCGCCATAAGGATGCGCTAACACTCTCCATTGAGGATGCTAAGTACATGAACAATACTTAGCCTTTGATTGGGGTTTGTGAGTGTTGGAAGGATTTCGATGAACTCCTTCATCTTCTAAAAAGCGACTTCGCATCCTGGCTCCATTGAAAAGTTTTCTTGTCCACGCATCCTTTGAGTGTTTTGAAGAATGGTAGGGACACATCGCTCCTTTTGATAAAAATCGGCTTAAAATTTGACTTCCCATTCGAACTCGCATCTTTTAGACACTTAGGGGCTTGGAGATCGAAATCGCCTTGACCTTGGAGGATTAGCTTTTATCCCGCTTAGTGATCAAATGCCCTAGGAATTGTCCTTCTTCGACACGAAGGAGCATTTCTTAGGGTTCGACTTCATATTAATAGCCCGAAGGCGGTCAAGCGTTTCTGTACATCGAGGTAGGTCCTCCTCCGTCTTGCTCTTGATAACCATGTCATCAACGTAGGCCTCAAGATTTACGCCTGTCTGTTTGTTGAAGGCTTTATCTACGAGGCGTTGATAAGTCGCCCTGCATTCTTCAAACCGAAGGGCATTTTACGTAACGATGAGACACCTTTGCTTGTGTAGAAGGCATCTTTTCTTCGTCCTCCTTTGCCATCGGATCGATGATACCCTTTATAGGCATCTAAGAAGCATTTTAACGGAAACACGCCAAGGATTCCACCTTCGATCAATTTACGGTAGGGGTAGCAATCCTTCGGGCATGCTTTGTTGATGTCGGTGAAATCCACGCACATCGCCACCCTCCGTCGTTCTTTTTACCGGCCTTTGGGTTGGCCACCCAAGTTTGGTATTTGACCTCCCTCGGGATGCACCTTGTGTGAGTTCGTCAACTTCTTTGCGGTGCGGTGTTTCTCTCGGGGCAAGGCTTCTCCTTTTCTACTTTATTGGCTCAATGTGCTTGTACTCATTGAGTTTATGCTCCGTTCGAAGGATTGTCCATCTATCGACAAAGTTCTGGAACCCTGTCATGTTAGAATATTTCCAAGCAAAAACATCAAGGTTAGTGCAATGACTCGATGAGCTTGGCCTTGAAATTTCTTGGGAGTTGTTTTCCTACTACCACCATTTGTTCGGGGTAGCTAGAGTTTACTACAACTCGTTCCTCTGCATCTGTCTGACTAAAATTGCCATCGGAGACTCCTCCGATTCCTCTCGATCTTTTTGACACCGTATACACCCTTATCCGCTCCATAACTAGAATGAGCAGTTCCTACTCCGAAGGAGTTTGGAACTTAATAGCATCATGTATGGTGGAAACAACAATTCCCATTTTTGCATAAATGTTCTCCTATTAACAAATTATAAGGAGAATCGACCTTACGATGGCGAAAATGAGTGTTTCCGTGCGGGATAAGGGCCTTTGCCTATGGTGATTTCAACGGTACTTCTCCGGGGCCATGAGTGTTCACGGAGAACCCTACTAGTGGTGCCTTTGAGTCTACCCTTCGTGGCGTATGGATGCCTTGAGCTTTAGGAAACAATGCTCATAGATGATCTCGCGGGAGCTTCCACAATCCATATATGCTCGGTTTACCTCCTGTTTGAGATTTGTACCTTGATGATAGCGAGGTCGATCGAAGGTGTCTTCCCAATATGTAAGGAAGGTTATTTCCCTACGCTTCCCAACTCTCCTACCTTCCTTCCTTTTCAAGGTGGTATCGTGTCTGCGTACCATTAGTATTGGAGCTTCTGCTGGCGTAGTTTCCTTCTTGTTCCCCTTCCATTCTCCTAGTTGAGTGTCGGAGAACTTGTCCTTTCCCTTCTTGATGCCTTTGACCAGATGTGCTAACTGCCCGGATCGTACCGCCTCTTCGATTTGCTTCTTTAGTTCCCTGCAGTTATTCGTGTCATGTCCATGATCTTCATGGAAATGGCAATACTTGGACATGTCTCTGGCCTTGCTCCGTGCTATCATCCGAGGTGGGGGATCGAAAGACTTTGCGGCTTTCTCGGTGGCTAGGATCTCTCGAGGAGATTTAACCAAGTTTGCCAAGAGTCCATGGTTCGAACCTTTGTTGTAGGGAGTAAGCGATCTCTGTTCTTCTTCTTGTTTTGGATCCTTCCGGGAGGACCCTCTAGAGAATTTGTCGGGCGCTTCCTTTTGCTCTATCAGACCCCGTTTCTTTGCTACCTCCTTAGACTCGATCCGGTGTAAGCCTTCTCAATCAAGGCCTTGTAGGTGTTGGGAAGGTCGGTGGGCGAAATTCCACCAAGCTTGAGTCCGAAGGCCATGTCTGGCCGAGATCCTCGATCTTCGTGTAACCCTAAATTTGCAAGGTTTCATCGGTGTACACAGTAGCGAAGGCCCTCGTACTTTCGTTGTCCCTTTGTTTGATGGTGTGCACGGTTAGGTGAGTTTTGGTGTACTTCTTCTGCGGCTAAAGTGTAACGGGAACTTAGCCTTAAGATCATCTAGACTCATAATGCTCCCCAACTTCATCCGTTCCACCATATTAGTGCGGAGTCTACGGCGTGTAAGTGAACATGTGGCATGCTACGGGCATGACCCACTTTTGCATTTTGATAGCGCCTTGAATAAGTGGAGAAAGTTATCGGGATCGCCTTTCCCATCGTAGGTGCCTATGTGAGTAGGCATCTTTACACCGTCGGTGAGGGTGATCCTCGATCCACTTCACGAAAGGTGTGCAAGCTCTCGAGGCTTGATGCAGTAAGGGTTGTATGGGGTGGATAAGCAGTGTAGGGTTATCTGGGTTAGGAAATGGTTGTGAGTAGGTAGGGTAAATAGTAGAGGGTTGATCTGAAGGGTATACCCCATTGATTGCGTAGGAACACATCCATAGGGCATTCTTTGGTAATTACGGTTGGGGAGTGAACCATTTGGAGGGTAAGTGTTGTAGGTTTGAGTAGGTAGGTAGGGATTCATTCCGGAGAAATGGCGATTCATGTTGGAGTATGGAGGTGGATCTCGACACTCGAAACATAAGAGAAGTCTTGGAGCCCTGTCCTTCTCTTCCCAAGTGAGCGACAAGAAGAGGCGGGTTTACCCTCCGTTTCCTACTAGGTTGTTTCCTCCGTTGGAGTTCTCGCTCCTCCTTTTACCATGCATTCTTTCCATTCTTCCCGGATTTCCTCCGGGTCCTTCTTCAAAACCCAACGTCCTTCCATTTGACCTTCTAGGGGAAGGAGAACCATTTCGTAGGGCCGTGCGCCCCCTGCCCACAGATTGAGGTCTGCCCTCTGCTTCGATCTCCTCGTCATACTCCTCACTGGAGTATTCTAACTCCCTCTGCATTTCAGTATTGCGAACATGTCTCTTGTGAGCCCTTAGCAAAGAATCTAAGGCCTCAAAGTTTGCCTCAACGAAGGCAGGGCTAATGTCTAGAATAGGGTTAACGGATGTTGAGGCGTGATGCACGGGAGTAGTTTCAAGCGAGATCGTGTGGTAAATGTTGAGGTTTGTTATGGGGCGAGATTGTCGGTGTTAGTTGTGGTGAGTGGGACGAGTAGAGAAACACGGTGGAGGTGAATCTTCTCTTCACGGTTCCATGCCGGAAAAAGTAGTGTAGTTGGTTGGGGTATTAGGGCCGGGTGATTATGGGACTAATAGTTGTGGTCCCAAGGATGGCGCCACTGATTGTGCAAAAGATTGCACTACCGAGGCTTGATGAGGATCAAAGTAATGAGGGTGTATGTTCCAGCCAAGACTTGCTTTGTAACACGAGAATAAGAAATACTAAGACACTCGTTAAGTGATTACGCGGGGTAGGACCTGCGAACCACCTCCGGTGTGAGTAAGTATGAGTTATGGTAGTATAAGTGTGTGTAAGTAAAAGATGAGTGTGAAATGAGCATACCATAATCCTTGTCCGTCTAACCTATTTATAGTGGAAGAAATACGGTTAGAGGCACTCTTGCATGAATGTCGGAGATCATGGGGCGTCCCATGATTGTGGGTAACCGCTAGGGGTTAGTGACCCACGTTCTCGGACTTGACGGGAAGCCAAGAGAGAGGAGATCGTGGGTTTGACCAAGTCGGGGGTTCCTTATCCATTGTTCCTTCGTCAACCATACCTTAGAGTCGCGAAGGGCGAATTCCCTAGGTAACCTTCGCGAATGGCGAATTCCCTAACACGGTAACCTCTCGGAGTGTCCTTGAGCTACTCGAATGGTTTGGCTCTTTTTAAAGTGGATATTTTGGAATCTAAACCCACTTAATCAATGGCCACATATTAGTTATGGAAGGGCTTGACAATGTCTCGGTCCTAGAAGTGTCCTTTGAGCTACTCGGAGGTACATCATCAGAAAAAATTATTTTTTCTTGAGTTTTGAAAATAAATCCTTATATTGTTTGTGAGTTGTGTGAAATAGAGATCCTAGACTCAGAAAAGAAGGTAAGGCAAACGTTTACGTA
The DNA here is from genome assembly GCA_022545495.1 of Chrysanthemum lavandulifolium. Classification (NCBI taxonomy): domain Eukaryota; kingdom Viridiplantae; phylum Streptophyta; class Magnoliopsida; order Asterales; family Asteraceae; genus Chrysanthemum; species Chrysanthemum lavandulifolium. The sequence continues at coordinate 98,201,091 of CM040243.1, read as the reverse complement.
CCTTGTAGAATGAAAATATTTCACGAAGATTGTTCCATAAGACCAAGACCTAGACGAAGCAAGTTGAATTGTTCCCGCTTCAACGGCTTGGTGAGAACGTCAGCTATGTTGTCTTCGGATGAGACTTTCTCAATATAAATGTTCCCCTTTTGAACATTGTCTTTTAAGAAGTGATGACGGATCTTTATATTCTTGGTACGAGAAGGCAACACCTGATTTTTGCTTAAATCAATAGCACCTTTGTTGTCGCATAAAATGGGAATGTCACTTAGATGGATGTCATAGTCAACTAACGCTTGTTTAATGCATAGTGCTTGTTGACATGCTTTGCCATTTGTTTCTTTGAGAACCAAGATGTTAAACAACACCCCATGAAAGTGCAAACACCACTTGTACTTTTTTGGTCAACATAAATACCTGCATGGTTAGAATCCGAGTATACAATGGTTTCTACCCCCGTCCCCTTGGGATACCATAATCCTAATTGAGTAGTACCCTTAATATATCTAAATATTATTTTGACGGCTTCTAGGTGTGAAGTTTTAGGGTCTTTTTGAAACGTAGCACAAAGACATACACTAAACATGATATCCGACCGACTAGCCGTAAGGTAGAGAAGACTACCAATCATGCCACGGTACTTGGTGTTATCAACGGATTCACCGTCTTCATCTTTGGTGAGTTTGGTATCGGATGACATTAGTGTTCTTATTGGTTTTGACTCTTCTAATCCGAATTTCTTTAGCATTTCTTTTATGTATTTGGATTGATAAAAGAAGATACCATCTTCTAGTTGTTTGATTTGTAGACCAATAAAGAAACTTAATTCTCCCATCATACTCATTTCAAACTCATCATGCGTGATTCTTGAGAAATCATAACATGTCTTGACAAGTCGATACGAATATAATATCGTCCACGTATATTTGAACAATAATTATTTGTAAGTCATTTTTCTTTGTGAAAAGTGTATTGTCAACGAACCCCATGGTATAGTCGTTTTTGATTAAAAATGATTTGAGTCTATCTTACCAAGCCTTGGGGCTTGTTTAAGACCATAGAGAGCTTTCTTTAGTTTGTACACGTGATTAGGTTTTTCGAAATCGATAAAACCCAGAGGTTGAGCTACATAAACTTCTTCATTAATAAAACCATTTAGAAAAGCACTTTTAACATCCATTTGAAAAAGCTTAAGATCATGAGCACAAGCATAAGCAAGAAGTATTCTTATAGACTCTAATTTAGCTATGGGAGCATAGGTCTCATCAAAGTCTATGCCTTCTTGTTGGTTATACCCTTGAGCAACAAGTCTAGCTTTATTTCTAGACACGACACCATTTGCATCTAATTTGTTTTTATATACCCATTTTGCTCCGATTATGGTTTGGTTTTTAGGTGGAGGGACAAGTGTCCAAACATTATTAGAAACAAATTGAGTTAACTCTTCGTGCATAGCCATTACCCAACTTTCATCTTTTATGGCTTCTTGAGTGTTTTTAGGTACTATGGTTGAGACAAAACAAAATAGACTACTTTGGTTTTGGACTTGAGATCTTAAGGTTCTTTCATTTAACTTTTTTATAACCTTTTCTACAGGATGATCTTTAGACTCTTTAATATTGATGATTTTATTGTTTAATTGTTCATCTTCTTTATTTATATTTTCTTTAATTTCGAGGACTTCACTTTCGATTAACTCGTCGTCGACAAGAGGTAGGGTAGTTTTAGGTGGACTCTCGTTAAATTTTACATTTAAAGATTCTTCAAATTTCATGGTTTTTTTATTTAGTATTGCGTATGCTTTACTATTAGGAGAATATCCTCAGAAGATACCTTCGGTTGATTTAGGATCGAATTTAGTTAAATAATCTTTAGTATTACGTATGAAACATTTACTACCAATGACTCGAAAGTGTTCTAACGAAGGCTTTTTGACTCGGAGTAACTCATATGGAGTTTTTCCTAAGAATGGTCTAATTAGGACTCGGTTTAGTATATAGGTTGATGTGTCGACGAGATTGCACCAAAATTTTTGAGGAATAGATTGCTCATTAATGTTAGGATTTAGTAAATCCAGTTATTGAAGTGTCGGTCACCTCAAGTATATGTAATCGTTAGAAAGCTCGTAGTCATAGTTATTATAAGTTAAGTAGTATTTAGTTAAGTAACACCGTGGAGGACGGATGGGTCTTTACCCACTGTATGCCTGATCCACAGCCCGTTGGTGGCGATTTGTGTAAGACTATAAATACTCTCTACCTCCCAAGGTAGAGAGTTGGAGCTCATAATAATACTTTCATTTTCTCTCACTAAGTTCCCAAATCTCTAACTCTTTCTCTCTCTAAAACCTCATCTTGTACGCCTCTTTTGATTGTGATATGATGTGTTTGTAAAATCCAATATGTTACAAATGGTATCAAGAGCCATGGTTTGATCATCTCTCTCACATATCCTTGGATTTCTAGTGGTTTTAGATGGTTTTTGAGTTTGAAAAAGTTTAGTGGTTTTTGCATCATTTGGATCATTTCTTGTGTTAAAGCTTGAATTTTGAGTGTACTTTTGTGTTTAGAATCATTGTAAGTGCTTGGGTTTTGATTTGGAAAGCTTGAATCACTGTGGTTGGGCTTGTTTTGGATTGAAAAGTGTGTTTTTGAAGTTTTTCTTGCTAGCGACTTGACTCTCGTAGTGTTTTTCTTCGTAGCGACTTGCTTGATGGTGTTAGCGAGTTGTAGTGTTAATTGTTAGCGACTTGAGCCTAGCGACTTGTCTATTGAGACAAGCCGACAAAGCAAGACAAGTTAGTGGATTCTCCACTACGGCCAGCGACTTAGTTAGGTTAGCGACTTGCTTTCAATTTTGTTAGCGACTTGTACTTTGTATTCTCGTGACTTAGTGTTAGCGACTTGGATCTTAGCGAGTTGCTCTTTAGCGACATGTGCGCTTAGCGACTTGGTTCA